>JAWWEV010000084.1:1013984-1025744 GCA_035583235.1 Hafferia zeledoni
TGCATGCAGTGTTCCCTAACTCATGTATCTCCCAAGTATGGGGTGAGGGAGGTCCCTGCTCCGCTCAGCCCCTCCCCACATCCCACAGTGCCACATCCCTGCATGCAGTGTTCCCTAACTCATGTATCTCCCAAGTATGGGGTGAGGGGGGTCCCTGCTCCCCTCACCCCCTCCCTGCATCCCACGGCACCACATCCCTAACTCAGGCAGCTTCCAGGCATGGGATGGGGGAGGTCCCTGCTCCCCTCACCCCCTCCCCACACCCCACAGTGCCACATCCCTGCACGCAGCATCCCCCATCCTCATGTATCTCCCAGCCATGGGATGAGGGGGGTCTCTGCTCCCCTGACCCCCTCCCTCACCCCACAGTGGCCAGTTCGCCATCGTCCGCAAGTGCCGCGAGAGGAAGACGGGCCTGGAATACGCGGCCAAGTTCATCAAGAAGCGGCGGCTGTCGTCGAGTCGGCGCGGCGTGAGCCGCGAGGAGATCCAGAGGGAGGTGGACATCCTGCGCGAGATCCAGCACCCCAACATCATCACCCTGCACGACATCTTCGAGAACAAGACCGACGTGGTGCTCATCCTGGAGCTCGTGTCCGGCGGGGAGCTCTTCGACTTCCTGGCCGAGAAGGAGTCCCTGACCGAGGAGGAGGCCACCCAGTTCCTCAAGCAGATCCTGGACGGGGTGCACTACCTGCACTCCAAGCGCATCGCCCACTTCGACCTCAAGGTGAGGGCTGGCAGGGGCAGGGACCCCCTGCTTGGTGATGGGAGCAGGGCAGGGACCCCCTGCTTGGTGATGGGAGAAGGGCTGAGCCCCCCAGTGAGGGCTGGGAGGTGCAGACACCCTGTGTTCGTTGATGGGAGCAGGGACAAGCCCCCAGGTGAGGGCTGGGAGGTGCAGATGCCCCAAGGAGCAGGGCTGAGCCCCCAGGTGAGGGCTGGGAGGTGCAGATGCCCCAGGGAGCAGGGACAAGCCCCCAGGTGAGGGCTGGGAGGTGTGGACACCCTGTGTTCATCACTGGGAGCAGGGATGAGCCCCCAGGTGAGGGCTGGGAGTCAGTGCTGCTGCTGGGATCTCTCCCAGCTTGAAGCACATGTCCTCTCCTCTGGAACAAGGAGGCCAGGGCAGCTCCCACGGGTGGGTGTGTGGGGACAGACCCAGCTCCTCTCCCCCCCAGCCAGAGAACATCATGCTGCTGGACAAGAACGTGCCAAACCCTCGCATCAAACTCATCGACTTCGGCATCGCCCACAAGATCGAGGCTGGGAATGAATTCAAGAATATCTTTGGGACCCCAGAGTTTGTAGGTGAGATCTGGTTGCAGCATTCCTGGGAGATCCTGGGGGCACCAAAATCTTGGCTTAATCCCAGAGGGATGCCCTGGGCCTGGGTCTGGCTTCCTTCCCCCACAATAAGCCTGTTTTCTCCCCTCTTTCCTCCTGAAGCCCCAGAAATTGTGAACTATGAACCCCTGGGGCTGGAGGCCGACATGTGGTGAGTGATTCCCCTCCTGAGCCCATTCCCGTGGCTCCAGCAGCCCATCCCCTCGTGCCAGTGGATCTCCCCTCGTGCTGAAAGCGTGGGGAGAGGGCCCTGACAACTGTGGGTTTCAGCCTCCTCTTCCTCTCTCTCTTCCAGGAGCATCGGGGTCATCACGTACATCCTGTGAGTCTCAGGGGGTCTGGGTGGGGGACAGGGCTGTGGGGTGAGCTGAGCTGCTGTGGGGTGAGTGCTGTGGGGTGAGCTGAGCTGTTTGGGGTGAGCTGAGCTGTTTGGGGTGAGCTGTTTGGGGTGAGCTGAGCTGTTTGGGGTGAGCTGTTTGGGGTGAGCTGTTTGGGGTGAGCTGAGCTGTTTGGGGTGAGCTGAGCTGCTGGGGGGTGTCCCACCCCCTGTCTCTGCAGGCTGAGCGGGGCCTCTCCGTTCCTGGGGGAGACAAAGCAGGAGACTCTGACCAACATCTCTGCTGTCAACTACGACTTTGACGAGGAGTATTTCAGCAACACCAGCGAGCTGGCCAAGGACTTCATCCGCCGCCTGCTCGTCAAGGACCCCAAGTGAGGGATGGGGAGCAGAGCTGGGGCTTCCTCTGGGAGAGGGGACGGTCCCTCCTGCCTGTCCTGCTGCAAACAGGCAGCTCTCACTCTCCTGCCTGTGCCGAGGGGCAGCTCTGAATCCAAACTATCTGCCCTACGTCAGGTGTGGGGTGAATTCTGGGATCCCCCCGAGGCTGCAGCAGCTCTGGCAGGGTCTGGGAGGGGTCAAGGGCAAAGTTGAGCTCCCAGGGCTCCAGACTGGGGTGGGAGCAGGGGGGCTGTGTGGTTGGACATTGGCTGGGAGGTTCCTGTGGGATCTGCTGCCTTGGGACGATGGTTGAGGGGCTGGGGGCTGGATGCAGCCCCTGCCTGTGGGGGCCCTGAGAGCAGTGAGTTGGTCTGGGCTCATCCAGACCCCAAAGGTGCTCACAGGATCCCAGCTGCTGTTCCAGGGCTTTAACAGGGAAAGGGGAGCAAACCCTCTGCCCCTGCTCACAGCCCTGCTGTGTTTGCAGGAAGCGAATGAACATCGCCCAGAGCCTGGAGCACCCTTGGATTAAGGTGAGAAGTTAAAAATTGGCACTTTTTGGGTGTCAGACACCCTCGAGGTGGGGGTGGGTGCTGACAGCAGCTCTGTCTCTCCCCTTCCCCCCGGGGGGGGCTGTGTTGGTGCCACTGCTGGGGCTCTGTGGGTGGGTGGGTGCCGGGGCCACCTGCCCTGTCTGTCCCACGCCACGGCTGTGCTGCTCCACAGGTGATCAAGAGGAGGAACGTCCGGAACGAGGACAGCTGCAAGAAGCCCGAGCGGCGCCGGCTGAAGACCACGCGCCTGAAGGAGTACACCATCAAATCCCACTCCAGCATGCCCCCCAACAACACCTACATCAACTTCGAGCGCTTCTCCAAGGTCATGGAGGAGGTGGCCGCGGCCGAGGAGAGCCTGAGGGAGCTGGAGAGGAACAAGAAGTCCTTCCAGGAGGACATCGAGGCGCTGCGCTCCATCTACGAGGAGAAGGAGTCGTGGTACAAGGAGGAGAACGAGAGCATCAGCCAGGACCTGCGGCAGATCCGGCAGGAGCTGCAGAAGACGGAGGCACTGAAGAAGCAGGCGCAGGAGGAGACCAAGAGCGTGGTGCAGGCGGCCAACGGCCTCAAGCGGCGCTACCGCAAGCTGGAGAACCACTACGAGGCGCTGGCCAAGCAGGTGGCCTCGGAGATGAAGTTTGTGGAGGAGCTGGTGTGGTCCATCGAGCAGGAGAAGCAGAGCGGCGAGGGCGACGGCAGCATCCGCTAAGCCGGGCGGCTCCGGCGCTGCCCGGGCCCCTCTGCCCAGGGGCCTCCTCCGGTCAGTGCCCCCTGCTCTGGTGGCTCTGCCTCCCTGGAGCCCCCTCCTTGCTCAGGGGGCTGGGGCTGTGCCCCCCTGAGTGTGGCCTCCTGCTTGGCTCATGTCCCCTGTGCCCCCAGCTCTGGGGGTTGTGCCTCCCTGGAGGCCCCTCCTCACTTGTGGGGCTGGGGCTGTGCCCCCCCGGGTGTGGCCTCCTGCTTGGCTCATGTCCCCTGTGCCCCCAGCTCTGGGGATTGTCTCTCCGCAGGGGGCTGGGGCTGTGCCCCCCCGGGTGTGGCCTCCTCCTTGGCTCCTGTCTCTGTGCTCCTGCCATGCCTGGGGACGCTCCTCTCTGTCCTACCCGCTCCCCGAGCTGCCCCATGGGCAGACCCCCCTGCAGCGGCCACACGGGCCATGGACTGATCCCTGTGTGCCCCCTGTGCCCTCTGTGCCCCCGGGGTGCTGCACCACCTGCCCCCAGCCCAGCTCTTGCTCTGCCTTCGACAATAAAGGTCTCTGTGTAACGGGGCAGCCGCCTCGGCTCCTGCCGTGGGGAGAGGGGCCAGGACGTGCCCTGGGGTGGCACCTCCTCTGCTCTGCTCCCATCCCAGAGGGAGTTCCCTCTTTTGGGAGGAAAAGGACTTCTTTGCTTTACCAGCCCCAGCTCTGGCTCTCTGTGGGCGTGGATGGGGGTCTGGAGGTGGGTTGTGGGGTGAGCCCCCAGCCCCTCCTGCCTGGGGCTCCAGTGCAGGTCTGGGGGGGCTCAATCTTTTGAGGGATGTTCTGTGGAGCTGGAGAAGGTCTGTGGGATTTGGGGTTCAGGGAAGGCCCCTGAGTGTGGGGAAAGTCCCAGGGTGTCTGTGGTGTCCCAACACTTTTCCCAAGGGGTCTTCCTTTTGTGAGGCACCACCAGATCCTGTTTGGCCTGGGAGTGGAGTGGGTGGGGAATCAGCCCCCAGGAAGGGCTGGTGGGTGGTGGCCAGACTGGGGGCCCAGCACAGGCCAGACCCTCCCATGACCCCTCCCCTCCTGGGGACAGGGCCACAAGGTCCCGAACTGCCACGTTCTGCAGGGCACGTGCCAGAGCCCAGGAGGGGCTTTCCTCTGGGATCACCAGGGCCATTCCAGCTGAATTTGATCTGGGGGAATCACCAGCCAAATGCCAGCACATGGCAGGTGTCCCCGGGCTGGCCATGCTGTGCCCCCTCAGCTCTGGGCCCGGGGGATCTGCTCCATTTAGGATTTATTTGGTGCTCTGTTGCATCCCCCACAGCTCCCTGGGGGTCTGGGGGGCGGAGGGGCCGTGTCCCTGTCCCTGCTGACGTCCCCACGGGTGTAGGTTTCATCCCAACCCATGGGGCACGTGGAACCTGCTGGTCATTTAATCTGTCCTCTCCTCTGTGCCAAGGCACTTGGCTCCCCAGGGTGACAGTGTGACCAGGGCTGTCCCAGCGTCCCTGGGGTGCAGCCCCTGTGCTGGAGCAGGATCTGCCCACGGTGGGTGACACCAGAGCCTGGCTGGGGGCTTGGAGCCACCCCCCTCCCTCTGGGTGCTCGTCCCAGGGGTCTGGGAGAGACTTGGATTCTGCTGCAGCTCCACCATTGGATCTGCTGGCTCAGGGCTGCTCTGTCAGCAGAGGCAGTGGGTGAAGGGATGTATGGAAATCCTATAGCAGTGACTGTTGCTGACCCTGCTAAAGTTCACATAGTGCAGAGGCTCCCTGCGTGCTCCTCGTGCCCAGGGGTTTGGTTTCACACTCCCAGAAAACCCTTGGAAGTCACAGGACATTCACCCCGGGCAGGAGGTGCCCTGCTCTGCAGGGGGAGCAGCAGGGCAGCCCAGCCAGGGGGGTGCACAAAACGAGGCCAAAATGATTCTCAGGAAGCAGAATTTGGGGTGTTTTGGTGCTGCTGAACTCAGGGGGAGCCCCTCTGGAGGGTTTGGAGCTGCAGGTGTGTGTGATGCACCAGGGGCAGCTGCAGAAAGGGCGGAAACAGGGATTTCCCAGGGAGGAACCACTGCAGGGATTGGGCAGCTGGGAGCTCCAGAGGGATGGGGAGGGGCTGAGGGGGCTCAGCCTGGAGAAAAGGAGGCTCAGGGGGGACCTTCTGGCTCTGCAGTCCCTGCCAGGAGGGGGGAGTCAGGACAGGGGGTCGGGCTCTGCTCCAGGAACAGGGACAGGAGGAGAGGGAAATGCCTCAGGCTGGGCCAGGGGAAGTTTAGTTGGATGTGAGGAACAATTTCTTCATGGACAGAGCATTGGGCAGCTCCCATGGGACCCTCCCAGCAGGTCTGCAGCACCCACCAGGTGTCCAGAGGAGGGATCCAGGCTGGAGTCACATCCACAGGAGATAAGGAACAGTCTGTCAGCAAACAGCCCCTCCCTGTGCCCTGAGGGTGTTTCAGCGCTGCTTGTTGGATGCTGCTTTAGGATTAACTCCTGAAATGTTTCCTAAGGAACCACAACTTTAAGTTCTCAGTCCATGAGAACCCCCCACCAGTTCACCTTCAACTCCCACAGCCCTTCCCACGCTCTGGGGCCCTGTGTGAGCACCCAAACCCAACCAGCAACACGTGGGAGGGGTTTGAAGCCACCCAGGGCTGGAATTTCACACACACAACGAAAAAGGGGATGTTGTTGTGTTTGGGAGGAGTTTCATGCCCCTTTCCACTGCAGGAAAGCTGAGGGATGAATTAAATCAGGACCTCAAAAGGAGATTTAACTGGAGTTTTACTGAATGTAGGAGATGATGTCACAAACAAGTCATTGCCTGAAGCCTTGGCTGCAGAAGCAGAGGCAGCAGATTCCTTGTTTTCCCAGTGCAGCTCTACTTGTTCTGCTATAAAAATGCTTTTCCAACTTCTCTTTGAAATACAAAATAATTACAAAACCCCCCACCAAGGCAATCCTGTCCATGGGGTGGGAATAACTTATCCTCAGTTTTCAATTATATACAGAAGGGACTTGCCAAAGGGCAGTGGGAGAAGAGTTTACACAAATAAACCCTCATTCCCACTTCCAAGTACTATTTACATCAGGCTGTACATGGGTCTTCCAGGTCTTCCCAGCCCCTGGAAAGCAAGAGGGGAAAGGGTGAGTATCCAAGGGGTTTCCAGCACATTCCCAGCTGTTCCAGCCCTCCCAGGAGGGGTTTGTTTACCTATGAGCAGTTTAAAAGCTTGTTGTGAATATCTTCAAAGACTTGGTTGTACAGCTCATCCCTCGACTTCAGGCCATCCAAATAAACTGGGGAGAAAAGGGGGGTCAGGCTGGAGGTTTCCATCAGGACATTTTGGTAATTAGTTTTTAAATATTAATTTGAAAATATTTCCTACTTGATTGACCCAAATGACAACTTGTTTTTCTATTGGAAAAACAGAAATGTCCTGAAAACAAAATGTCCTACAAAGCCCTTAGTCCATTATAAAGAATTCCTTCTTTCTATTTCTCCATTTTTATCCCCTATAAGTCCTTGGAGTCTGAAGCAAAGGGAATGAGTTGTCAGCTCTAAAACTGCCCCTATTTATCCAGACAAACTAGGCCAGGATTACAATTTGGGAGTAAAAATAGCACCTCACGTCATCCCAGCTGAAGTTTTCTTGAACTGAATCACCCAATTCCTTAAATTCCCAGCTCCAAGGCTGAAGGACTCGTGTTTGGGGAGAACTTACCAACATCCACCCCCGAGTCCTCCATCTCCTTCCTGTGTTTCAGGTACATGGGCCAGACGTGGCCGTCGAAGAGGCCGGGGGGGTCGGGCACGGTGTAATTCCTTGTGCTGGGAATGACAGCGGGGAAAGGAACGTCAGGCACTGCCAGCACCCTCAGCCCAGCCTGTCTGGGGCTCAGGGATTGTCACACTGGGAGCAGAGCAGGCTCAGGGGGACCTTCTCAGCCTCCACGACCCCCTGGCAGGAGGGAGGAGCTGGGGGGTGTCGGGCTCTGCTCCAGGGAACGGGGACAGGAGGTGGGGGAATGGCCTCACATTGCACTGGGGCGGGGGTAGACTGGAGATTAGAGGAAAAAAAATCATGGAAAGGGTTGGAAAGGATTGGGAGAGGCTGCCCAGGGCAGTGGTGGAGTCACCATCCTGGAAGTGCTGAAGATCGTGTGGATGTGGCACTTGGGGACATGGATTAGTGACAAACATGGTGGTGGTTGGACTCCATCTTAGGGGTCATTTCCAGCCTCAGAGATTCTGTGATTCCAAGTTCACCACAAGAGTCTCTTCCTCCACTTCTATTCAAATATTTCCACTGTAAACACCAATATATCCCATTAACTGTGGACTCATCCCTGGGAGTGCCCAGGGCTGGGTTGGCCGGGGCTGGAGCAGCCTGGGCTGGTGGGAGATGTCCCTGCCCATGGCAGGGGGTGGAAGGAGATTTAAAGTCCCTTCCAACCCAACCCTTCCATGATGAATAGCAACGTAAAGGTGTTTTCCTTTAGCAGAAGGAAGGCTCAGGTTCCCATCAAGGAATCCTCTCACCTTCTCCTCCTCTTGCACTCGTCGTACGGCACTGCCAGGTAGTACCGGAGGTCAAACAGGTCTGTCAGAGGTCTGGGCAGGGAGAGAGAGAGAACTTGGATTATCTCATTTTAATGACACACACGAGTGTTAAATCACCCCCAAACTCTCTCTGCCCCCTCTGGTGTTTGTGTCTGTTGAAGACAACCCAGGTGTAAGTTCTTTCCTCATGGGCAGTGGGTTGAGAGTTGTTATAAATCATGGGGAATGTTTTCTGAAGGTCACAGTGGCACAGCAGGGGCTTTTCCCACTAATCCTGAGGAGGATCACACAGCATCCATGAAGCCCCAGATCTGTGGTGGAATGTCCCCTCTGGGCAAAGCAAAGGCTGTGGGAACAGGGCTGAGGGTTTCAAGGGGGTTTTTAACCTTCAGGAGACACCAGAGTTGCTCCCTGGGGCGGTGCCAGGAGCAGGGGGCAGTTTGCCAGCACCATCTCCTCTTGGCCATTCCTGGCAGGATGAATCCCAGGCTCCTCCATGTTTGCCCACTTTGGGAAGCTGGGATGGAGCTGCCTTGTCTGGTACAGCCTGTGACAGCTCCAGCTTTGCCAAGTGTCACACACAGCTCGTTCTCCTGAAAGGATTTTGTAAACAAAACTCCACTTTGGAGCCAAGAAGATTTTGCTTGTCACGTTTGTTGGGTGTGATTGGCCCAAGTTTATATTTTTAGCCACTGGAATTTTTCTCTCTTTCCTGCTCATTCTGCCTCCCCTTCTTCCTGCCAAGAATTTCCCTTCTCTGTATAAAAAAAGGCAAAAATAGGTTGATCTTTGCTCTGGTGTTCATTGTAGACTCCTGGAATGGGTTGGGTTGGAAGGACCTTAAAGCTCATCCATGGGCAGGGACACCTTCCCTGGACCAGGTTGCTCCAAGCCCTGTCCAATCTGACCTTGAAGTTACTTCATTACTAAGCTCAGTTTAGCCAGTGTTAAACAAGGACCTGAGGGAACTGTTCCTGAATCCCAGGAGAGATTCCAAGCACTGGTCTCACCACTGACCTTCCCCGTGGGGGTGATGGGGCAGCCTGTGCCCCTGTGCCAGCCCCAACCCTGCCCTGAACCTCCCCTGGGGTTCCAAGCTGTGCCCTAAATCAGAACCTCGAGAAACTCACGTAGTTCCCCTCACTTTTACCAGCATTTAGGGGTTAATTTTACACTTTCCAGCAAAAAATTTCGGGGTGAGAACTCAGGCCAAGGCAGGAAATCAGTGACAAAGGAGCTTCCCTGGCAAAGCCCGGAGAGTTCCCCAAACCTTACTTGTAATTATAGAGCAGGAAGCCTTCAATGACCAACACATGGACATCCTGGGAGCTTGGCTCTCTAGAGCCAGGGGTGACAGTCACCCCGTGGCAACGGGCAAACTTCACAGGGTTCTCCCTCCAGGCCTGCACTGTGCTCACCAGGGCCTCCATCTCCAGGGAATCCAGCACTGGGCAGGAGAGAGGGGGGTGGGACAAAGGGACACCATCAGACACACGGAACACACGGGCTCGAGGCCACAAACACAGGAGGGACTTGGACAGACAGAGATTAACGGAAATTGACTGTTAAAGGCTTTTTAACAATTAAAAAAGGAAAGAATATACATTACTGATCCCATAGCAAACACTGCTCTTACCATCCCATTGTTTAAAGCCGTCCTCCCCGACTTGAATTTGATCTTGTGGCTGAAATATAGTGAGCAATAAAACATTGCTGCAAAGCCAGTGTGAGCAGCTCCCTGTGCTCCAACCACAGCCTGCCCAGACACACAAGCCACTGTTCCCTGTGCACAGCAACAGCCCCTGCCAGCCCCAGCTCTCTCCAACCCCAAGAGCTCTGCCAGGTTTGCTTGGCTCAGCCAAACCACCCTGGGGAAGGACTGGCTGCCTTCCCCACATGACACGGTGTTAGCAGCAAAATGCTGTTTGGAAATCAATATCTAAGAATTCAAAATGCAAACACAGTGTGAAATAAGTGTTAAAATGTACATTTTACAAGAACAGCTGTTTTCACTCTAACTAAGATGCAGGTGGGCACAGCAGCACTTTGGGGCACTCAGTTACAGCTTTCCTTGTGCTGGTGTTCACGTGAGGAAGAAGTTACAGGTATTTATGGAGAACCAACCACAATTTCTCCTCCAAGGGCTCCCTGTGTGACCAAATCTGTGCAGAGGCCTCTGGCAAAGCTTTTCCAAAGGATTATCTTGCTCTGTTTGATACCTGCTCCTGTGAGGGCAGGACAGACCCAGCACAAGGTGCTGGAGCACCTCAGGGTTTAGGGGATGACACACAACTGCTCCAAGTGCATTCCTGCATCTCCTGGACTTCCACGTGTGGTGGGGCCCAGGGATATTGCACTGCCATGAAATGGTGCAGAGGTTTAGGGACACGACCCTGCACTCCCAGGCAGGAGGCAGCAAAGTCTTCTGCTTTCACCTCTGCAATATTTGCATTGGGTTCTGACATGGAGCTGTCAGAGCTCCCCTAAAAAAACCCAAAACCTTTCTGTATTTAAACCAGAATAGAGGTGCTTAAATCCTAAAGTACCTTTTAGGAGCCACGTTCTTACTTGAGTAAGGAAATAAGGAGGGAAACCCCAACCATTTGTGCAGAGCACAGTAAATAAGCTCTGACTGAAACCAGTGGGGGTTGACCCGAGGTGCTCTCTGTAGTGAACATGAAAAGGCTTTGCTCAGTCCTGCCAAACTCCCGTGGCATTTGTAAAGGTCAGGAACTCCCCACCTGTCCAGCAATTTAAAAACTAAATGTATATTTTAAAAAACCACCCTAAAACCAGGAAGTGTGTGGCTCCTAAGCTGTCAAAGCCGAGCATGCAGGAGCAGCCACCACTCCCAGGGCCCCAGCACAGCTCCCCCTCAGGGACACGCAGCGATTCCCGCTGGGGGCACAGGGGGGCTCGGCTTACCTTGAAGAAATCGTCCTGATGCACCACGCAGCAGTTGGGCAGAGCCTTGATGAGCCTGTTGGTCAAGGTGGTTTTGCCGCCGTTGGTGACACTGCAAGGACGGGAGAGACAGAGGGCGGAGAGCCGCGTTAGAACCGGGTCTGAGAACCAGCGGCACCCCCGGGCTGTGGTGGCACCCCCGGGCTGTGGTGGCACCCCCCGGGCTGTGGTGGCACCCCCCGGGCTGTGGTGGCACCCACCGGGCTGTGGTGGCACCCCCCGGGCTGAAGGGGCTGAGCTCTAAGGGAGCCGAGACCATGGAGGTACCTGAACCCTGGCCCATGGGGGAACACTCAGAGAGACCCGAGACTGAGAGAGGACCGAGGCTCTGAGAGCAGCCCTGAGGGACCTGAACCCATGAGGGGACCGAGGCTCTGACCAGTCCTGAGGGCCCCTAACCCTGGCCCATGGAGGGTCTCCGAGGGCCGCGAGCCACGTTCGAATTTCCCGCCCCGCCGGCGCCGGCTGCCGATTGGCTGTGACAGCCCCGCGCGCCCGCCCCTGATTGGCTGTGACCCCGCCCCTTCGGGAAGCGCGCGCGCGCGCTCGCCCCGCGCGTAACGGACGCGGCGGTTCCCGCGCGCGCGCAACGGCCACGCTGAGGGGGGAGCGGGGCCGCCATTGCTGCCAGTGCCCCCTCACAGACCCTCAGGGACCGCCATTGCTGCTGCTGCCCCCTCACAGACCCCTCAGGGACCGCCATTGCTGCCACTGCCCCTTCACAGACCCTCAGGGACCGCCATTGCTGCCATTGCCCCCTCACAGACCCCTCAGGGACCGCCATTGCTGCCATTGCCCCCTCACAGGCCCTCAGGGACCGCCATTGCTGCCACTGCCCCCTCACAGACCCTCACGGACCGCCATTGCTGCTGCGACCCACTCACAGACCCCTCGGGGACCGCCATTGCCCCCTCACAGACCCT
>JAWWEV010000084.1:1025844-1044844 GCA_035583235.1 Hafferia zeledoni
GTGGCATTTGGGGGGCAGAGCCAACCCCCCTGGTGTCACATCTGGGGGCTGAGCCAACCCCCGGGGTGGCATTTGGGGGCTCAGCCAACCTTAACACCACTGGCACACTTTGGGGACAGCTCAGGAAACCATCACCCCCATGTCCCATTTGGGGGGTTCAGCCAAGCCCCCAGTGTCATATTTTTCCCCCAAAATGGGACATCAGCAGGTCGAGCCAACCCTCACCCCAATGGCATTTTGGGGGGTTCAGCCACCCTTTGGTGTCACATTTTGGAGGTGGTTCAACCCTCACCCCAATGTCCCACCCTGGGGGTCCCCACCCTGCCCCGGCCCACTCTGGGGGTCCCCACCCTGCCCTGTGCCACCCTGGACCTGCACCTGTCCCTCTCCCTCGCCGGCCCCCAGCGGTGACGGCACCAAAAATAACCTTTTGGCAGCTCATCCTTTGCCTAAATTGGTGCCGGGGAGGTGGAAATGTCACTCCTGTCCAGGAGGGTGTGGGGATGTCACCAGTCACGTTTCCCTCCCTGCCTCTCCCTTCCACTCCTTTATTCCCCTTTAGGGGATTGTTTGGACCCAGGAGAGTCAGGAGAAGGAGTTTCTCTCTAATCCTCTGCTAGGGGGAATAAAAGGGGGAAAAACTTCATTTAAGGGGAAAAAATGTAATTAAAGGGGGGAAAACTTCATTTAAGGGGACAAAAAAAATCTTCATTTAAGGGGGAAAAAATTAATTAAAGGAGGGAAGCCCCCTTCATTTAAGAGGGGAAAAAACTTCATATAAGGGGAAAAAAACTTCATTTAAGGGGAAACCCCCTTCATTTTAATGTTATTTCTTTATTCCTTTCAGTCAAACTGTTGGGAGTGTGGAGAGCCTGAGCAGTGAATCCACTTGGACCATCTTCTTTGACCCTTGAGGAGGAACTTTTGGAACAGTTTATTTTCTGTACATAGAAAGAAAGGCCTAAAATATTATCTGTCCAGAGAGTCTAATCCCAATATCTCTGGGACATGCCACGCTCCTGGGTGGCACTTGGGTTTGCCAGCAGGGATGGTGAGGGCACAGGTGGGGTCTGAGCCTTGGCAGGAGGAGGATCAGAGGGAGCTCAGAGCCCCCGAATTGTGGGAGGATTTGGCTGAGCTGTTTGGGAGCAGGAATTCCACAGGAGTGTCCCACTATCTCTGTTTCTTCTGGAAACAGCAGTGAAGGACAGAAGGCACATTGTTTGGGTGGTTTGTTTTTTACTTTAATCTCACAGCTGCAAATCTCACTCCTGGAAGTGTAAAACTCATTTTTCCTGGGGTAAAATCTCCTTTTGAACCATTTTTCCCAGGCCCTCAGTGCTCCTGGGGGTGTTTGTGCCTTTCCCTGAGCTTGGTTTTCATCTCCTTGTTGTGGTTTCCCCCCAGCCCTGTCCCTGCTCGTCCCCAGACCCCCTGTGGGATGGTGTTCCCCCAATAACTGGAATTCCCACATTCCCAGCCCTGCTGTTCCCTCTGGAACTGCCCCGTGCCTGGATCTGGGGATCACATTCCATCCTCTCCTGCCCTTCCCTCCCCATGGGTGTGACCCTCGCCCTCCCCAACCCCCAGAAATACAATTTATGCAAATGCCAAACGTTCAGAAAGGCTTTTTTAGCCCCATTTCTCGTGGGGCACCTGAAACTTCCTTTTTTTTTTTTCTTTTTTTGGCTTGTTTATCCCCAGAGCCTTTATCTCCCTGACACTTCCCTCACACAAATGCCATTCACTGAATCAAAGACAGGGAATGTTCCCTCTCCCAGGGCTATTTTTAGAATACTAATGTTGACTAAAAGGGAATATTAATCTTCTTTGTTAAAACTGAGCTAAATTTAGCAGGGGCTGGTTTAATGTTCCTGGAGCCAGCAGGGCATTATTGCCCTGGCACAGTTTGGGCTCTGGGTGCCCACTGACCTTTCTGCTGCAGGATGTGACTCACTGGAATTGGGTTTAAATTAAATTGTGTTTAAATCCTTCAGCCATCCCAAGACATTGTTTGTGGCACCACCGAGGCTGTGCCAACCTTCCTGTGCCAGGGACCTGCAGGAGGGACGTCAGGGCCAAGGAATGAGGGTCGTTTGCACTTGGGAATGTTGGAATTTGGGGTTATTTATTCCTTCTAAGGTGCTGTGTGAGTGGAGCGGCTCCTTCTGGGAGGCTGTGGAGGTTCCCAAACCCTCCCTGGAGGAAGGTGGGTTTTGTTGGAAATAAAACTCAGGGCGAGAACATCAGGAAAGCAGCACTTTTGTGGAATCTCAGAACATCCTGGGCTGGGAGGGACCCCCAGGGACCCTCAGAAATCCCCCCTGTGTGACCCTCAGCAACTGCAGCAGCTCACAGGGAGGAAATCAGGGCAGTGGAGTAAGAAAGTCAATTAGTAGAGTGATTAAGTGGCTGGCAGCCCATCCCTGTGGCCCCCAGGGTGACATTCCCTGTGACTCTCCCAGGGTGACATTCCCTGTGACTAAAACTACCCCAGGGTCCCCTCCAGCTCTGGATCTTCTGTGATTCCATGAAAACCCTGAGTGAAGGACAAGAGGGAGAAGGAAACCCAGGGAGGGGATTAAGACTGATCTGAAGTGAGGACTCTGTGAGGGAAGGGGAAATGGAGCCCAAGAGCAGCAGCTCTTTATGGGAGAATTTCAGGCAGAAATGGAGGAATCCCGAGTTCTCAGGTCCCCAAATACCAGATTTATAGTTGTTCCACTCCCCACTCTGCTCTTCCCAAGCTTTTCCTCTCTGGAGCCCTTTGGAGCTGTTGATGCTCCAAGAAAGGACCTTCCTTCGAGTCCAGGAGCCTCCATGAGGAATTTGTGTCATGGGATTTGTGTCTAGAGAGGCAAAAATGGGTAAAATATTTCAGAAATGCCCCGTTTGTTATCTCTGTGGTGCCAGGTAGGCAGTGCAGTAATTCCAGGGATAAAGTTTTCAAAAGATGCCAGACATTTCCAGTGTCACTGGACAGCTGGAATGTGTTTGTGGATGTGGCACTAAGCTAGCCCTGATCTGCTGCTGCTGTAGATTAAAGTCAGGAACAAGGAATTAGAAGGTTTGAAAGCTACAGAATCCTGGGGTTTAACTCTGGTTTCTATTCCAGGAGAGGAAATGTCTGATTTTCCTCCTCACTTTTGGCCAGTGTGGATTGGACTGATGGGGGAGAGCAGAGGGAGCGGGAAAACTTGGAGGTTGTTTGGAAAATGAAGGAGGAGAAGGAGGAATAAGACATGAAACAGGTGCTGAAGGTTTTCCCACAGAGCCCGGGGAAGGAGCTGAGCTGTAAAACCTCTTGTCTCTGGGAGCTGATTGATCCAACACTCCCAAATATTCTGACAGATCCTCAGGTGTGTTTGACAGGCTCTCAAAAATCAGCCTGAAAGGGGAATGGAGAAACAGCAGAGGGGAGTTTGCCTTTTCCTGCTGTTCAAACTCCTGGTTTGGGCTTTCCTTGGGCTCTGGAATTCCCAGCCCACCATCCTCCCCCTGCCCTGCCTGCTGGAGGAACTCTCTGTCCCAGGGGGGCTCCAGGAGGGGAAGGATTTCATGGAGAAGCCCTTTGGGTTGTTGGAGCTGATAAAAAGGAGCCTCAAGAGAGCAAATAATTGGGAAGAGGAAAGGAAACCACAGGATTCCTGTTTGCAGGTGCATTCCTGGACAAATGAGCACTTTTAACATTTCTGCCTATTCTAAATGTTCCCAATCATTTCTGTGCTCTTTCCCACATCCTTAAAATTCCTTCCCAGCTTCTTCCCCATCCCAGTTCCTGCTCCATCCCAGTTCCTGCATCCCAATTCCTGCAGGATATTCCAGTGCAGTCCCTGGGGGGTTTTTGGGATGGGCCTTCTCCAAAGGGACTGTATTTGGAATTCAGAGCAGGGTTCGTGGTCTGGAGCTCTGAATCATTAACCTTGAGCTGTTTGGCTGCAGCTTCGTGTACCCAAAACAATCTGAGCAAAACAAGTCAGGGAACTGAAATATTTTGGTGTTTGAACCAGGACAACATCGATGTTGAAATGGGTTGATGTGATGCAAAAAATCTCCTGTCATTTCTCTTTTCTTTCCATTCCAGGTACAAAATCTGACTCTCCCACCTCACTCTGTGTGAACAGTGAGTTTTCTGCAGTGGCTGTTCCATGATGGATTGGGAAACCACGACCCATCTCCAGTGAGTTTGAGCTGGAACGTGTTGGCTTCGTCTCCTGCTCCAAATCTCTGCTCCAAACTCAGCTTTTCAGCAGCGTTCCCTTGTTAATCTCCAGCCTGCTGGTTCTCAGGGGAACCTTTGGAGCTTTTCATCTCGTTGGATTGTCAGACAAAAGCTCAGACATGCCCCAAATGAGCCCCATTGAGCTGAGGGCTCAGTGTGTGTGGAAAAACAAGGAATGTTCCATCCCTTTCCCTTCCCCACTTGTTTTCCTCCCCTCGGGGGTGATTTGTGTCATTGATGAATCCTGAAAGATGTGTGGGGCTGTAAAACTGGATATTCCCAGCCCAGAAGCCTCAGCACTGAGTGATTCATCCCATCCCAGGGCAGGGGAATCAGCTCTTCTCACCCACAGGGAAACCCAACTCCTTCGGGCTCATTTGGGGGTGGATAAAACAGAGTGGGATGAACAGGTTAATTGGTCAGGGGGAAGTTCTAATTGTCTAATCCTGGGGTCTGTCTCTCAGGGATGATGAGCAGCCAGGCTGGGAAAAACCTGGGAATGTTCTGGGCCAGAATCAGCCTGTTCTGGGAATGGCTCCATCCAGGAGTCTCAGTCTCTGCCCAGGGAAGGGCACGACGTGGGAGAGGAGATTCCCATGGGTTGACAGTTCCAGTCACAGCTCCTGGGACAGAAGAGGTTCCTCTATTGAGGAGGTACAAACACTGATTTTTCACTCCAAGTGCAAACCTGAGGCCAAAATGGAAATGGGGTTTTCTAGTTTGGAAGATAAAAATGAGCTTTTTAAAACTATTCCCCCCCCCACTGTGGTGATGTTATAATTTTGTTGTTTTCTGCCTCGAAATTAGAGCTGAGGGGGAGAATTGTGAGCTCCATAAAGGCAGCAGGAAATTTGGGGGAGTCTGGGGGAGTTTCAGCCCAAAGAAAATGAGCCATGGAAGTCAAATGTGTGGCTGATGGAGCCTTTCTAGAGTTTGAACTTTGATTAGAAGAATACCTGGAAAATTAACCTGAAATTCCACTTGTTCTTAATCCCAGGAACCCCAACCTGGATAGCAGGAACACAAACACACCTGGGCTGGTTGGGCAGGGGAGAGAAGTGAGGGAAGAGCCCAGCCCTTCCTGAAACATTCCCAGGGAGAGGCCTCTGGAATTGTAAAGTCTGCTGAAGGTAAAGAGTGCTGCAAAATTGCAATAGAGGGAGGAATGCAAATTAATTTCAATTAAGATGCATTTCCTGAGTTGTTTCCCACCGTGAGTCCTGCAATGCCTGTTTGGGGTGAGACCTTTGTGTCCATATTTCCAATTCATTGATTGAAATATGGCAACAACTTAATTAAACCCACTCAACTCTGGCATCTCAAGCATTTCCCTCCAAATACCTGATTATTTTTTATTATAAAAATCTAATATTAAAATGTTTTAATATAAAAATAAGCAAGGGTTTATTGGAAGGGGTTTTTTTCCTCTGTTTAAATGGCTTTGAGTTGGTTTTTTGTGTGTGTGTTTGGTGTTGTGATTGAATTAAGGTTATGGTTTAATTACCAGTCAGTGTTTGGTGTTGTGATTGAATTATGGTTATGGTTTAATTGCCAATTATGTTATTAATTGGATTATAAAAAATACAGGTAAAAATACTGTGTGATTGAAAGACTTTCTGGAAATCCAAGGAAAGCAATTTTTTCCTTGACTCTTTCCTACAGCTGAGGGAATGTGGCAAAGCTCATAGTCCAGACTAGAAGTTATTTCAGCAAAAAAACACTTGGAGAGGTTCATTTTACAGTGTCAGAATTTCTAGGGAGGGCTTTGACTGCCTTTTCTTCAAGGGAACAACATCCCAACAAAAAAAATTTCCATCATATTTTCCACATGGAGCCAAAGCCCAAATAAAAGCACTGAGAGAAAGGAGGGGATGCATTTTTTGCTGAAGGATCAGTCTCATTTTAATTGAATATCCACAGAGTTGATGGAATAATACAAAGCAGAAACCCAAGTACACACTGAACAGAGATCTAGGTCTGCTACCACCACCCACCTCACCACAAACACTGTAGAAAAAAGGACATTTCACACGTTTTTACAGGTTGGGTTGGGTTGGAGAGGGAAAAATAAAACCTGGAATTGTGGTTTATTGTCGTGGTGAGCTGGAAAATTGGCTTGACCAGGAACATGCTGGATTTCTGCTGCCAGGGAATAAGGAAATGCCAAAGAGAAAACCAAGTGCTTGGTGGGTTTAGAGCCATTTTTCTGCCCCTTTCACCTCTGTCAGGTCAGTCCCAGTTATTGCCTTCCCTTAAATCCTGTGAGGTTTTGCTCCCTGGAGCCCAAAAATAAAGGATTTGTTGCCTTTCATACCTTTCCCACGAGGGTTTTCTCATCCAGGTGTTTGCACATCTGTGAGCAAAAGAAAAAGAGGTGGGAAAACTGCCCTGCTGTGGCTCTAAATATCCCTCCCATCTCCACAGGACTCTGCAAACCCCTGGGAATTTTGTTCACCTGCAACACTTGCAGCAGTTGGAATTCCTGTGTCTTCCTTGGGATTCAAATGGACAATCCCAACCGTGGCTGATTGTCCATGGAAAACTCCCGTGGATGTGGGAGGGAATTCCTGCCTGGCACCAGCTCTGCAGGGAGGGATTTGCTCTCTCAGGCTGTGAAATCAAGCTCAGCCTTTAAATGCACAGGGAGGAGGAACAGCAGGATTTTTGTGAGGATAAAAGAACTTTTTTTCTGCAGCTAAAAAGTGATTTTCCAAGAAAAAAAACAAAACAAAACCAAAACTCTCCTGAAGGTCAAAGCCAAGACCAGGAACTGTTTCATACAACACACACAGAGTTCAGAAGTGCAAATATTGACCCTCCAGAGGTGGTTTTGGGGGGCAGAAACACGGCCTGGGGCCCCCTGGGGACACTGCCCAGTCCAGCAGTATTGCTAAAGGGAGGAAGTTCATTCAATTGTCATTTTAAAACATATTTATACAAATATTTACACTGGCCACAGTCCTGGTGTGATGCACTTCTTTCTCCCAGCAACGGGGCAGGTTCCTCCCCTCAAAGTGAGATTTGCCACTCCAGGGCTGCAAAAGGGACCCTGAAAACCCTCTGTGTTCCTCTCCAAGAATTTGGGGCTTTGGGGGGGCAAAATCACCTAAAATCACTGTCTGAAATAAGTTCATTATCTTTAATTTGTTGCATTTTTGCACTTAGCTCTGATTTATCCTCTGTGGGCTGCAGGTTCCTCTCTGTGCTGAAGAGACACACAAACCTCCTCCATCAATCCCTCCATCCATCCAGGGGCATGAACTCTGTACACTCATAAAATGCTGTAAAAATGAAAATACAGGGCCTGCCACTCCCTCAGAAAAGGGAATTTCTGGGAAAAAAAATGGCTTCAAAGAACTCTGAATTGACTCTTGTTTTGAAACAACAGATCTTGGAGGGAAATTGGTGATCTGTCCTTTTCACAGCTGAAATTCCCTTTTCCTGAAGGAATTACTTGGAGGAAATATGAAGCTTCACCTTCACATTTGCTCCTTCTGTGGGTTTTTTTTTCTCAAAATGTGGGCAGAGTCTTTGGAGGGAAAGGAAAGGACCAAAACCCACATCCTTGTGGTGGACCAGGAGGTTCCTGACCTTCCACATCCGTGTTTTCCACCCCAGCAGAGCTTTCCATGGGCTTGGGAAGGTTTCTCACTGATTTGATGCACAAAACCTTCCCAGAGTTGGACTTTTATACTGTTATTAAATGTTTTCTTCATTCTCTGATGTCAAACCTCCCTTGCAGTGAGGTGTTCTCTGGAAAGCTGAGGGGGTTTGTCTAAACCCACAGAAAAAGCCTCAAAAGAAAAGAGGAAAATCTCCCTCCAGTGGGAGACAGGGAATCCACAGCTCTGGGACCACGAGGAGCTCTGGGGTTGTTTGCACTCAGAGTTCAAATTCATTGAATCAGCCAAGTCCTTCCTTATCTGCAGTGGGTTCTCAGTCCCTTGGGGAGATGGTGAAGGAGCTCCAGCTCTCCAGGTGGGGCTTGCAAACCCTTGGCTGCTCTTTCTGTCTCCAGACAGAAGCACAGGATGGACCTCCAGCAGGGACAAGTCCCTGGGCACAACCACAACTCCCAAAAAACCTGCAGGGCTGTTCTTGTAGCACAGAATTCACTCCACAGGATCCCAGAGTGGTTTGGGGTGGGAAGGACCTCGAAGCTCATCCAGTTTCATGGGCACCTCCCACCAAACCAGGCTGCTCCAACCTGGCCTTGGAATGCTTGGGCAATAATGATGATGATGATGAATAAATTGATAATGATGCTTCTGGGAGGAGCTCAGTGCTGGTTGGTGCTTGTTGTTACCAAGCCAGTGGGGTGGGATGGGGAGTTTTTTTCCAGCCCCAGCTCCAGGGTGGATGCTGAGGGTGCTCCATGCAAAGGGCTGGTCAGGAGATACAGCCAGGACTGAGGTGCTTGAGAACTTTAAAAAGTGTATTTGGTGCTTCTTTGTAGCATTCAGGGCAGTGAAGGCCTCACCCATGGGGGGTTCACTCACTGAAAGGAAAAGAAGAGCAGCTTTGTGTCTCCAGAGGAGCCATCCCTGTCCCCAGGAAAATCTTGCTTTGCCAGAATTCTCCTCGAAATATTCCTGAAGGGATGGAACAAGCAGAAAATTCTCCATCTGCAGCTGTTTGTGGAATCCCAGAGTGGTTTGGGTTGGAAGGACCTTAAAGCCCACCCAGTGCCACCCCTGCCATGGGCAGGGACACCTCCCACTGTCCCAGGGTGCTCCAACCTGGCCTTGGGCACTGCCAGGGATGGGGATGGCATCTGGATCTGGTGAAATAATTTCCAAAGAATTTTGGCCAAATAGTTCTTTCTTACTGTACTTTCCCTCTCCTTCGCTCACAGAATCCTCCCAAAGTCCCAAATCCAGTCTCAGCAGTTCAGTGTCACCTCCTGGCCCGTCCCTGCAGCCTCCACAGGGCTATTCCAGGCAGGAATGCTGATGGATGAGCCCTCAGGAGGGCACCTTCCACCACTGTAGCAGCTTGTAGGAGGTGTGGGCAGTGAGTGATTGTCCTGTGCTGTGACACCCAAAGCCACAACCTGGGAACGTTCCTGTCCATGGAGCTCCTCCCAACCCAGACCTTTGGGGGGGTGTCCACCAGAAGGTTCTGTGGAGGTTCCCATTCCATGTGGGACTCCTCCAGAGTTCCCAGAGTGCTCTCCACACCAGAATGGGACAAATCAGGAGAAACCCATGGCCTTTCCTCACGGGAATGAGGTGATTGAGGAGCTGGAGATGACTTGATAGAGGCACCAAGGCTGGGGTGGAGCCAAGGCCAGTGGGCACTTGGTGTGGTCAGGAAGAAACACACCCTGGCTATAGAAAGGAGGGAAAAGCTCTTTCCATTGCCTGTATTAGTTATTCCCTGGGCTGGTGGGATGTCCTGGAGGAACTTGGAGGTGCAGCTCAAAGAAAACCTCTGGGTGCTGCCAGCAGCGAGTTAAGGTGGGTTTATAATTTAAACAAAAAATAAATCTCTCTCTGGGCTGGGGATTACTGGGTTGGAGGACGCTCTTAACTCCCTCCAAGGTGTGTATTTGCACTGTGTCAAAGCTCTGCAGACCATTCCTGGAACACACCAGAACTGTCCTGAAAAGGGCTCTTCTTGGCTTGCTTTGTTTTGTGGCGGTTTTGGTTGGTTGGTGGTTCTTCTTCTTCTTCTTTCTTTTTATTTTTTTAAGGTAAAATGTTTCCAAAAAGGTGAAAGAACTTTGCATCTTGGAGGCAGAGAGGAGTCAGCTCCAGGATCTCACAGGACTTGGAATAAGATGGTGACAAGGTCTTGTCCCAGAAGGTGCTGCCAGGCTGTGTCGTTCCACCCCATCCCTCCATCCATCCTTCCATCCATGCCCAGCTTCCATTCAGGACATACTGGGGAGGAACAGAGACAAGAGTTATTTTTAGGAAGCAAATGGAGGTAAACATTTTTATTGTTCCCACTATGCCAAAACTGTGAATAAATTTGGGTGGAATTGTCAGGGGCAAAGATGGTGCCATTGGTGGCTTTAATGGGCACAGGGACCTCTTGGGTGGCACAAGGTGAAGGATCCCTGGTCCAACCAGGCTTGGCTCTCCTGCCCATGGATTACCAATGCCATGGAATGCGTCACAGAGACAAACAAGAGGGAGGTCCAGCTCAAACCTGGTCTCTTGGTCCTCTCCTGGGGGCTCAGGCCTGCTGGGGAGAGAAGCAGCACAACAGCCAGTGAATGTCCTGCACAAACCAACCCCTCTCCTTGTCCCTGCTGTTCCTTGGGACAATTCAGTCTCATCCTTGGCAGTTTTCACCAAAGCTCCCCTTTCTCAGGGCAGCAGCAGAAACCCACCCTGTTCCCCCCAGAGGAGAGTAAGATGGAAGAAAAGGAGAGGCTGCACCTCTCTGAGGCAGAACCAACCCCAGGCCAGGCTATCCTGGCACAGATTTTGGCACTGCCCTCCAGACCCCTCTAGAATTTAAGTTACAGCCTCAGGTCTGGTCCCTGGGCACGTGGAGATGTGTCCAGAAGCACCATCTGAGCCTCTGCACTGCCCCTCTCTGCAGGTGCTGCCCCTGAATGTCTGCAGAGCATTCCCTGCACGGAGCAGGGTCAGGAATCTGCTCCCAGGGGTCAGGACCACCATGGGAGTGGTGGCACAGGGAGCTGTGTGGGACAGGAGAGGCTTTCTCAGCTCCCAAACACTTTGGGAATGTCCTGTTGGATGCAGCCACGTCCTGGGGCTGTTTCCAACCCTGGGGCTGTTCCCATCCCCAATCCCTGGGGGTGTTCCCAACCCTGGGGCTGTTCCCATCCCCAATCCCTGGGGGTGTTCCCATCCCCAATCCCTGGGGCTGTTCCCATCCCCAATCCCTGGGGCTGTTCCCAATCCCTGGGGCTGTTCCCATCCCCAATCCCTGGGGCTGTTCCCAATCCCTGGGGCTGTTCCCAATCCCTGTGAGCTGAGCTGTGAGTGAGGGATAAATGAAAGAGAGTTTTTACCTTTCCCTCTCAGCCATGTCTTGTTTCTCTTCTGCCCTGTAAGCACAAACCACATTTGAAATCCCACCCCCCAGAGGTGAACAGAGGGAAGGAGGGGACAATCCTCCTTGTTGGGTGACAGATGGACCTTGGAGGGGTCAGCAAGGACTGGTGGCTTCCAGTGCCTGTGGCAGCCAGCCCTGGTGGCCCTTGGAGCTGGGCAGGACAGCTCAGTGTCCCCAGAGCAGCCTCAGCAGCCCCAGGAGATGTTGCAGCACCTCTGCTGACCCAGGGGGTCTTCCCTTCCTCCTTCCCTGCCTCTTGCTCTGCCTGGAGTTACCCCTGTTCATGGCCAGCCCTTCAAACAGCACTTGTGACCCAAACCACCAGTGCTGGAGCAGAACTGGAACAGGGAACTAAACCAAGAGCACACTCCAGTCCCTCCTCATGCCACTCCAGCAGGTGAAGTGAAAATAAACACAGGAGCTCATTCAGGGTCAGTTTGCTGCTCAGAGAGGGAGGATGAGCCCGTTTTATGCAGAGAGAGGTGTCTGGTGACCTTTGTAGCACAGACAGTGTGATGGGGATGTGTGAGGGTCAGTGGATAAATGGCCTTTTACTCTATGAATAAATAACCTTTTAATCAAGCTTCTCCCTCCTCCAGCTTTTGCTTACTTGGAGGAAATCAGTAGAAAATCAGTGCAGGATTTTGGGGTGGGAGAACATGGAATTCACTGGTTACAACACAAAGTGCTGAGGGAAAACAAAACCATCCCAAGGAAATGGCCCCCCCCTCCACCCCACTCCCCAAAAACCAACTGTACCTTTCTTTTCTGGCCTTGATCCTCTCCTCCTCATACCTGCAACAAAGAGTTTGGTCTGTAGTTGTTTCCCAGCCAGGATTTCACTCTGGGTAAAGCTCAGCGTTTGCTCAGAGGTGGCACAGGGAGGAGCAAGGCAAGGTCTGCCCTGGGCTTGTGGTGCCAGTCCGTGGATTTTGACTCCCCACAAGGCAGGATGGGTGTCCTGCCCCTCCTCAGAGCCACCCCAGGGCCCCTCTGGCACTCACTGGAGGACACAGTCTGGAATCTGCACGTGCTCCATGGGGATGAGTTGCTCCAGCTCCTCCAGGGTGTGGACATACTGGATCTTATTGATGAACTTCACACTGGCAGAGAGAGAGAGAAACGGGCACCATGAGGCCTTGCTTTGAGTTTTCCTGGTGGAAGTTCTGCATCTCTGTACCCACCTCCTCTCGGTGCCATGGGCTGGGCACTGCAAACTGGTGAGATGCCACGTTACTGCACCTCCCAAATCCACAGGAGGGAAAAGGGACCACCATTCCTGCACTGCCCAGTAAATCATCAGGCCCCACCCACTGGGACAAACTGCTCTGGATCCAGACCACCCCAGTGTCTCCTAAAACCATCCCTGGAGTCATCCTTGGGAGCATCGGAGAGACAAAGGACGAACAGCCCCGTCTTGGTCACTCCTGGCTAAAGATGAACTTCAAATTTGATCTGTGAAATTAAATCCCAGAGAACATCATGGAGCTGTGCCAGGGGCTGGGATGGAGCTCAGGGAAAGGCTCTTCCCCCAGAGGGTGGTGGGCACTGCCCAGGCTCCCCAGGGCAGTGGGCACGGCCCCGAGGCTGCCAGAGCTCCAGGAGGGTTTGGATGATGCTCTCAGGGGTGTCTGTGCAGGGCCAGGGGTTGGACTGATGATCCTTGGGGGTCCCTTCCAGCTCAGGATATTCCAAGATTCCATGATTCCAAACTTCCAGCCCAAACCCAGCCAGGTTTGGGCAGGTTCTGCTCACCTGATGAAGGGCCTGGAAATGGCCAACACCGTTCGGATGAACCACGACGGGTGCACAATGATCAGCGCCTTGAGGTTCTTCCGGAGCCTGGGGAGGAGTCAGCAGAGTCAGAAATCTGGGCCAGAGGAAGGAATTACACACTCTGGGGAGTGAGGGAGCAGTGGCAGAGACGTGAGGGTGGGCAGGCCTGGCACAGGTGCCCACAGATGCTGTGGCTGCCCCATCCCTGGGAGTGCCCCAGGCCAGGTTGGAGCCCCCTGGGACAGTGGGAGGGGTCCCTGCCCATGGCAGGGGTGGCACTGGGTGGGCTTTAAGGTCCTTCCAACTGAAACCAGCCTGGATTCTGTGTGGGAAGAGGCCCAGCAAGAACGAAGAGGCCACATCAGTGAGGTCTCACCTCCTGTCAATCATCTGGTAGCACTTCTTGAGCCAGCCCAGCCCAGGCATCCTCCTCCTCGGTGTCGCCCCGTTCAGGTACACGATCATGTAGTCCTCGGCCACCAGCAGCTCCAGGCTGCTGATCACGTATCTGGTGGGGAGCAGGAGGCACAGGGGGGTGGAGAAACCTCCTGGAGGGTTCCTCAGGTCCCTCTGCCTCACCCTGAAACCCCTCCAGACCCTTTCTGTGCACACCCTGGCACTGGGGTAGATTCTCCTGCCCTGAGGGACATCCCAGCTCCATTGTCTCCTCCCAGCTGCTGAGCATCCCACCCACACTCCAGCCTGGATGGGAGTCCATCAGTGGCACAAATAACCAGGAATGTCTGAACGCTTCCCCAGCCTGGATGGGAGTCCATCAGCGGCACAATTAACCAGGAATGTCTGAATGCTTCACTCATTGGACTCCCCAGACGCTGCCTCCCGCCTGAAGCTGCACTCTGGGTACCTTTGGCCTCGATTCAAACTATTCCCAGCTGATGTCTCTGATGCCAGGAATGCAGGGAAACTCTGGAGCTGCTTCCCTCAGCCTCCCGTCCCTTCCAGCCACTTACAGGAAGAGGTTTTCCATGATGTAGTGATAATCAGCCAGGTTGCTGTCCGGGAGGTAACAGGCAGCAAAGACAATGATGGCATTGAGACCTTCTCCGTAGTATCCTGGGAAAGAAAACCACAGGCAACGTCAGGGATGTTTCCCAGGGAAAGGTGGAAGAGCTGAGGGAGAAACAGCAGCAAAGTTGTGTTGTCAGAGTTGGGGGTGAGAGGGGGTTTTGTGTCTCTGTCCAGCTCCAGCTGAGTTTTGGGTTAGGGTGAGTTTTGTCCCTCTTCAGAACCCCTTCACTATGAGGCTTCCTCCTGGTTTGGGGCTCAAGGAAGGAATTTGGGGGTGTCGGAGTTGAGGGCTGGGTCGTTCTTTGGCTTTGCTTGAATTTTGGAGATAGCACTGACTGTGGATGGATCAGCCTTTGCTGTCCCTCTGGAACAGGAGGAGTTCAACACTCCCAGGCCCTTCATCATTGCCCACACCAGCCCTGAGGGTCAGGAACAGCCTCTCAATTCAGACCTCTCTGCAGTGACCACATTTTTACACTCTTTTTGGATCCTGCATGTTTTAAGCACATCTGGGCACTCCTGAGCTTCTCACCACGCAGTGGCACAGCACAAACAGCATTTTCTTCCCACAAACAGGGTCAAACCAGCCCTGGAATGCTTGGAGGAGATGCCCTGGGGCAGGGGCTCACTCACCTCCGTGGGTCACCACCCTCATGTAGGGTTTGATCATCTGCAGGTCGATCCTGTGCTCCTGCTCCCCGATGATGACGGTTCTCCAGAGCCGCCCGTTGGTGGCACTGCCATCCTCTGTGCCCCCGTCCCCAAACAGGTCTGCACTGTCCCCAGGCATGTTCTTGGCCGTGGCCACGGGAGTGTCATCTGGAAAAAGGGGGCAGGTCTGCCTTTCATACGGTGCAGGAAGAGGCTTTGGAGACAACAACCCCAGGGGTGCCGCTCAGGTCGGGTTTCACCTGCAGCTTTGATCTGTGCCACTCTGTGGCTCTTAATAATCCTTCCCTATTGCCCAAATACTACAGAAATAAGCTGAAAATCTCCCTCTGTTTCTCGATCCTCAGCTGCTGATGGAGAATTGTGCCAACAGTCATGAAAAGGAGGCTAAAACCCACCCCAACCCCTGCAAAAGTCACCCGACCCAACCCTTTACCTTCCCATTCCAGCTCATTCCCATTCCCCAGGAATTCCAGGGAATCTGTCTCATCAGGTGTTTCAATGTCATCCACATTAATGTCCAGGTCATCTGGAGTGTCCAGGAAGTCATCAGAGAGAATGGAGCCTTCACTCTGGTCCAGGGAAATGTTGATCTCAGGAGCAACCAGTGTCTTCCTCTTCCGATGGGCCCCGTTAAAGTTCAAAGTGTTTGGGGGAGCTGGAGTTGAAAGGAAAACAACTGACAGGTTGTCCTGGTCCTGTATCCACAGTGCAAGACATGGAGCTTCCTCAGGGACAGCCCAGGCCATGGGCTGGCTGCTGGCTCAGGGACTGGGAGGCACTGGGAGGCACTGGGAGCCTGTGGGAAGTGCCCACACTTCTGCCATCCCTATTTCCTCCCCCAGCTCTGGGGAATGATCAGCAAATTCAAACCTCTCCTGCTTTCCTTTCCCCCACAGGATTTTTTGAGGACGATCCAAGGGAAGTGCCTTTCTCCCTCACCTCAAGCTGTCACCCCCTTGGCCTGGTTTTCCTTTGGATGCTGCAGAAGGCAGGTTGGTACTTACAGGAGGTGTTCTCATCCTCTGTGGGGCTTCCCAGGGACTCCATCCCTGTCTCTTCTGGGAGAGGTCTGCAGGACATGGGGGGAAAACACAGGACAGAGCAGGAGATGTTTAGGGAACAGTCTCTCTGTGGCAGACACAGAGGAATGGGGACACCAGGAAAACCCCCCAACCCCAGGTGTCCTCTGCCCTTTTCCCACCCAGCTCAGCCTGAGGGATTCCCTCAGGGAATTTGCCCCAGAGCAGCCCAGCTTTCCTCTTGGAGCGCTGTGCAATCCCTGGGAACCCCCAAACCACCCCAGCACTGACACCCCCAGCCAGCCAAGAGGCTGCAAAACGCAGCCAGGGACAAACTTCACGTTGTCAGATCTGTTTAAAAGGCTCCTCATTTGTAGAGGCTCCTCCTCCCCAGGGAAGAGCTCACCCCTCCAGCTGGAAAATCCAGGTGCTGGCACAGCCCCGGGATGGAATCCAGGAGGTTCAGGGGTGAGGATGGGCCTGGCAGGAGGAGGCCGATGTCCTGCAGCCACCCAGGGGCAGGTGGTGCCCAGGACACAGCCCAGCTCTGCCCTGCAAAGGCTCCTCTTCCTGCTGCCACCACACCAGACCCCCCCAGCCAAATTAAACGCCATAAATATGCAGATTAAGGGCTAATCCCCTGCTCGCTGCCTATTGTATGTTTATGATGGCTGAGGAGCTGAGCACAGGCACGTGTTCGTGGAGCAGCCCCGGGGGCTGCCGCGATGTTCCTGAGCGGTCAGAAAGGCCCCTCTGCCCCTCCAGCTCCTCCTCCCCTTTCGCTGTCGCTCCCACCGCGCCCGGGCGTTGTTTATCCACGCCTGGCACGATTCGGTGCCACAGCACCCGAACGGGAAGGGGAGGGCACTGAGGACGTGCTGCATCCCCGCGGCCGCTCTGCCATCCCGGCGTTCCCGGCAGGATGGCGCCCCAAAAGGCGAAGGAAAAGCCTCCCTTACCTTCCCAAAGGCTGCTCCGCCACCAACTCCTCCTTCCCCCCCGCGGGCAGCCCCCGATGCCAGTTTGCCTAAGGGGTGGCTGGCACCATTTTGCTGGTGCCGGTCCCTGCACAAGCCCCTTCTCCGGGGCCACAGCGGTCCGTGCTCCGGGACCGCGGGATGCGGGATTTGGAATGAGTGATGCGGGATGTGGGACCGCGGGAGGTGGGATGAGGGATGAAGGATGCGGGATGAGGGATGAAGGATGCGGGATGTGGGATGCGGAATGAGGGATGTGGGATGTGGAACCACGGGATGCGGGATGAGGGATGCAGGATGCGGGACCCCGGGCTGCGGGCTCGGGCTGCAGTGAGCATGCTCCCGCTACGGCATCATCCCCACGCTCCAGCCGAGACCCCGCGGCTGGAATGACCCCCCCGGAGCAGCGGGAGGGACAGACGGTCCCTCCCTCTCGGCTCCCGCAGGACGGTGCCATTCCACCCGCCGGGCACGAGCTGCTGCCGCACTCAGCTTTCCAGGGACGGGTGGGAATGTCGCCCCGTGTCCTCAATGAGCGGCCAAATCCCGTTTTCCCAGCCCAGATCTTTGTCTAGGATATGGCTTTTTATTTTTTTTTCCGTGGCAAGATTGGCTAATCCCAGCCAGGCAAAAATAGCTCTGCAGCAAATCAGCTGCTGGAGAGCTGCTGTCCCACATGCAGCAGCTTCTGCCCTATTATCTCTGGCTTCCAGGGGGGAAAATGGTAATTTATTTATTTTTACTCCAGCTGGAGCCCAGCTGGCCTTGCCTTGGCTGCCAAGGGGCTGCTCAGGCTCACTTGCATCGTTGCTGATCCAATCCCTCTGCAGAGCCTGGGGGTGTGTCCCTGGCACTGACCCGTGCCCGTTGCCTCTCCCACGTTTGCTTTGCAAGGCAGGAGGGAGGACACCCGTGGTTGGTGCTGTGGGCTCTGCAGGGGAGATGCCCCTGGAAGGCTGGGCTGGCAGTGGGAAGTTTGTTGCTGGCAGGGGAGGGGTGGGACAGGGCTGAGTTGGCACTGGGGTGTCCAGGAGCTACACCAGGTTTATCCCAGATTTTCTAGGGAGCTTTGGGTCAATGTTTTCCTTCCTGTGCCTCACCTTCATTTCTGTCCTCTGAGCCACCTGAGCTAATGGAAGGTGTCCCTGCCCACGGCAGGGGGTGGGATGGGATGAGCTTCAAGGTCCCTTCCAACCCAACCCATTCCACAATTCCCCTCTAAACCTCCATTTCCTTTTCAAACCTTTCTCTCCCTTCTGCTCCATTCAAACCCTGCTAGCACAGCACTCCAGGAGACCCTGAGCCTGGCAAAGATCCACGAGCCCAAAGCTCTGCTCTCAGAGGGAAATCAAACCAACCCTGGAAACCCCCGGGCTTGGCCGTGCCCACCGCGGGCACCGGCGGAAGGACAAGCCGAGTGCTGTGGGCAGGAACACAGAGGGGCTCAGAGCAGGGATGCAGCTGGAGCTGGGCTGAACAGAGCCAGGCTCATGCCAGGGCTGGCATGAACAGAGCCAGGTTTATCCAAGTGCTGGGATGAACAGAGCCAGGCTCATGCCAGGGCTGGGAAGAACAGGAGCCCCTTTCTTGGTGGGCAGGGGCTGTACGTGCCCACGGCACACGTGGCACAGTGGCTGGCAATACTGAGGCTCTGTGCCCTGCCAGGGGGTTTGGATGCACCTGGAGATGGGTGGGACAGGCCTTGGAAGCCCCTCGAGGCTGCAGGAAGGGCTGGGAGTGGCCACATTCCGTATGCTCAGCGGGATTTAGAGCTGGATCCCAGAATAGTTGGGCTTGGAAGTGACCACTGGAGGTCACCCAGTCCAACCCCCCTCCCCAAGCAGGGTCACCAGGTGGGTGGCATTCCAGGTGGGTTTGGAATGTCTCCAGAGAGGGAGAGACCACTCCCTCCCTGTGTAGCCTGGATTTGGGGACCCTGCTGGGAGTGGGGTGGGGTCTCCCTCAAGGAGCTCACAGGGATGTTTTTGGCACCTCTGCACAGTCAGCAGAGAGTCTGTGAAGGTGGAAGGTGCCACTTTGGCACCTTCTGTCACCCACACATCATTTCCTACAGGGTTGGCACCCATTTGGATTCATTGCATCCCAATGACTCTGCTTTCCATGGAAAATTCCTGGCAAAGCAGCATTGCCCTGTGTGGGGAGACACTGCCTGATTCAGAGGCTGGGAAGGAGTCCATCCATCCATCCATCCATCCATCCATCCATCCATCCATCCATCCCTCCATCCATCCATCCATCCATCCATCCAT
>JAWWEV010000084.1:1051919-1080748 GCA_035583235.1 Hafferia zeledoni
CCCCCTCCCCTGCTGTGGGATGAGCCCAGGCCAGGGCTGGATTTCTGGGATGGGAGCCCTGGGTCTGACCCCTGCCCTTGTTGACCCTCAGGATGTTCCCATGGACCTCCTTCTCCAGCTTGTCCAGGTGAGGGCTTGATCATCTCCAAGGATGGAGACTCCACAGCCACCCTGTGCACGATCTGCTCCAGAATTTGGTCACCTTTAAGTAAAAAAAAAAAAAAATCCAAAATTTCTCCTCTGTTTGAAGGGAATTTCTCCATCTCCACTCGTGCCCTTCCCTTGTCCACTCTCAGGCACTGCTGGGAAGGGTCTGGCTCCCATCACTGGAGGGGTGGAATTAAGATGAAACATTTGTTTGTAGGGAAAATAAAAGTTATTTTGGTCCCTTTGAAATTATTTACAACTTAAACAAAAAAAAAAAAGGGGGGGAGCTGCAAAGCTGCAAAGCTTTGTTTGAGATGTGCTTGAAATTAAATGCTTTGGCTTTTTATTACCCTGTGGTGTTCCCCAGTTAAATCTGCTGCCTTTAATTAAGAAAAGCAGGGGGACCACAAGTGCCTCCAAAGATGCTTTTGGAAACAGAGACATGTTTTATTTTGGGGAGAACAAGATGTTTTCATTGTCCACACTTAAGGGAAAAAACCTGTTTTGCTGAGGCAGATGGGAAGGTTTCATTCTGGGCTGACCTAACAAAAATCTTCCTTTTCCTAATATTTTAATTTGTTCTTTGAAGCTGCTTGCACAGTCCAGGCTCCACCTCAAGGAATCCCTGGGAGTGTCCAAGGCCAGGTTGGAGCAACCTGGGACAGTGGGAGGTGTCCCTGCCCATGGATGGGGTGGGATGGGCTGGGCTTTAAGGTCCTTCCCACCCAAACCAGTCTGGGATTCTCTGGTAGGTCTTTGAAATGTGGGATTGGGTTGGACTCTTTCCTGTTGAAGAGCAATAACTGTGGACCTGAATGTCCCTGTGCTTGAGCTCAGGGAGGGCTGGGATGTGTGTTGGGCATGGCATTCCCTCTGACCTTCCCTCTCCTGCCCCATCCTCATCCTCTGGATGAAACAGCTCCCTCCAAAGCCCCCCTGGCCCTCCAGTTTGCCAATTCCTGGAGTTTGGGAAGAGAGGAAATCACAGCCAACAAACCAATGGGCTGTGAAACCCAACATCAGTCAGGAATGCAACTTCCTGAGCCTGGCAAGGGGCTGATTCCTGCAGGGACAGGGCCGGGAGGGCTTTTCTCCTTTGCTTTAGGATTTAAAGTTGGATTTTGAGTTTTCTGCATTAGGTTTGACAGCCAGAATTGCTCTGCAGAGAGGGACGTGAGGGGTCAGTGGCAGAGAAAACAAATCTCTGCTGAGTCTGGGGAGGATTCCAGTGGATTGGCTGGTGGGATTCCTGCTCCCCATGGAGGAGGTGCCTTCTCCTCAGCTCCACTTGGGGCTCCTCCTGGGTCTGCTCCTCTCCCTCCAACTCCTCCTGGATGAAGACACAGCCCAGACAGAGGGTGGGTTTTATTCTCTGGGGTTTTATTCTCCATAAACATTTTTCCTGCTGCTGTTCCCATCACAGTGGTGACAGCCCCGTGATAAATCCTGCCCAGGGAAGGCCATTCCCTGGCCTGGCATTGCCAGGCTGCTGACAGGGCCAGGCTGAACCCCCTGTGACCTTGACCCCGACGTGTGAAGGGTTAACAAGGGCTCTGCTCTGCCTCCTGCTCCGGCTGCTGATTAATTCCAGCCAGGTGGCCACTCCAGGTCTTAAAACAACAACTGTGGAGAGTCTGGGAACACTTAGAGAGGCCTCCCCTGCAATGCCAAGTATGGATAAATATTTGCACCTTGGGAGACACCTTGGAGATGGGAAGGAATTCCTGCAGGGGTCCCTCACAAGGGGGAAAACAGGGAATTCCTGGGGAACAGGGGAGGGGCAGCAGCGGGGAGGGCTCGGGGGCTCCTCCTGCAGCAACGTCTGGATGGTCTGGGGGAGGTCAGGGGGGGTTTGGGGGAGGTCAGGGGGGGTCTGGGGGGAGGTCAGAGGGTTTGGGGGTGTCATCCCCCAGCTGCTCTCAGGGAATCCAAACATGCTCCCACTGATGTTTGGCCCCACAGTTTGTGGGGCTGGTGATGGATTTGCACGGGAGAATGAGGAGGAGAAATGAAGAATTCCTGGTTTGGGATACCCTGAGGGAAGCCCTGGCTTGGCCCAGGAATCCCAGAAAATCTGGTTAATTCTGTGAGTTCCCATTTGTAGTTTAATTGTTGTCATCTTCTCTCTTTCCTTTCAAATGAACCCAAAGTTTCCAGCTCTGAATTTCACCCCCATGACCAAATTCCTGTGGATGGTGAGTGGAAGGACAGCAGGAAAACCAGTGGGCAATCCATCTTTTCCATGGCTCCTTCCTACCTGGGGGCTCCAAAGAATTCACTTGCCTGCTCTTCCTCATGTTTTATCCTAAACCCAGGCTGGAAAGTTGGAAGAGACCTCTAAGATCATCAAGTCCAGCTGTTCAGGTTGGAAAAGGCCTCTGTGATCATCAAGTCAAACCATCCCATGGTCCTGCTGATGCTCCTCTGACTATATTTTATTTTTTTAAGTATTTTTTGTCTGGCTTTGGGTCTGGCAATTCTCTGGAGCCTCTGCAGGGGCACAGCAAACTAAAACCCAGCCCAGAGGTCGTGACTGACTCGATTCAGAGCTATCTGGGCTGCAAAATCCTGATTATCTGGGCAAAAAAAGAGCCTCCCCAGAGAGCTGTTCCCTGCAGAGTGGGATGGAGTTGCTGGGGGGAGTCTGTGGTGTGTTAAAACTCCCTCAATAACTTCACAGCCCTTTCCACATCCAAGTGATCATAACAGAGCTCATAAAGCACAACCCAACGTGGGGTATTTAGGAATTATTTGACTCAAAGTGTGGGGGGGAAATAAACTAAAAATTAAAAAAAAAAAAAAAAAAAAGAAGAAAAGACCTGGGCTGAATTAATAGCTCTGGGAGAACCATAAACTGAGAGGAACCACATTGCAGAGGGTTATTTTGTGTGTGTGCAATAAAAGGAACGTTTATGGCTTCGCTGCCTAAATTTGGGTTGGATGTTTTTGAGGCTTTGAAATAACTCATAACTTTTCTCCTTTCATTTCCATGTTGCCTCCAAGAGAAACATCAGAAATGTTGGTTTGAGGCATGGAGTGAAGCACCAGGTGGGAGAGCAGGGAATTCTTGGCCTGGAGCAGGTGAGGAGGGAGAGGAGGGAGAGGAGGAGGGGAGGATGCTCCGATGCCAAGGGAGGTGCCCAGCCCATCCAGCTCCTCCCTCTCTCCCACAGCAACCTCTGGGCTGGGACAGAACCAGAACTCCACCAGAACATTCCCTCGGAGTGCTGGAAGAGCCCCATGATGTGTGGAGAGAGGGGAAGTGCTCTTGCCCTGTGCAGGACCAGGAGCTGGATCCTTGTGGGTCCCTTCCAGCCCAGGATATTCCAGAAAGCTGCTCCTGCTGCCCTTGTCCTGCTCTCCAGAAATATTTCTGGGAGCTTTTTCTCCTCTGGGCTCTCTCCCAGCCAAGATGCTGATCAATATTAATTGTCCAGGATTTAACCCTTCCTGACATCCCCAGGAATGTCTAATCCTCTTTTGGAGCCACCTCCATTCCTGACTTCTCCACATCCTCCTTTCCTTGGGAACTTTCCCCTTCAGAAAACTGAGCTGTGTGAAACATTTTGTGGGACCCCAGGGGTGGGACAGGTGGATTTGGGGGTTTTTGGGGCCTTGGGAGGTGGATCTGCCATTGGTGCCTGTGAAGGTGGAAGGAAGAAGCCCCAACCCCACCCAAATTAATATCTGGGTGAAAAGTTCCTTGTTTACTCCCCTCTGGAATATTTCAGAGCTGATCCCCTTGCTGAGGGTGCTTTGTGTGCAGGGCTCTGGTTCCTGTGCAATCCTGGCAGATTTTCCTGCTGGGAATGTCCCAGAGGTTGGAGAGGTGGCACCTGGGGACGTGGGTTGGTGGTGAAGGTGGTGATGGTTGCACTCAATGCCTTCAAAGCTCTTCTTTAAACCCTCCTTGGGATCTGGTTCCATGAACTGTGGAGAACTTGGGAAGTTGGGATGGTGGGGCAAAGCCAGACCCCCCAGGGTGGGCTCCTCCTTGGCTTCATTAACGAGAGGAACCACAATTAACACCGGGAAGTGGATTTTTCGGGGCTGCTGCAGATGAAGCTCAGCTTGGAGGACTTTTTAACCCTAAACCAGAGTCCAGGTCTGGCTTAAATTAGGCCTCCACAGGCAGCCATTAGAGCACGAAAGGAGCAGGTAATTGGAACATTTTTGAACAATTGCCCAGATTAAATTTTTGAAAGGAGGAACCTCAGAGAGTGTTGTGGCCACAGAGGGGGAGGCAGGGCTGGAATGCTTTGATGGATGAGTTGGGATGCCCAGGCAGGAGCAGGTCCTGCACAGAGCCAGGGAGGCTTGAAAGAGCTGCTGAAATGCTTGTGGTCAGAGTGGAGAATTCTAGGCCTGATTCCTCTCTGATTATCAAACAGAGCCCAAATTCCTTCCCCATGACAAGGGAGGGAGAGAGTTCAGAGGAGGCAGCTGATGAATTCGGGGGGAGAGGAAAGTGGCAGAGGGTCAGCTGGTTTTGGGGGGAGGAATTGGGAGCCTCTGGCTGTGGATGTGACTCAGGGAGGTTTCTGCAGCCGGCAGAGCTGGGGGTGTTTTGTTGTCACTGGAGATGTGGCCTTTGAGCCACAGAATTGTGGAATGATTTGGAAGGGACCTCAAAGATCACCCAGTTCCACCCCCTGCCATGGGCAGGGACCCTTCCCACTGGCCCAGGGTGCTCCAAGCCCTGTCCAACCTGCCCTTGAGGGCATTTTTAAGGGGTAAAGCAACCTCCTTGTCTCCTGGAGCCCCTTTGAACTCTGGAAGGGGCTCTCAGGTCTCCCTGGAGCTTCTCTTCTCCAGCCTGGCCTCGGACACTCCCAGGGCTGGAGCAGCCACAGCTTCTCTGGGCACCCGTGCCAAGGCCTGCCCACCCTGCCAGGGCAGGATTGTAGGGCTGGGACTCCCAGGATGCTGCAGCCTTTGGGGTGCCCCAGACCCAGCTGGACCCCCCGTGCCCAAGGAGGGACCTGTAGGAGGTGTTGGGCAGTGTGGGCTGTGCTGTCCTTGCAGCTGCTCCCACTGCTTGGTCCCCCCCTGGGACCCCAACTCTCCTCTGCTCCATCCAGGCTTGGCTGAAGCCCCTTTGCTCTCCAAGGTTCCCAGTTCTGGGCAACTCCAGCTGTCCCTGCCCAGAGTCGCTCCCGTCCCATCGGCGTTTCCTTCGTGGCTTCCCTGACAGGCCCTCGCTGGGGGCTGGTTTTCATTAGCTGGGGAAGGGGCTTTGCTGCCTCCCTGGCTCTTCCACATCCCCCACATCCCCAGGGAAGGCTCAGGGAAGTAACTCGAGTCAAGCTGGGGGAGCTCCCGAGAGGTCCCTGTGCCAGAGCCGAGTTCTGGAGCGGCGTGTCCCGGGGTCCTCTGTGCAACCTGAGACCTGTGGCCCTTCAGCTGCACCTTGAGTTGCTTATTTAGATTTCCCCTGAAATGTGGTCTTCATTATCATTTTATTAGTTACATTTCCAGCTACTTGTCTGCTACATTTTCCCTTCAGAAAAGACCCTCCCCTTGGCTTTTCTTGGGGAAAGAACCATCGATGTTGTGTTTGCAGGGGGTCCCTGCCCAAACCTGCTTTCCTCTGGCAAGCAAAGGGTGCAGCTGGACACGTGGAATCTCCAGGGAGCAGCTCATCCCTCCTGAAGGGGTGCCTGGTGAGTCCCAACCTTCCTGTCCTCTGTTTTGGGTGGTCACCTCACACGTGGGGGGGTCTGAGTTGTCTCTGCAGTCCCTGAGACCTTGGGGTCCCTCCCAGGGGCTGCACCTGGGCCAGGAAGGGGCTCAGGGAGCTGCTGGAAGCTGCCCTGGAGGAGATGGAGGCCACCTGTGCCTCCCCCACCCCTCAGCCCTTCCTGGGCACCTGCACTCACCTTTGAGCCTCAACTTGCCAAACCTCAAGGAAACAACGGGTAGTTTTGTCTCCTGCTCCCACTCCAAAAGCTTTTCAACCCTTGAGGGTTTTCAGCTTTTTGAGGGTTATTTCTTGGGTGGAGACCAACAGCAGACAACTGACAAATCACCCTTAATCCACCTGAGCTGATAAATCTCTGGGTAATCCCTCCCTGAGCTGCTCCCTCCTTGGTGCCATCAATCCTTGTCCCCAGCCCGGGGAGCCCCCGGGGCCGTGTCTGGGCAGGGAAACCTCATTTATAAACCTGGGACCTCCCACAGCTCCTCTGCCCCCCCAGCGAGGGGTCAGTGCCCTGGGCAAAGCTGGGGAGGGGGCAGGACCTGCTGTTTCTGGGGAAAGCCCAGCAGGGAAGGAGTGTCTGCTCTGCTGCTGTGCTGGGACGGAGCTCGAGGGGAGGGAAGGGCTGGGGTGGTGATGGAGCTGCCCCTGGAGTGCCCCAACCTGCTCTGGTGGGCCCTCCACACTCCTGGCTGGGTCCTGCAGCACCTTCTGCGTGTCCTGGGACTGAGCAGTGGGGACAGAGGGGGTGAAGAGAGGGGAAAGAGAGTTCAGATCCTTCTCTGCTTGATTTTAAAGCCAAAAAAGAGCTCCCAAAGTGCCCTTGGCCCCTCAGGTGGTCCCACTCCCTGGGTCCTACAGCACCTTCTTCAGTCCTGGGACACAGCAGGGGGTGCAGGAGGGGTCAGAAAGGGAAAAAAAAGAGTTTCAATCCTTCTGGGTTGAATTTCAAGGTGAGGAAGGAGCTCCCAAAGTGCCCTTGGTCCCTCCTGGCTGGGTGTCCCTCTGGGTCCCTCCTGTCCTGGGACAGAGCGGGGCGGGGGCAGGAGGAACACCCAGAAAAATCTGGGTAAGAATTTCCAACCCAGGGCATCTGTATTTAAATTCAAATAATGCATCTGGAGCCTCCTCTCTGCAGGGCTGGGGACGGTACAAGGGCTGACAATGCCCATTTCCATCCTGCTCACACTGTGGGGTTTGTGTGTTCATAAATCACACAGAGAGAAAAACACACAGAGCTGCCCGTGCAAAATGTGTATAAACCAGGGGTGGCCTTTTATATGTGTATGGATGATACTTGGACAAAGTAAATTATAGGTATGCAAAAATATACAGATAAAATTTATATACTATATGGGCTAATTTATATGCATCTAAAACGTTTACATATATATGTATCTATAGGATAGATATTCATCTGGAAGATATATTTATGCATTATTTATATGCTATATATTTATTTATATAGTATATGTTTATAATAATTATACCACATATAAAAATGTAGATGCTCTCATTTATAATATAATATAGGATATAATATAAATATTATATATAATATTATAGGTTATATTATATAATATTATAATATATAATATTATTGTATTGTGTAATATTATTATATTACTAATACATTATTATATATTATATAGTTATATTAGATATATTGTATAATATATTATTATATTATTATATTATATTAAATTAAATAATATTATAATAGCATATTATCTTGTTATATTATCATATTATATTATTACATTATTAGTTATATAATATAATATTATTATATAATATAATATTATGTTATTATATTAGATATATTATATAATAATATTATATGATTATATAATATTATAATATAATATAATATAATATAATATTATATTATATTAGATATATTATATAATATTATATCATATCAAATATTATTATATTATATATTACAGTACATTATATTACACTACATAATATGGAAAACTAAAAATATGTATGGAAATACATATTTATACAGACATAAAAAAATATAAATATAGAATAATGTAATATAAATTATATTTTATTTATCAAATTAAAATGGTTTTTTATGTAGTGTATATTTATATGGCATATAAATGTATTTATTTTTATACATTTCCCAGTCCAAAGGCACAGGCAGCCAATCACAGGGCTGCTTTGTGGCCCCAGGGAAGGGGCAGCCAATCACGGGGCTGCCTGAGGTCACGTGAGTGTGAAGGCATCAACAAGGAGAGGCTGCCAGCCAATCACAGAGCAGGATGTGGATAAAAGTGGGCGGGGCCCTAGTGGCACCATGACCTTATATGGAACCCCCAAAGGCCAAGATGGTGGCTGGGCCGAGATGGAGCCCCCACAGGCCAAGATGGAGCCCCTGGTGGGCCAAGATGGAGCCCCCACAGGCCGAGATGGAGCTCCCACAGGCCAGGATGGTGCCCCACAGGCCGAGATGGAGCCCCCATGGTCAAAGCCCTCCCAGGCCTGGCCCCCTCCTGGCACAGCCGGAAGCTGCGGCTGCTCCAGCCAATCCCAGCAGAACCCCGGCCTGGCCCTGGCACTGCCGGCCCATCCTGAGGGTGCTCCAGGGGCATCCCAGGCCGTGCTCCCTGCATAGGGCCTGTCCCCTCTGCAGGGCAGGGCAGGGCAGGGCAGGGCAGGGCAGGGCAGGGCGGTGCTGCCGGTGCCCTCTGTGCCCTCTGTGCCCTCTGTGCTCTTCCCTGGCCACCCACGGCCTCGGAGCACCCACACGGACTGCCCGTGAGCCCAGAGCCGCCCTTGCTGCCCACAGGGGCCGGGGCCTTCATCCTCCCGCTGCTCCTGCTCCTCCTCCTTCTCTTCCCCCACTCCACCTCCTGCTTTTTCTCCTTCTCTTCCTCCCCTTCTCATCTTTTTCCTTCTCCTCCACCTCCTTCTTCTCCTCCTTCTCCACCTCCTGCTCTTCCTCCTCTTTCTCTTTTTCTTCCTCCTCCTTCTCCTCCTGCTCCTTCTCCTCTTTGTTCCTCTCCTCTCCCTCCTCCTCCTCACTCCTCCCCCTCCTGCCCGTGCCATTTGCAGGTGCCCCCATGGAGCCCACGGAAGGACCGAAATTCTCCCTCAGGAAGCTCCTCAACATCCTCCTCTTCGGCCTCACCTTCAGCTCCTTCCTCTTCATTTCCCTCCGGCGCTCCCGGCATTGGCAGCCGCATCATCCCCACCCCGGTGCGTCCCTGGCACCGCCGCGGCAGGAGGGCAATGCCACGCTGACCATCCTGCTCTGGCCACGGCCCTCTGGCCTCCGGGTGGTCTCCCCGTCGTGCCCGGAGCAGCCGGACACGCCGCGCTGCCACTTCACGGCCAATGCCAGCGCGTGGGCCAGCGCGGCCGCGGTGCTGGTGCAACACCGCGACGTCTGCGGCGACCCGGCGCGGCTGGCACGGCTGCCTCGGCTGCCAGGGCAGCTCTGGATCTGGCTCAACATGGAGTCCCCCAGCCACTCGCCCAACCTGAGCGCCATGAACCACCTCTTCAACCTCACCATGTCCTACCGCCGCGACTCCGACATCTTCCTGCCCTACGGGGAGCTGCGCCCGCTGCGCCAGCCGCGCCCGCCGGCCGTGCCGCGCAAGAGCCGCCTGGTGGCCTGGGTGGTCAGCAACTGGCACGAGGGGTCTCGCCGCGTCGCCTTCTACCGCGAGCTGAGCCGGCACATCGTGGTGGACGTCTACGGCCGGCACCACGTGCCGCTGGCGCGGGAGGAGCTGCTGCCCACGGTGTCCCGGTACTGCTTCTACCTGGCCTTCGAGAACTCGCAGCACCAGGACTACATCACCGAGAAGCTGTGGCGCAACGCCCTGGCCGCGGGCACCGTGCCCGTGGTGCTGGGCCCGCCGCGCCACAACTACGAGCGCTTCCTGCCGCCCGACGCCTTCATCCACGTGGACGACTTCGGCAGCGCCGCGGAGCTGGCGCGGTTCCTGTGGCAGCTGGGCTGGGACACCGAGCGCTACCGACGGTACTTCCAGTGGCGCCGCTGGTTCCGGCCCGTGGTGGGCACGGGCAGGGCACGGCAGCTCTGCAGGGTCTGCCACTTCCTGCACTCCAGCCCGGCGCGGTACCGCACCCTGCCCGACCTCGCCGCGTGGTTTGTGTGACTCGCCACAGCACGGAGGGACCTGGTGGGGATGGGGGGACAAGAGGGACGTTGGGGCCAGGACAAGGAGGGCATTGGGTTTTATTTGTTGTGCCAGGGAAGGGATGGGCAGAGGGAGGAGGAGGTTGGGGTGCAGACCCAGCACTGCACAGAGGGACACGATCAGCGTCCCACAAACGTTTCCCAAGAATTCCAGCTGTGGCTCCTCCTGCAGTTCCACAGGACCATCCACACCAACTCACTCCTATTTTATCAGGAGCTTTTGCCACCTTTGTGTTTTCTCTGCTTTGGTTGAAAGGCCTGAGAGCAAAGGGAGGTTTTGGAGCTGTCCAAGCTCTGCTCCAGGGCAGGAGGGGAGCCAAGGGGAGAGACAAAGGTTGGGAAAACCCAACTCCTCACCAGAGCTTTGCATGTGGGGAAGGGAAGAGGCTCAGATACACCAAACCCTGGGAAAAATAGCTGGGACCTCACAAGCTCCAGAGTTCCATCATCCCTGGGTTTGTTCTGGAGTGGGAAGGGGCCAGAACCAACCCCAAAAACCCAATTCTCTGAGACCTCTTGGGCTTCAGATCCTGCTCCTTGTTGGAACCTGGGAGGGGGGAACAGCAAACCAACCTCTGGAGCTCCCTCCTCTCCTTGTCCATCCCCAGCAGCAGCTGGAGCAACAAATATTCCCAGAGTTCACATTTTTGGTCGTACCACCAAATAAGGGGAGAGAAATCACCTCTTGGCAGAGGAATTTTTGGATGTCCTTCCAAACCCTGGGAGAGACATCACCCTCTGGATGGTTTGGGGTTGGGTTTTTTAGGACTTGCAAACTCCACACCCATCTCCACTTTTGTTCCACGTTTTCTGGTTGGGTGACAGGTTGGGTTTATATTCCTGATTTTTCTTACTGGGAAATAATTTTGAGAATCTCCAGCTGAGCACGGAGGGGGCTGAACACTCAGAGCATCCCATTTCCTGCCTCATTCCTTTTTCCATTGCAGAGTGACCAGAGGGATCCAGAACATCAGCTGGGAGCTCAAATTGTAACTGGGGCTTAAATGAAAATACTTGACTTAAAGCACCAAAAATTTGCCACTTACACCATTGGGGTTGACAACTCACACCCCTCATCTCTGAGGAGTCACACCCCAAACCAGCCCTGAGCCCACCCCAGCTCGTCCCAACTCCACATTTTTTCCTTCCACTGCTCTTTTCTTTCTAATTTATTTTTTCAATGCTCTTGGAATAGTCAGATTTTCCAAGCAGCCTTTTCCCATTAAACTTGTCCTTTCTTTAACATTTAATTATTAATTTGGGGGCAGGTTGGCAGCAGGATTGGGCCTTTCCTTGGTTCTTTCTCAGGAAGATTTATGGCTCTCCAAAGATTCTTCCTAAAATATTTACAGAGTGGAGCCTGGAGGAGTCTGTCAGGACTTGGGTGGCATCAGGGGGGAATATAAACAGACCTTTTTTCCTCTCCCCAAACCCCCCTGCAAACCTTTCCTCCTTTGTGTCTCCTTCCCCCCTCTGGTTGTTCCCCGTTATCCTGTGCCTGTTGGCTTTGCCTGAAATGGGTTTTTTTTTAAAGAAATCTGGGAATTTATATCTGTTCTTAGTGGGCACGGGGGAGTTTTAACTTATTGTTGTGTGGATAATAAAATAAATCCTATTTTTCTGGACAGACGGTGTGTTAAAGGGCAGGGCTGGGCATTTCCCTGCAGCTGAAATGCCAAAATATGTGTAAAATGGGGGCGAAGGGTCTTAAATGGGGTTAATTAATAGGTGTTAATTGCGGGTAATGAGTGTTAATTGGTGTGTTAACTGGCAGTAATGTGTGTTAACTGGGTGTGGCACTGGTTAAATGCACATTTAATGGTATTAATTGATGAAATCGAGTCCAACGATGCTGAAATGGGGCTCAAACAACAGGTTGGCTCTGACTCCTCTCCCTGGTGGAGCTCCTGGGAATGGGAACGGGGAGAAGGGGATGGGATGGGACTGGTGATGTGGGACTGGGACCTTGGGGACTTTTTCTTCTTTCTTTTTTTCCCCCTCTTTTTCCTTTTTTTCCCTCTTTTTCTTTTTTCCCCCTTTCCCTTTTCCTTTTCCTTTCTCTTCCCTTTCCCCTTTTCCTTTCTCTTCCCTTTCCCCTTTTCCTTCCCTGTGATTTCCCAGAACTGCCCCATCTTTGCCCCAACCCCACTGGAATCTCCTTTCCCTGCAGGGACAAAGCTGGTTGTTTCTGTGTCTCTCCCCCAGAAGTGCCAACCCCCCTTTTCCTTGGCCCTGCCCATGCCCACGGTGGGCACTGAACATTCCCAACCACCACAAAACAATTCCCAGCCAGAATTCCACCAAATCCTCCTTTATTTCCATTCACAACAAATCACACCCGAGCTCGGGTTGGTTTAAAAAACCCACCTCAAACAGCATTTTTTCCCCCGTTATTCCCCCTGAAGGTTCAGCTCAAAGGTACAAACCCAGCTGTGCCCGCCCCTGGCACGGTGGGCGTTCAATGATGCCCAGAGGGGCCCCAATAAATAACATAAGTTACTGCAATAAATAGAGTATCCAAAATACAGATGCATTGCATCCACTTGTGCAGCCAGGCCAGGCTGCCCCAGCACGGACCAGGCTCCTCTTGGCCTTTCCCCCCCTTTTCTCCCTTTTATCCTTATTCCCTTTTTGGCATTTTTCCCTCTTTTCTTCTTCCCCCTTTCCCCTTCATTTCCATTTTTCTCTTAACCTTTTTTCCTTTTCCCTCTTTTTCCCTTTTTATTTTTTTTATTTCTTAATCTTTTTTCCTTTCTTTTATCTCTTTCCCTTTTTTCCTCTTTTTCCCCCTTTTTCCTTTCCCCCATTTTTCTTTTTTCCCCCTTCCTTTCCCCTCCTTTTTTCCTTGTTTTGTTTTTCCCCTTTTCCCCTTTTTTCCTTTTCCCCTTTTTTCTCCCCTTCCTTCTTTTCATTTTATCTTTTTCCCCTTTTTCTTTTCTTCCTCCCCCCTTTTCTCCTTCTTTTCATTTCCCATTTCCCCTTTTTTCCCTTCCCCTTTTTTCCTTCTTTTCATTTCCCTTTTCCCCTTTTCTCCTCCTTCCTCTTGGGCCTCCACTTCGAGGCCACTCTTTGTTCAGCCCAGGTGGGAACCTCAAGGCATTCCCTGTTCCCAATGGGAAGAAAAACGAGGCTTTGAGAGCCACCAAAACACAATTTGTGTGGATAACCCTGGACACCAAATCCCCCCAGCAGGATCCGGGGGAGCTGGTGGAACAAACAAGGATGTCAAACCCAATTCCCACTCCCGGACACCAAACTGGGAGTGAGATCCTTCAAAAAATGGGATCCCAGGGGGTGGGTGGGTCCTGAAGCCTCCCCAGGCACGGATGAACTTCCAGGAATCCGCAGAGTAACTGCCCTGGAACATCCCAGAACTTCTGGGAAAACACCCCCCTTGTATTTCCTGCTGTGACAACAGTAGGACAATTCCAAACATCTCCTGGTGCTTCCAACCCTCCTGTTTTTTCCCAACCCCTCATCTCCTGGGCTGTGACCAGCAAAGCTCCAGCACCAGAGGGGCAAAATCCAACCCCCAAATCGTCCCTGGCAGATGCTGCCCATGGGCTGTTATTATTATTATTATTATTATTTATATTCATATCAATATTCAACAACACCAGGAGGAAGGAGCCAGATGAGCTCCTGCTGCAGCTTCCAGGAGGGAATTTTCCACCCTTTGTTTTTTGCCCTTTCTGAATTGTAGACATTCCTCTGGACAGCTCCAGCTCCCATTACAGCAGAGAGGGCTGGAGAAATGGAAACCATCAGGGAATCCTATTGGAACCACATTTCCAGGGCCGAGAAGTGACGTGGGATGGCCCTGGTGGAGCTCCAAGCAGAGCACGAGCCCCAGAGAAGGCAGCGGAGCAGAATCCACCCTCTTGGCCACCCCAAGATCCCATCAGGGACTTTGTGTGGTAGCAAATCCCAGCTGGTCCCAAAGAAAAGCAGCGTGGGCAGAGGGGGATGCCCCCTCTGGTGCCAACAGCATGAATTTGGGAAAACAGGGCAAACAGGATGGCTTGGAGCTATTCCTGTTGGGTTTACACACCATTGCATTGAGTCAGGTTTTCTTCCCAACTTTGGGGAGTTCCAAGCTGGATTTGTACTGGGAATGAGATACCTGGGGGGGAGTTTGGCAGCTGAGAGATGTCCCAGCCTGAACCTTCTCTGCCTTCTCCTGTGTCCTCTCATCTCCTGCTGCTCCCACCACCACCCTGGGGAGAGGAGGGTCCCTTGGGCCACATGCCTGCCCAGTGAGGCTCCCTAAACCCCTAAATTCTGCCCCAAAATGTCCCAAACTGGTGCAAACACTCCAACACTCCTGGACACAGCTCCTGCTCCAAATCCTCCTGCCCTGTTCCCACAACACCTTCCCTGCCTTTGTTGCTCTGATTCCCTGTTTCTTTTTAACTGGAGGCTTCTGCAAGAAAACTAATTTTAGTTTTATGGCAGCAAGACCTGGAAGGTGCCCAAGCCCTTGAGAGGACAGTTATTATTGTTATTATTATTAGATTTGGGTGGGTTTTTCCAAAGGCAGGAGCTGCCGACCCACCACGAGCTGTTCCCGCTGCCCACCCACCTTTCCCCTCCTCCAGCTGGTTATTCCAAAACTCTTTTCCCATTTCCAGCCAAACCCTGAGGTGCAAACACACCTTGGTTGGGGAGCTCCTGCACCTGCTGATCCAGTTCCAGCTGCATTCCCATTCCCAGGATGCAGATTTGCCAGGGGTGGTTTCACCCCCTGCACCCTCAGCTGCCTCCTCCCTTTGCCAAAGGGCAGGAAAACTCAGGGTTGGGGAGGGCAGGATGCCAATCCCTGAGGGATGGGCTTTGTATTCCCTCACTCCATCCTGGCTCTGCTCAGCCAAGAGTCAAGTTGGGATGAAGCATAAGGGAAACAAATCCCACCACTCTGGCCCCTTTTGGAGGTTGGGAATGTGGGAGATGATGCCTCCATCCCATCCCATCCCATCCCATCCCATCCCATCCCATCCCATCCCATCCCATCCCATCCCATCCCATCCCAGGGGATGCCATTTTGATCCCCTAAATCCTGCCCCGTTGTGGAGGTCGGGAATGTGGCCACTCACAGGTGGGAGATGTTGTTTCCCATCCCATCCTGGAGATGCCTTCTCTGCTCCCCCCAGTCCTGCAGGACCATCCCTGGCCTGTTGGGATCACTGACACACCCCCTCCTTCTCCTCCTCCTCCTCCTGGGGATGAAGGCACATGGAACTCCCCCCCATTCCCCCGGGCTGGGAGCTGGGATGACTCTGCGATGGGGGAGTGTTGGTTAATGCCCAGGACGTGACACCAATATTCTCCTTCTGTTTATGATTTGCTTCTTCTGGGAAAGGAGCCAAGGGGAGAAAACCCATCAATCCCAGCAGGGACTGGAGCCTTCCCCGGGAACGGGAAGGTCTGAGGCTCATTTATTTCCCGGCAGAGTAAACAGCAGTGACACTCCTGCAAACGCGAAGGGAGCCAAAGCCGGGCTGAGTCCCCTCTCCCGGCCCGGCCCGGCCTCGCCGAGGGGCACTCCCGGCAGGGCTGGGCGGATTTGGGGAGATGCCAAACCAGGAACGCTCCTGCCCGTGCCGGGAAGTGCCACCGCACCGCTGGTGGCACGGTGAGGTTGTGTCACCTCCCAGCTGCCCGTGGAGGGGGCACGGGAGGTTAATCCAGTTACTGCAGATGATCCCGAGGTTTAGGAATAGCCCCAGGGCTGCGGGAATGAGAGGGGGCAAAAGGGGCACGGGCGGAGCGGGGAGCGGAGCCAGAGCCGGGGGCAAACCACGGGCAGGGCTGCTCTGCCCCCAGACACGGGGATTTGGGGGCTGAATCGCCCCTGGCAGGAATAGGGGGTCACAAAACTCTGGGAAATCTCCCCAGCTATGGAATGCAGGGCTCAGCCCCCGACCTGGGGCAGCACAGGGAACCTGCACCCCCTGACCCTGGAATGCACCCTGGAACACCCTCTGTGTGTGCTCACACCCCAAAAAACACCCTCTGTGTGTGCTCACACCCCAAAACACCCTCTGTGTGTGCTGCACACCCCAAACACCCTCTGTGTGTGCTCACACCCCAAACACACCCTGAGTGTGCTGCACACCCCAAAACACCCTCTGTGTGTGCTCACACCCCAAACACACCCTGAGTGTGCTGAACACTCTCCAGCACCACACACAGCACCAAAGGTGCAACACCCCCACAACACCCCCTGATCTCCATCACACCCTGTGGTGCCACACACAACCCTTGGCACGTGGGGCCCACCCCGTGCAGGGGACACCAGCCTTGTGACTGCCCTATGCAGGTGACACAACCTGCAGGTGTGATGGGTGTGACACACAACGTGCCCCGTGTGCCCTGTGCACGTCGCACACCCACTGCCACCTCTGCAGGGGGTGACAGGGACCCCTGGGCCACCCTTGGAGGGGCTGACAGAGTCCCCCGGGCCACCTCCGGGGGGGGACAACAGCCACGCGCCGCCGTCACCGCTCCAGCATCCTCCAGCCGTGTCTCTGGTTCTCGGCGCGGGGACCCCGAGGACGCGCCGGTGGCTCCGTGTCCGCTCCAGCCGCCCCGGGCTCCCTCCCGCCGGCCGTGCCGGCCGTGCCAGCCGTGCCAGCCGTGCCGCCCGTCACACACAGCCGCACTCCTTGGCCGACAGCTCGTTGACGGTGTAGTAGCGGTTGTAGGAGTCCAGGAAGGACACGTCGTCGTCGTAGGCCAGGGGGCGGCAGCAGGGCCGAGCCCGCACCTTCTCCTGCCGGATGCGCCGCCGGCTCCTCATGCTCTTCAGGGACAGGTCGTAGCTTCGCACGGCGCCGTCGCAGGTGCCGCTGCAGTAGCGGAAAAGCACCGTCTCGTCCGACTCGTAGCCCAGCCCCAGGTCGCTGACGCTCACCTCGAGCTGGCGCAGCTCGCACGGCTTGTGCCGGGCACGGGCGCGTTTGCGACGGCCGCCCCCGGCCCGCGGGAACAGCTCGTGCCCGCCCGAGTTCATGGCCTGGCCCGAGCGCTCCACCAGCGCCCACACCAGCTGGCGCAGCTCCCCCTCCGTGTAGCTCTCCAGAAGGCTGGTGTCTGCAAGGGGAGGGACACGGGTCAGAGGGGGGAACCGCTGGGGGGGTTTGGGGGGCGGGAGGGCGGCCCTCGGGATGGAGAGCCCTTGGGGTGGGTGAACATCCCCCAGGATGGAGGTCCCTTGGGGTGGGAGAATGTCCCTCAGGATGGGCATCTCCTGAGGAGGGAGGATGTTCCCTGGGATGGAGATCTGAGGAGGGAGGATGTCCCTCAGGATCAAGATCTCCTGGGGTTGGTGAACGTCCCCCAGATGGAGGTCCCTTGGGGTGGGAGGATGTTCCCCAGGATGGAGAACTCCTGGGTTCATGAACATCCCCCAGGATGGAGATTCCCTGAGGGAGGACAATGACCCCCAGGATGAAGGTTCCCTGGGGTGGGTGAACATCCCCTGGGATGGAGGTCACCTGAGCTGGGAGGATTCTCCATGGAGAAGGATCTCAGGATCCTCCAGAACGGAGGTACCTTGGGGTGGGTGGAGGACCCTCAGGATGGAGATCCCTTGGGGCAGTTGGTTTGGGGAGAAATACCAATAAATTTCACATTTGCCCTGTTTCACTCTGGCCCACGGGGAAGAGCTGCCCCCCAAGACCCAAACTGTCCCAACCTCTGGTGGCAACACCCACCCCTTTAGTCCCAGGCCTAAATCCAGCCTTAGTCCAGCTCAGCTCCATGGGAGGCACAGGAAGGACAGAGGAAAGAGCAGCCTGACAGCTTTTCATCAACTTCCAAATTTCCACCCAAAAAAGCAGTTCCTCTGGTTTGGAACCCGAACAAACACGTGGAGGTTTCCAGCCCTCAGGGAGAGGGGGAGGAGCCACTGCAGGTCCCCTCGACCTCAGCTCCCGTTTGACATTTTCCATTTGTAAAAAACAGCGTGGAAATAAAAAAAATCACCCCAAAAAAGACATTTAGAGCACAAAAAAGCAGCTTCTTTGCAGCAGGATGAGCTGTTTGGGTTTCCCTCCATGGTGAGCTGCTGTGGCCACACCAAGGTTTGGGATCTGCTCACCCCACATTCCTTTTTAAATCCTGGGAAAGGGAATGTGGCCACACCAAGGTTTGGAGGCTGCTCACCCCACATTCCTCTCTAAATGCTGGGAAAGGGCAGGTGGGCACACCAAGGTTTGGGGGCTGCTCACCCCACATTCCTCTCTAAATGCTGGCAAAGGGGATGTTTGGGTGGAGGAGCTGCTGGGGAAGGACCCCCAGGGGGTTTGGGGCTTACACTGTGCCAGCAGAGAGCCACGGCCTTGCAGTGCCCGGGGGGATCTCCGAGGAGCCACTGGCAGCGAGGAGGAGGAGGAGGAGGAGGAGGAGGAGGAGGAGGAGGAGGCCCGGGAGGAAGGCGGCGAGGAGGACACGGGGCTGAGTTCTCGGCTCCCGCTCAGCATTTCTCTACAAACTAAAATGGATAACATGGAACTGAGGAGCATCGATGCAATGGCTGCAAACTTCCATACCTTCATCTTAGAGCAAGTCAGAACATTGAAGCTCTGCAAAACAGGCAAAACAAACATCCTTATTACGCAGCCCTCGCCCCCCCGGCCCCTCTTCCCAACCCCTCCCCGTGGCTTGGGATGGTTTCACAAGATTTGCCAAATAAAATTTACTGGGGAGGAAAAAATGTTAATTTGGGTTTTGACAGGTTTGCTTTTCTTTTTGCTGCAGAAAACAAGCACCCCCTCCTTGCCACAACCCTGGATTTTATGGGCTGCAGATAATTCCCCATCAACCACCAGCAATCAGACACCCTGTAGGTTACAGGGCAATTGTAGGACTCAGCCAGAGCCTAAATATTTTCAACTGGGCTATAAACAATGCCATGAGAGAAAAAGAATAGTTTGGCCTTATAAGGAGGGAAGAGGTTGGAATCCTGATGGGTCTGGAGCGGGATGGGAGCTCGGAGAGGCTGCTGGGAATACTGGGAGCACCAGGGGGTGGGGCTGGGCCTTCTGCTGCTGAATCCCACCCCGAGGAGCCAGGGAAGAGTCGGGCTCCTCATCCTGCAGGAGAACCAGGGGGGGCTGGAGGACATGGAGGATGTGGGAGGATGATGAAGGATGAAGGATGCTGGAGGATGATGAAGGATGTTGGAGGATGGAGGATTATGGAAGATTATGATGATGGAAGATGATGGAGGATGATGGAGAGTGTTGGAAGATAATGGAGGATGTTGGAGAATGATGAAGGACATTGGAGGGTGATGGTTGGAGGATGATGTAGAAGGTTGGAGGATAATGGAGGCCATTGGAGGATGGAAGATGCTGGAAGATGCTGGAAGATGCTGGAGGACTCTGGGTCTGTTCACATCTACATTCATCATCATCATCATCACCTGGTGCCACAGGTGAGATGGCAGCCCTTGGCTCTCCAGGAGGACAAACACCTTCCAGCAGCCCATTTTGGGAGGTGAATTCCAGGAGAACAACCAGCAGTGGGATCATCCCCACCCTGAGCTCCCCCTTCACCATCTGGGGGGCTCAGCCCCCTCTGCCCGTGCTGGGGAGGGAAGGGCTGTGGGGGAGCAAAGCTGTGACACTCGATCCAGCCACCTGAGGAAGGGCCTCTGGCTCGCTGCAAGCCCATAAAATTTTAGGAGAGCTGTTCCAGCCTCGCTGCACGTCCCATAAAACAGCTCCTATTCCGGCAGCCAGGAATTCTGGCCCCCACCCACTCGCCTGTGACCTTTCAAAAGACTCAAATCCCAGTTCCAGTGTGCAAAACAATAACAACGAGGCTATTCCAGGCTTTGCTGTTGGTTTCTCTTGCTCTAAAAAGCCACAGATGGCAAAGAACAGCCCTGTCCAACCTGGCCTTGGACACTCCCAGGGCTGGGGCAGCCACAGCTGCTCTGCCCAACCTGTGCCAGGGCCTGCCCACCCTCACAGGGAGGAATTCCTTCCCAACATCCCCCCTATCCCTGCCCTCTGGCCATGGGACCATTCCTTGTGTCCTGTCCCTCCATCCCTTGTCCCCAGTCCTGCTCCAGCTCTCCCGGAGCCCCTTCAGGCTCTGGAAGATGCTCCAAGGGCTCAGTTACCCAGCCCATGATCCACAGGTTTGCTGGGAGGGCAGTTCTGGGCTGAATTCCAGCGTGTTTGGGCACTCACAGCCACGTTATCCCAGGGAGGGACACAGGGATCTTGATGAGAGGCCAAACTTTGAGCTCAGCTTTTCTCCTGGAGAACAGCCCCAAAGCTCCCTGTTTTCCTGCATTCTCCTGGTAATCCATGGATGTGATCACAACTGTCTGGCCACACTGTGCCTACTGCCAAGAGGGAAACTCAATCCTGGAGAAGACCTTGCCTTGGACAGCCCCAAACCAGCCCTGCCTGGCAGGAGCCCAACACTAAACCCATCCCACCAGGAACCTCCTCGAGCTCCTGTGGCATCACCTGCCCCACTCTCACCCCTCCTGCAGCCAGAACAGGGGATAAACCCCCCCATGTCCCAAAGACTTGGAAACCTCGAGGGAAAACAACAAACAGCAGCTCAGCCAACCCCCCCACCCAGTCTGGGGTGGGCACGTTGATATTGGGGCTCCCACCGATGCTGCAGATACTCCCCAAACCCTCCAGGACCTCCCTGTGCCTCCCACCTTCCCAAAGAGGACCAAACAAACCCACCCCACATCCCTCAGTAAACTCTTCCAGCCTTGATCGTCCTCCCTGCTCAGCAAAAATAACCAAACCAATTGAGTCCCATTCCCAGCTGGACTTTTCCTTGCTCCAGCTCCCAAATGTTGCTGTTCCCACTGCCTTTTCCTGATGAATCAACACCAGACCACTCCATCCCCACAAAAAAAGGAGCACTTGAGGTTCTCCAACATCCCTCACTTTTCCCACTCTTTTCCCCCCATCACTCTTATTTTTCCACCCCATTTCCAATTTTTCCAGCAGACTCTTTGAATTTCTTTCCAATATCCACCGACTCCTTCAAGCTCTCAGAGTCATGACATGAGGGGGGAAAGCAGAGCTCTGTTTTTTCACCCTCAACCCTCCTTGCTGGAGGGGGAAGGAGGAGACTCCAAACCTTTCAGCCCTGACACTTCAAAGCAGAGAACCCACAAGGACATTATATCACAAGAGTGCCATAAATTTTCCGTCGATTCATGTTTCCGGGCATTGATTCATGATTTTCCAGGGCTCAGCCTCAGCCATGGCAAGAATGGATGGAGGCTCAGCGTGGCCTGAGGACTTCTGGCAACACAAAACACTTGGAGAGACCAAGTCCTTGACGGGACAGCAGAGAGAGCTTCCACCTGCCACCCTGTGTTTATGTGAGTGCCTTACATGGGAGCCAAGCGGCTTGGAAATGAAATCTCGGCTCCTCATGACTCACCCTGCAGGAATTAAACAATTTCCAGGCAGGCTCGTGGGGCAGCAGCTCCTCCAGCAGCAGCTCCCAGCTCAGTGCCTGGTCCTGCTCAGAGGATGGCTGGGAGGTCTCAGAGGGGGTAGGGGTGGTGGAGAGACCACCTGGGCAGACCATCCCCAAAACTTCCTCAGAGCATCCCCAAAATTTCCCCAGAGCATCCCCAAAACTTCCTCAGAGCACCCCCAAAGCTTCCTCAGACCATTCCCAAAACCTCCCCAGAGCATCCCCAAAACTTCATCAGAGCATCCCCAAAATTTCCTCAGAGCATCCCCAAAACTTCCCCAGACCATCCCCAAAACTTCCTCAGAGCATCCCCAAAACTTCCTCAGAGCATCCCCAAAACTTCATCAGAGCATCCCCAAAATTCCTCAGACCATTCCCAAAACTTCCTCAGTGCACCCCCAAAATTCCTCAGACCATTCCCAAAACTTCCTCAGAGCATCCCCCAAATGGGATTTCTCCCAGGAATCCTCAAGGCAGACCCGGGGATGGTGCTGACCCATCTCACCACCTCCCACCCCTCCCATGGGATTCTCCCCCTCACCATGGGCACCCTGGCACAGTCACAGCCTGTGGGGAGCCCCAGTGGCCCAGCAGGATTCATCCATGCCCTGGGAAGCACCAGCAGAGCTTTGGGTTCCTTTCCTGGAGGTCTCACCTGGTCTTTCCTGTCATTAATTACCGGGATACGCAGTGGGCGCCTGGCGGGGAGGAATCCCCTGGATGCAGAGCCAAGCACGGTGATTTCTGCTCCCTGGGACCAGTCTGGGACCAGTTCAGCCCCAGTTGGGCTTAGCCCATTCCTGCAAGGGCAAATAAAGATGCTGCTTCCCCTTCATCCTCTGCTTCCTGTGGTTCCCTCCCCGGGATGCGCCAGAGGCAGAAACGCTGCTGAAATATAAATCAGCATTAAATAAAAGCCTGGGTTGATGCAGCACAACCCACTGCAGGGCTCACCCAGCCCAGCCTGGGGACACCAGGGGGCGGCCTGGGGACACCTGGGGGCGGCCTGGGGACACCTGGGGACACCTGGCTGAGCCCTGACCCCCCACCCCCCTCACCCCCAGCTCTGGAAGGAAATCCCTGCAAACAGCACATTTGGGGGATATTTATTCTTCTTCCAGCTGAGAAAAATCCCCACTGGGTGGGCATGGGTGGTGGGACCTGAGGTTTGTGCTCCACGTTTGTGGTGCCACCCAGGGTGGTGGCACCATGTCCCCAGTGGCCCCAACAAGGTGTGGCAGCTCCACCAAGGTCACTTGAGCTGCAACAACCCCAAAAACCTCCCTAAGCCGATTCCATCAGGTCTGAGCAGCAGCAAGAGCCGCCCTTTGTGGGAAGAGATGAGTAATTAGAGATTAATTGATATCAAAATGATGCAGGGCATTGCCCAGTGGGAGCAGAGCTGGTAAACAACACCGGAATAAGCAGGGAATGAGGTGGGAATGTCTGCAGGAAACTCAACTGCAGATAAATCCCATTTCTGAGGGGCTGAGAAAATCAAAATACATCACTTGAAATCCCCCCAAAGGCAGGATGGATTATGAGGACATGCAGGAAATCAGGGATAACCCCAGCCCCAGACCCCCCACCCACCACTGGGCACCCCTGGGTGCTGCCCTGTTGTCCTTCCACACCCCCAGTGATGTTTCCCAGTCCAGATTTTCCCTCTCGTGCCAAAACTTGAACTCTGGATGTCAATTATTTTTGTATCCAGAGCGACACTCCCACCCCCCCTGCTCTAAAGAACCTCCCCATGCCAAAAAGGGGAGGTTTGTCAGAGGAAACTAATTACTGTGGCTTGTTTGAACAATCCCAGGGCCTCGGGAAAGAGGGTTTAAAGCCTCAGTCTTGGCAGCCAGACCCGGCCCAGGCCCCAGATGTGCTCTGCCATTTCGACACCGCTGGTATCTGAGAGCTGCCACAGCTTCCCTGGGGGCAAAACCTCCCTTTTCCCAAGAAAGGAAAAGCCCTCGGTGGAATCCAGGAGGGAAAGTGGAATCCAGGAGGGAAAAACACACCAGAGGCAGGAGGGGCTGCCAGAACAGCATCACCTCCCATGCCACAGCTTCGGCCACTTCCCTCTTTTCCAGGGTTTTTAATCTTTGTGGGTTCAGCTGATGCCACAACACCCTCCAAATCCTTGGAGGGGGGGTCACTGTGCCACAGAATTCCCCAGTTTCCCCTTTGGAAAAACACCCTGGGAGCACAACAGACCTCGAAGGACTCCATGTGTTAATTCCTGACCTCTCCAAGCTTCCACCTCTGCCTTCTCCCCATGGCTCAGGTGTGTGAGGGTGGTGCAATCCCTTCAGCTCCCACCTTAACAATTCCCATTGTCAAGCCTGGAGAAGCAGATCCTTCCCTAATGCTGCATTCCCGCAGGCAGGATGGGTGATCCAGGGAGGAGCCGGGGATGGGATGGGGTGGGGTGGGATGGGATGGGATGGGGTGGGGTGGGATGGGATGGGGTGGGATGGGATGGGATGGGATGGGATGGGATGGGATGGGATGGGGTGGGATGGGATGGACCAGGATCACCTGCCCAAGTTCTGCTGGGTTTGGGGAGGGTCTGCAGGGACAGGGCAGGCTGGGCTGGCTCACACCCACCTCCTTCCCAGCCAGGGAGACCATCCCAGGAATGTGTGCACAGGGAATCACAGCATGGATGGGTTGGAAACGACCTCCAAAGGTCATCCAGTCCAAGCCCTGAAGGAGGAGGTTGGAGAACCGTCCCCAGCACATCTCTCAGAAGGAACCTTGTCCCCAGCAGGATGAGGGCAGGGACCCCCCCACACCCAGCAATGCTCCCATGGCAGATGTTTCCAGATGTGATGGAAGAGCTGATCAAGCTGGAAAACCTTTGATCTCACAGGTTACAGTTGCACAAATTCCTTCCCCCAGTTCTGAGTTTGAGTAAAGGAAGAAGAGACTCAGCCCTTGACCCCAGAGCTGGGCTGAGGAGCAGCCAGAGCTGGGAATTTGGAACCTCTGGATTCCAAAAGGGATGAGCAGAGTTATTGCCAACCAAGCAGTGCCACCTTCCTGTCTGGGGGGCTTCAGCCATGGGGGTCACACCAGACCTTCCAAGCTCTCCTTCATCCCAGCAGCAAGTCCAGGTGCCCAGCCCAGGCTGAGCCCAGCCCAGAGCCCAGCCCAGAAAGTGCTGTCACCACCAGGAGGGAAAGGAAGGAGAGGGAAGCACAAAGAACTTTCTAATCTGCCTGGTCAGGGAGAGTCGAGTTCCCGCTGGGAGGGACCAGCTGGAGATGCTGCTCAGCCCCAACTGCCACAGACAGGATGTGCTGCCCCCCTGGGGCTGCCCCTGCTCTGCCCCCCTGCCCCCCTGGGGCTGCTCCTTCTTCTGCCCCACTGCCCCTCTGGGGCTGCCCCTGCTCTGCCCCACTGCCCCCCTGGGGCTGCCCCTCTCCTGCCCCACTGCCCCACTGGGGCTGCCCTTGCTCTGCCCCCCTGCAGAGGTGCCATGTCCCCCACTGGGGCTGCCCCTTCTCCTGCCCCCCTGCCCCTGCTCTGCCCCCCTGCAGAGGTGCCACGTCCCCCACTGGGGCTGCCCCCACTCAGCCCCACCTTTCCTGAAGGGCCCAGAGCTGTTGGCACCCTGAGGTGATGGAGGGACACCCCCTGTCCCACCCCCAGCTCGGGTTCAGCAGCACAGGCGGCTCCATCCAGTCCCCACCAGTGACTCCCAGTGCCTCCCCCAGCAATGTGGGTGCCTCCCCAGCAATGTGGGTGCCTCCCCAGCAATGTGGGTGCCTCCCCCAGGAATGTGGGTGCCTCCCCACCAATCTGGGTGCCTCTCTCACCAATCTGGGTGCCTCCCCAGCCCTGGCTGTTGGCAGAGTTGCTGCTGAGTGGCTGATCTGCAGCAAATCCCAACTCCAGGCCGTTCCCAAGGCCTAAATGAGGGGTTTTTTCCAGTCACTTCACTGTTGCAAACCCCCTTCCACTGTAGTTTTATTGAGCTCAACTCAGCCCAGGCTGATTCTCACTGAATTCCTCCTCCTCCTCCTGCTCCTCCTGCTCCTCCTCCCAGGAATAAATCCCTTCTCCCAAGTTCATTGTGCATTGTACCACCTAAAAACGAAACCAAGCAGATGAAATGGACACTTTTTCCCACTAAATCTCCATAAAATCAGCCCTTGGGAGGCTCTCCCCGTGCAGGGACACCGAGTCCCACCATCAGTGCCCACCCCAGAGGCAGCAGAGCCAGGCAGAGCAGGGGGTTGTTTTTGTGAACTACCCTTGGGAGCCACTGAAAGCACAGAACAAACCAGCAAAAAATGCACTTGGGCAAGGAATGTCCACACTGAGCCAGGGCAGAGGCAGAACCAGCCCCCCAGCAAAGCCAGAACAAACCCAGCAGGGCTGAGAAATCCCCACCTGCAGCAGGGCAGGACAAGGGGCAGAGTGCCCAGGGTGGGCACAGGGCTGGGCACCACCAGTGGGCACCCACCCCCCTGTTCACACACCCAGAGACAGAGGGAGCAGGTTCAGGTGCCAAAATTCACAGTGAGCCAGCAAATGGCCCAGGGGGGAACTGGGGGGGGGCAGCACTGGGGGTTCTGCTCCAGGTGGGAATTCTGCTCCAGATGGGGATTCTGATTCTGATGGGAATTCTGGTCCAGATGGGGATTCAATCTCCAGGTGGGGATTCTGATCCAGATGGGGATTGAATCTCCAGGTGGGAATTCTGGTCCAGATGGGGAATTCTGCTCTAGCTGGGGATTGAATCTCCAGATGGGGATTCTGGTCCAGCTGGGGATTCTGATCCAGATGGGGATTGAATCTCCAGATGGAAATTCTGCCCCAGCTGGGAATTCTGATCCAGATGGGGATTCAATATCCAGGTGGGAATTCTGGTCCAACTGAGGATTCAATCTCCAGATGGGAATTCTGGTCCAGATGGGAATTCTGCCCCAGCTGGGAATTCAATCTCCAGCTGGGAATTCTGCTTCAGATGGGGATTCAATATCCAGGTGGGAATTCTGCTTCAGATGGGGATTTAATCTCCAGATGGGAATTTTGCCCCAGCTTGGAATTCTTCCCCAGATGGGGATTCAATCTCCAGATGGAGTTCTGTCTCAGCTGAGAATTCTGCTCCAACTGGGAATTCTGCCCCAACTGGGAATTCTGCTCCAGTTGGGGACTGAATCTCCACCTGGGAATTCTGTCCCAGTTGGGAATTCTGCCCCACCTGGGAATTCTGCCCCACCTGGGAATTCCAGCTCCCCCTGGCAGTTCTGCCCCAGCTGTGCCCGGAGCTCTGGTTGCCACAACCACAACTCAACCCCCCCAGCTCAGCCCAAAGGACTCCCCAGGGAGCAGAACTTATCCCTGTGCTGCCAACCAGGAGGATCTGGGGCTGTGCAAGGGGCAGGGCAATAAATAACTGCAGTCCTTGCCCTCCTGGGCCTGACCCGGGTCAGCCCTTGCCCCCCTGGCCCGGGTCAGCCCTTGCCCTCCTCAGCCTGGCCCGGGTCAGCCCTTGCCCTCCCTGGGCCCGGCCTGGGTCAGCCCTTGCCCCCCTGGGCCTGGCCCGGGTCAGCCCTTGCCCCCCTGGCCTGGGTCAGCCCTTGCCCTCCTGGGCCTGGCCCGGGTCAGCCCTTGCCCCCCTGGCCCGGGTCCCACAGCAGGCACAGTTCAGTCGGATCAATAGCACCGAGGAGGAGGCTCTCCCAGCTCTGCTGATGTGCCAGTCCTGGAGTAGTCAGAGAATCAAGAACAGCTTCTATTGGTGAGTCAAGGTGGAATAAAACAAATTGTTTTCACTTTAAAAAAAAGAGAAATATTTCAGCTAAACTATCAACAATCCAAACTGGAGCTTGAAGCGTTTCTTTTGCCTTTTTTTTTTTCTTTTGCCTTTTTTTTTTCCTTTGCTTTTTTTTCTTTTTTTTTTGCTTTTTTTCTTTTTTTTTGCCTTTTTTTCTTTTTTTTTGCCTTTTTTTGCCTTTTTTTTTAACTCAGATTCACAGTAATTTGCTCTGTCGTTTAGGTCTTTTTTTTTTTTTATGGATTTATTTTGTCCAGTAGTAAAGAGAGTAGAAACCCCTGCACGGGCCAGGTGAGCACCTTTCAGTGGAAGCCGAGTGAAGTTGGTCCACGTTGTCCTTGCATAGGTCACATTGGGTTGAGGTAGAAATCCTAATTACCTGCACGACAGGAGGAGAGGAAGACATTCATCTAAGAATGCAAGACCACAACTTGCTGTCTCAGATGTGACAATCACTCCTACACTGCTCCAACACCTCCTCAACCAGCAGCTCCTGGCCCAGTCCCAGCTGGATGTTCAGGAGACACAGAGACCTCTCCAGATGGTGGAGGATTTTGGAGCTGACAGAGCAACTTGGGTGGATTCTGTCCTGTGGGATTGACCTCCAAGGGTGGGTTCCAACCCCCTCAGAACTCCACATTTTCTAGAACAAATTAATCTGCTTTGGATTTTTTATTACCAGGAGGGAGAAACACTGAGAGTTCCACACTGGGTTGGGTTGGGAGCGACCTTAAAGATCACCCAGTGCCACCCCCTGCCATGGGCAGGGACACTTTCCACCAGCTCAGGTTGCTCCAAGTCCCACCCAACGTGGCCTTGGACACTTCCAGGGGTGGGGCATCCTCTGGGAAATCCATTCCAGGGCCTCCCCACCTCACAGGGTGGAATTCCTTCCCAATATCCCACCTATCCCTGCCCTCTGGCAGTGGGAAGCCACTCCCTGTGTCCCGTCACTCCAAAGTGTCCCAAGTCCTTCTCCAGCTCTCCAGGAGCTCGTTTAGGCTCTGGAAGGGGCTCTGAGGTCTCCCTGAATCCCTCTCTCCTCCAGCTGAGCCCCCCCAGCTCTCCCAGCCTGGCAGAGAAGCAAAGCAGAGGTCATTTTAGCCTCCAGCTGCAGAGTCCAGCCAGGACTGGGCACAGCCACTCCCTGCAGTGCCCTGAGCTGTGCCCTGTGCCCAGGAGCCACCAGGAGCCACTCTGGGCACAGCCACTCCCTGCAGTGCCCTGAGCTGTGCCCTGTGTCCAGGAGCCACCAGGAGCCACTCTGGGCACAGCCACTCCCTGCAGTGCCCTGAGCTGTGCCCCATGTCCAGGAGCCACCAGGAGCCACCCTGGGCACAGCCACTCCCTGCAGTGCCCTGAGCTGTGCCCTGTGCCCAGGAGCCACCAGGACCACCCTGGGCACAGCCACTCCCTGCAGTGCCCTGAGCTGTGCCCCATGTCCAGGAGCCACCAGGAGCCACGCTGGGCACAGCCACTCCCTGCAGTGCCCTGAGCTGTGCCCCATGTTCAGGAGCCACCAGGACCCCCCTGCGGCC
>JAWWEV010000084.1:1080848-1096145 GCA_035583235.1 Hafferia zeledoni
GGATGGGATGGGATGGGATGGGATGGGATGGGATGGGATGGGATGGGATGGGGTGGGGTGGGATGGGATGGGATGGGGTGGGATGGGATGGGATGGGATGGGATGGGATGGGATGGGATGGGGGGTCACATCCCTTTGGGTGCTCCAGGACGGATCCATCCCCATCCCACAGCACCACCCCGAGCACAAAGCGCAGGTGACGCCGCTCCCTCCTCCAGCCCAGCCCCGGCAATTCCCGCTCCTCTTTTCCCGGTGGATACTGAATTCCTCGCGGCACAGAAGGAGCCGCCTCGTCCAGGCGCCCGCCGGGGATTACGGAGCTTTGCTGAGGGCACAGAGACCCGAGCGAGGTTTGCAAATCCAATTTGCACTAAAGCCCTTCCAGTGGGTTTTGGACGGAGCGCAGCTGAGATCCCATCAGCATTTACTGTCCGACTCCCGCGGCAACTGCCAACATATTGAACCACTTAGAGCAGCTCCAGGGCGAGCAGAGCAGGAATTCCTGCCGGGCTGGAGCCATCTACGTGCAGGAAGTTCAGCACTCGGGATAACGAGGGTTGGAGGTGACGGGAGGGACCTTCGCATGCAGAGCAGCAGCATCACATCGCCCGAGCGCTCCCATCGCTGCAGGGGAACCTGCGGGGATCGCCCAGGGATGAGAGGCTTTCCACAGGGGAGAGTCACAAGGGCTCCAAAAAAGCCAAGCTGCCCCTCTGATCCCACCCAGGGAGAGCTGTGGCCACGCTGCCCTTCCCACCTCGCTGTCCTTCCCACCCCTCTGCCCTTCCCAACCCTCTGCTGCCTCCCACGACTCCAGTTCAGACCCGGCCGAGCTGTGGCGAGGGATTGGGATTGTTCCTCCTGCTCTGCTGCCATAGAACACGGGAATGCAGCTGCCCCCAGGCTGGACTGGATGGAGTTTGGAGCAACCTGGTCTAGTGGGAGGTGCCCTCTGCCCATGGCAGGGGGCAGAACGAGGTGATCCTTAAGGTCCTTTCCGACCCACACCATTCCATGATCCCGTGATCGGCTCATGGAGACAGGCGGGGTCAGACCTGCCCTCTCCTCCCCATCCATCCTCTGTGGGGACACGGTCCCTGCTCAGAGGGCTCCCACCACCCAAATCCTGCGTGGATCCCTCCAGCCTCTCCTTTTCTCCCCCCAGACAGCCCTTGGGTACCCAACAGGTGGGTTGTCCCCCCGAGCCGAGGGTGATGCCCAGCCCGGCTCGGCGCTGCCAGGCCCGCCCACCGCGTCCTGCCGCCGCTGGCACCGTCCCTCCCAGCTGGCTCCGTGGAGCTGCTAAGCCTCAAAAATGTGCTTTTAATAAGCCAACACCACTTAACGAAGAGAGGCAGCAGCTGCCTCATTAAATCAGAGGCAAGTCCTTCCTCTGGGACACCCTGCAAGGACGGGATGGGTGTCCCTGGCTGGGACGCGGCGCCCGCTGGAGGGAGGGAGGGGCTTGGGGTCGTACCCAAGGATTTGGTTGGCTTTGGGTCCCCCCAAAAGCATTTCTGGCTGTCGTGGGGAAGGCAGCAGAGAGGGAAAACCCCAGGGAAAACCAAAGAGCCACTCCAGGACCTTGCTGGGACCATCCCCTGCCTGTTCCTGTGGCCAGAGCAGCTCAGGGACCACTGGGATGGAGCCCACAAGGACTCAGGATTTTGGCCTCCTGACCCTACTCTGCTCCTGGAGCACAACAAGAGGCTGCCCAGGGTGCCAGGGCTGGGGGCTGTGCCATCACCAACTCCCACAGCCCTGGGGTTTTACAGGGGAGGGTCAGGAAGCAACAACAGCCGGCGACAACCACAGCCCGAGCTCCCAGGCAGCTCCTCCAGCCCGAGCCAACACCTTGAAAGACAAAAGAGCCCTCAGATGCCACACAGGAGCCCATGGCCTGGTCAGCTCTGCATCACTGCCCTCACCACCAAGACCCAGAGATGGCAACAGTGGAGCAAAGCCGGTTCTCACCTCCAGGACCTGACCAAAAACTGATGCCCAGCTGCCCCTGGAGCTGCCATGGCCTGGAGTGGCCCTGCCCAGCCACCAGGAGCCTCCTTTTGCTCTATCCAACCCTAAAGCCCAACCTATTTCCTTGTTTAAATAGGCTTTGAACATTTGTGTTCACTTGGTGCCTTCAGGGACGTGTTTTCCTCCCTGGGAAGGATTAGGGTTGGGTTTACAACCACCTCACACCTCAAACAAGCCAAGATGAAACCAAGGGGCTCCCTAAATCCTGGAGCTCCATAACCAGGACTCTGCTCATGAATCATCTCAATTCTCAGCACCGGGAGAGCTCCGGGCTGGGATTCATCACCCTGCCCCAAGCACCACCCAGGCAGGTCCCTGCACTGCCAAAAAAGCTGCTCAATTAGAGCAAAATGCAGCTCCTGCTTTGGATTATTGCAGCCCTGGGAGCGACGCTGGAGGAGGAACTTCCCCCCCTGTGGGAATGCCAACCCCTCGGAGCAGGCAGGGCTGCCACCAACCACCCCCTCAGACACCAGGCTTGGAGAAAGTTCAAAGGAAGCCTTTTCTGGGGGAAAACAAATGAGATGTGGGTCCACCAGAAAGGAAACAGTTCAGAAAGTCGGTGTTGGCAGGAGTGGCATCGCCGGCGAGGGGCTGACCCGGCCTTTGAGTGGCACCAAGAGGAAACACTTTGGAGAACAGCACAGAGGCAAAGAGATTGTTTCCATTTAGCCCTTGGATAATTCGTGAGGAAGAAGCAATGGGAATGAAATGTCTGGTGGCATTTCCTTGCCCAGGGCAAGCACAGAGGGGGCGATTTCGTTCCAATGCTCCTTCACCCAAGAGCATCCTCCGGCACAGGAGGGAGTAAAGTTGGGTTTCTCCTCCTCTCCTTCAAGTTTAATGGGGAAGGACTACTCCAAAGTGGCCAAATCTCAGAAAAAGCTGGGCTGGGTGGGATTTCTCCAGTCCAACCAGGTAATGGTGGGGCTGGAGCACCCCATGGACCACCCCAGGTGTGGTGGGAGCAGAAGGGGTGGTTGGTACCCAGGTCTTCATCCCCTTCTCAGACATCCTGAGCCCTGAGAGCTTCCAGACTGGGCCCACCTGATGCTGCCCAAGCTGGGCTTAGCAAGGGGCTTGGAAGCAGGACTGTGCCCATGTGCTTTAGCTTGGACCAGCAATGAAAACGTCTGTGGGCCAGGGAGGAAAAAACCCCCACACAAATAAACCTCATCCCAGTAAAACTCACCCCAGAAAAGCCCACCCCAGTCCTGTGTGACCCCTCCTGTGATGGGCACCCACACAAGGACCCAGGACCCTCCTCCCCTTGGCATCTCCCCCTCTCTGGGTGCCACGAGCTGCTCTGTAGGCAGGGGCTGACACAACAGGGAGCTGTGGGCTCCTTGTGCCCCCCAAGCCCACCCTGTGGGGGCACAATGTGGCTCAGCACAGCACAGGATGGGGCTCTCCCTGTGCCAAATGCCACCATGCCAGCACACACTGGGCTGGGGACAGCCAAAGTGACACCTGCTCTGGCCACACAACCAGCTGGGCTGCTTTTAGGGCACCTTGCCATCAAAAAGGGGGTATTTCCAATTTTAGATCCATCCTTGCAGTCCCCCAAAGGTGGAAATCAACCCCACGGCACGTCCTGGAGCCCCCGTGCCAGGCACAGCTGGGACAAAACCACCCCAACAGAGCCCCAGGAGGGAGATGGCCAAGTGTGATGTGATTCATGGCTGTGCCGTGGGAGGGCACCCAGTGCCACCACAGCCAGGCCCACACAGTGCCCAGCACCACCTCGTGCCCTCCCCAGCTGTGTCACAGCAAACTGGACCAGCTCCCTTTATTTCCAGCCCAACCACAAAGCCTGGAAGATGCTGGGCTGTCCCCTGGCAAACGCCAGAGGAGCCTGAGCCTGGTGCCACATCCTGCTGTCAAACAGCTGCAGGGACACACAGGCTGGTGGCAAAGCAGGAGGGACAGGTTGGCATTCCTGGGGTGCCTGCAGCTGGCATAGGGACGTGCCACCCCTCCTGTGCCATCCTCTGAGCAGGACATGAGCTGGCCTAGGGCTGAGTGAGCTCTCCAAGACCCAGCACTACCAAAAAAACTGGGATGTAGCACCAGGAAAGGCTAATTGGAGCTGCTGGGGATGGAGGGTGAGCCCAGAGCCTGATGCCACCAGCGTGGTGACACCAAGGACACTCACACTGGGGCACTGCCCCAGCACAGAGCAAATCCAGGGCACAGCATCACCAGCTGGGCTCTGCAGCCTGGAGTCAGTGCTGCAGTGGGGACATTTGGGTCTGAATCAAAGCTTAAAACCCAAACCCAAGCGCTCACACCTCCTAAAATTTGGCACAGAGACTCCCTTTCCCTGCTTGGTTTCTCTGCCCTGTGCCAACCACCAGCTCAGTGGGCTCTGCCATCAAATCCAGGGGCACCCACGACCACGAGAGGCTGAATTTGGGATCCACTGATGATCCTGGCTTTAGATCTGGGATCTCAGCACACATCCAGGACTCACACTCCGCTCCCAACAGCCGCCAAGCCCTCCTCCTGCCGGGATAAACGGTGCCCTTGACCCAGTGCCCGACTGCAGATCGGCTCCCGAAGCAAGGATGGGATTTAAAGCAGTGCTGGCTACAAGCTACCATATATGTGCAATAAAGACACCCGAGGTCTGCCTTGTTTTGTTAAAGCCTTCGTACAGACCCGCAGCGAGAGGGGGAGATTCCCTCCCTCGAGGATGGGGAGAAATTCAGCCCCGAGCCCCGGCGGAGCTCTGGGGATGGTCAGCACTGCGGCGCGCCCGGCGGAGCGCGAAGGTGACGGGCTTGGAGATGCGGCTGGAGATCCTTCCGTTCCTTAAACTAATATTTAGACAGGACCCGTCTCCCCCTCCCGCGCCCGGAGCCGTCCCGCGCAGTGTTTGTGTTCCTGCGTGGCGGGACGGGCTCCAAGTACGAAGCAAAGTCCTGCGGCCGCCGCACAGGGCGGTGGGCACCGGGCCGGGCTCCCCCCGCGCCCTCCGCCCCCCGGGGCAGCCCCAAGGACGCGGTTCTGCCCCGTTCGGCTCTGGCATCACCCGCCCCGCCGGGTGCGGGCAGGGGGGAATAACCAGCGGCGTTGGGAGCGGGCACGGCGCGGGCAAAGAGGCTCTGCGGGAGCCGCGGAGCCGCCGCCGGTGCGGGGCAGGGCAGGACCGTGCCGGGCGCGGGGCAGGACCGTGCCGGGCGCGGGGCAGGTGCCGGGGCCGCCCGCGGCGCTTACCTGGACGCCGGGCCGGTGGCAGCGCTCAGCTCCGCGCCGGGGCCGGGGCACGCGTGGGGCCGCGGGTCGCCATGGGCGAGCGGCGGAGGAGCGCGGGGCTGGCACGGCTCGGCTCGGCTCGCTTGGAGCGTGGCGGGGGGGGCTCGGCCACCGCCTCCTCCCCGCGCCGGGGGCGGGTTTGGAGCCGGCCGGTTCCCCCGCCCCGCCCGGTGCCGGTCCCGCTGCCGCCCGCGCCCCGCAGCCGAGCGAGTCCGCGGCTCCCCCGGAGGAGGCACCGGCTGCTTCTCGCAGCGGAGCCGACGGCGCCGCCCGGCCCCGCCCCGGTCCCTCCCGGTGCCGCCCCGGTCCCTCCCGGTGCCGGTCCCGCCCCGCCCGGGCGCAGCCAAACAGACCTCCCGGTGCTGCTCCGGAGCCTCGGAGCTGCCAGCCCCGAGCCCCGGTTCTACCCGCCCGGCATCACCCCTCTCCACTGCTTCCCACCCTTGCACTCCCCGGTGCTGCTGCTGGACCCCATTGGATTCACAGAATCATTAAGTTCGGAAAAGCCTTCACAGACCATTGACTCCAACCATTCCCCAACACTGCCAAGGCCACCACTAGCCCATGTCCCCAAGTGCCACATCAAACATCCTTTAAATCCCCCCAGGGATGGTGACTCCTGCCGTGGGCAACCTGTGCCAGGGCTTGACAAACTTTGGATGAAGAAATGGTCTTTAAGATCCCTTCCAACTCAAACCATTCCAGGATTCTCTGAGAAGTGCTGAGGAGATGCAAGAACCCTTGTGAGGCCCCAGGAGGCTCCTGGAGCTGCTGAGCCTGCAGCATCTCCCGTGGCCCTGCCCTGTGTCCCTTGGCTGGGGCTCCTCTCCACACTCTCCCACCCATGCAGAGGTTTGTCCTCTTGGAAACCAGGATGTTGCTTTGCAATGTAAGTGGTGGAGATGATGAGGAGACCCCAAAAGAGGCAAATCTGACTTTGGGAGGAGTGAAGGTGCCCCTTGGAAAGAAGCCAGGCTGGGTCACACCTGCTCAGGCACCTTTCCAGAGGCTGCTCTTGGCACGAGGATTTCAGGGAGCCAATGGCCATAGGAAGCAGAGGGATTGGAGTTTCCAGAGGAGAGACTTAGTGCTCCCTTAATGACATCCCTTCTCCCATCTCCCCAGTGTTTGTTTTCACAAATATTAATATGCTGGGACTGTTTTCTTTAGCCCATGTTGGGTCTGGAGGGGTTCACTGGGGGCTCTGGGATCTGGGTGACCTTGGCACATTGGGACACCTTGGCACATTGGCACACAGACCACCCAAGTGCTGCTGCTGGCACTGGTGGCACTGGTGGGTGGGCAGCAGTCGTGGGTGCCATCGCTCCTCTCTAACACGGGGAGGGCTCACCTGGACACATCTGGCTGCTCTGCAAAGGGCAGTCCACGCCCCTCTCCTGCTCCACAGCCCACAGAAGGCAACAGCTGTCCTGCCAAAGCCCCGGTAGCTGCTAAACAAACGATTTAATGTGAACCAGCCTCGATGGAGCAGGAGCAAACGTGCCCAAGGAGGCGTCGGAGCCATTACGGAGCCGCAGCAGAGGCTCAGCAAGCACAGCCTGCTGCAATTTGCATCCTTCTCTTCAATTAACATTTTCCTAACGACATGTGTAACATGGTTAGTGATATGCAGCTTCCATCCATCCTCGTGGAGTTTGCTAAGAGCCCAAATTGTCAGGCTGTCTGGCTGTCACGGTGGGATTGTTGGGGTTGTCCTGGACCAGTTTGACTTTGATGGTCCTTGTTGTCCCTTCCAACTCAGGAGATTCCCTGATCCCCACACCCCACCCTGTTGTCTCTAATAAAGTTGGCACCAGCATCTTCTGCCTAAAATCAGGCCCCAGTGAAATCCAGAGTGTAACTGGGAGCCTCTGGCTGACGGAGGAGGTTTGGGAGTCGCTCATATTTGGCTTGGCTGCCTTTTCTTGACCAGTCAAGCCACCCTTGATCCGTCTGGATTTAAACCATCTCCAAGCTAGATGTTTGCTGGCTGACCCTGAGCAGATCCTGGAGATTCCCTCTGCTCTCCCAGAGTTTCCTGCTCCCAGCCTGGGTACCAGACACTCTGCAGTGACATCGTGGATATCTTCCTTATGCAGCATCCTGAAAGAGCCATAAACAGCCCTGGATTCCCAGGATTTTGGCACAGGGAGGGCTGTGCTGCAGGTTGGTGGTTTCCCCCCACACATATGGGAGATGAGGGAGACCAGAGACATGATGTATATCAAAAGGTGATGTTGTGAACCACTGGGATGGAGTGAAAAATTGGAACCAGCCAGAAAATTCACGGTACAGAATGTCACACACAAACCCCCCAAGGAACAAGTGTCCATAAATGCCAAGGGGGGAAATCGAAGCAATTAAGTAATTTGAAATGTCAAATAGCCCATGGACCCCACATTTGGACATGACAGATGAACGAAAACATAGACATTAAAAATTCCTGAAAACTAACAAAGGAAGGATGATTAATTTCCCTCTGTTCCAGGGCAATCGCATTATATACACACAAAGGAGTCATAAAAATTCCAGGATGACGGAACAAAATCCTTACAGAGCTCCACAGATAAAATACAACCATACTGGAAGGAGCTGGAACAGTCCAGGGAAGGAGCATGTCTGGGGCTGCCTCCTGTGTATCCTCATGGAGAAAACACCTTTCCCAGGGGATGCAACTGCAGGTTCCACCTGGTGGAAGTGCTGGTGGACATGAATGGTGTGTCCCAGCTTGAGATGAGGCAAATCCTTCTTGGGGACAGCAGCAGGTCCCCCCTGGTCACTCCAAACAGCCACAGGTGGGATGAGCTGGGCACTGTCCCCCTGTAAATGCCAAAGGAACTTGGCATGTGGGTGCACCAGTGGCACAAGCAAGGCTGGCTCAGAGGATGGCAGGGAGGAGACAAGGGAAGAGGTCAGCACCTCTGCCACGGCCAATTTGAAACTCCTACTGAGTCCCAAGTGCCGGAACTGAGTGTTTAGGGCTGAGAGAAAATGCAGGGATAAAGTCAAATCGTTCCAGTCCAAGAGGCAGCTGCTTCCTTCAGTTCAGAGAAAGATATTCCAAACCAAAACCACAAAGAAAATATCATTAAAAGAGGCCGCAGTGTTGCTTGGTGACTTGTTCGTTGGCTTTTTGTGGGATGTTTTTCATCAAATCCATCTGTGGAGTCTGCAAAATTAATTAAGGAGGGGGTTGAGCGGTGCCAGGGGCTGAGGGGGTTTAAGGGCTGCCCCAAACGAGGAGAAGAGTCCCCTGAGAGCAGCAAAAAGCCACCCCAGCTCTGCAGAGATAGTTCCCCGGGACAGGGGTTGGGGTCCCAACATCCCAGCATGTCCAGGGGAGCTGCATCCTGAATAATCCCACCCTCGCCGGGGGCTGCAGCCCAGCCCGAGGCTGCTCATAATTCACTGCCCGCGGCCCCGAGCGGCCGGTGGGAACGTCATTCCTGTGACCTGATGGGAACGTCATCCCCGTGTCCTGATGGGAACGTCATCCCCGTGTCCTGGTGGGAACGTCATTCCCGTCCTAATGGGCCGTGAAACTCCAGCACGCTCGGGAGGGATACCCGGAGTCCGGCCTGGGAAAAGCTGGAGGGAAGATCGCGGGGATTGCGGCAAAACGGTGTGAAACAGCTCGGGCAAAGACAAAGAGAGGGGTGAGACAGGAATGGGTGCAGGGCACTGGCCGTGTCCCCGTGTGCCCGCCTGGCATCCCCCGTGATGCCACCCCCTCCCAGCCCCCGATTTTCCGGCCAGGAGAGGTGTGCCGGGTGAGAGCCATGGCAACCCTTACACAGAGAGTCAACAAAAAGCACCGAAATAATGACTTTTCTCCCTGAAAGCCCCGGGGCGGGCGGGAGGCTCCGGGCCAGCCCCTCCTGCCGTAAAACAGCCTCGCAAAGCTTTCAGCGGCTGCTGAAGGGCAGCTACGAGAGAACCTGCTCGGGCTCAGCCTCAGCCCAGCCTTGCTCCATGCACATCTTGCTCCCAGCCACGGGCACGGCTGTCAGATCCTCCCGCAATTCCAGGAGGGACAGCACAGATCCAAGGCTGCCCATTCCCTGCCCTCCAGCTGCCTCACCCAGCCTAAGGGCAGCTGGATCTTGGATTCTGGCCTGGAGAGGTGCGAGAGGGACACCTTGGGTTATTCCTATTTTTGTGTTTGCTGTACATCTTGAAAGAATATTTTACTTTGAACCCACATCCAAAGGCTTCCAAAAAAATCTTTTTTTTTTTTTCTTTTATAATGGAAAAATTCAGCTTGAGGGCAGTTTTGTGAGCTGGATGGGAAATTCTCCTCCTTTGGAGGCTGTTGGGAACTGTCCTCCACCTTCCTCCCAGCAAAGGCAACTCTCCCACCTCGCTGCTCAGCGGGGACTCAATTACACAGATGAGGCTGCCCAGAAGAGTTTGACACAAAACTGGGAAGCTGCCAAGAAATTCCTAATTGAAAGTGGTTCCTGACGTGTGTGTTGGTGGGGTCTGAACCTCTTCTGTCACTGTTGAGTTACGAGCACGCTCTGGGTTGAAATGAGGCAGAGTAAATCTAATCATGTTTTTATGAGCCCCTTTTCCTCCTGCCTGGGCTCAGCCCTGGGCACACACTGTGCCTTTTGCCAGATCCATCTCTTTCCTTGGAGCCACACGTGGGATTATTAACAGATTAAAAGTTCAAGCTCTAATAAACCCAGTCCCCAAAAGCAAGTTGTGGTAGGAGAACAGATGGGATTTCCAGCAGCACGGACTGCAGTGTGTCCCTCACCTCCTCCCTGTGACATGGTCCTGGTGGGATGTTTGGAAGGGATGGGGATATGGAGATTTTGGGGGACACACACGGGGGTCACACCGAAGGAGCTGAGAGAAGTGTTGTAACATCTCCAGGGCCCCTGTGGAGTTTGTTTTCATGCCTGGCAGCAGAGTTGTCCCACACACCTGCATTTCTCCTACCTCCACCTGAACGTGGCCATCAGGCAGCCCCCAAATTCCCAGGGATCTTGCCCAGGGCTGTGCTCTGGAGCAGTAATGAGCCACTGTACAGCATCCTGCCTGCTGCCGGGATATCTCCAAAGGGCTGTTTCACACCTCCCCGGGCTGCAGGTCACACACCAGATGTTCCCCATCAACAGGCAGATCCAAGGACATTTTACACCGGATTTAAGCCCTGCAGTCAAATTGCCTTCATTTTCTCAGAGGGAAGTGATACTTGTTCTTGGAGCGGCGTTTGGCTGGGAAAGGGGGGAACGCTGATGCACAAGGAGTATGATCCATGGGATGCAGAGCAGAGCCTGCCTTCCTGAGGGCTTTTCCAAAATAACTGCTGGCAGCTGGAGATGCTTGGATCTGGGAGGGCACGGTCATCCAGGATGCTGAGCTGCCCATCAGGTACCACAACCAAACTCCTTCCATTGCCCACCCTGGCAGAGCAGGGAACGCTCAGAGGTTCTGCAGCCTGAGGGGGGGCTGAGCTCTTGGGATGCCACAAGAAACATCCCAGCTCCACATGGGCTCCTTCTGGAGCTCTCCCACCAGGAACAGTCCTTGTTCTGCCACCCACAGGCACAGGAACCCCAGGGATCTGGTCTTTCAGCTTCATCCCTGTGCTGGAATCGTGGCAAACCAGAGGGAGAGGGTGAATCCATGACCCACAGGCACATGCAGGGGAGAAGAATGCCTTTAGGTATTATCCCAGGGAATTGGTGCCATTCCTCCTGGCAAAGCAGGACGTGAGGACTCACCTGCCCCTGGGTGCCCAGGAGGGCTGAGCCCCCGAACTCTGCTCACTCCTCCCTCCCCTTCACATTCCAGCCAGGTACAATCCTTTGAAAAGCTGGCTCTGAGTGGGGCCATCCCACATTCTGGAGCCCTCCTGTGACTCCAAGCCCAGCTGAAGGTTTGCAGCTGGAGCTGCACAGCCCAGCAGCTTCCGACTCTGCTGCTGGGGCAGAGGGGCTCCACTTCAAAGCTGTTTGGCCTTTCATAAAAACTTCTGCCACGGAAATGGGGATGCCTGGAACTTCCAGATGCCTGGCAGGGCTGTAGATAAAACATTTGGATCGTTTGGCTGGAGGAGGGGGGGAAGTGTGGATATTACAGAGACATATGGAAGCATCAGCTCGGAGCAGATCCCTGCACTGCACACAGACAGGTCTTGTCCCAGAGAGTGGGAAGCACTTGGAGAGAAGGCCCTGGAGCATCGGGATGAAGGAATGTCCCAGCTTTGGGATGAGCTGGGCCATGGCCTGGCTGGGACACCCGGAGTGGTGGGGGCTCAGCCCTGAACCCAGGGCTGGAGGGGACACCTGGGGCAAAGCTGCAGCATCCAAAGCACCTCCAGCATGGAATGGTTTGGGTTGGAAGAGGCATTAAAGATCATCTCATCCCACCCCTGCCATGGGCAGGGACACCTCCCACTGTTCCAGGTTGCTCCAGCCTGGCCTTGGACACTTCCAGGGATGGGGCAGCCACAGCTTCTCTGGGTACCTGTGCCAGGGCCTGCCCACCCTCGTAAAAAACTTTCCTCATATCCATTTAAACGGACCCTCCTTCAGCCCCTCCCTGCCCTTGGAAACACAGGAATAGTTTGCAGGGTGCTGCCAGTCAACAGAAGTGCAAAATACAATGGATTCCCTCAAATCTCCCGCCCGGCCCAAAGCCAAAGCCACCTGCCCCCAGGCCAAAGGCAGCAGGAGCCTGTTCTCTGCCTGCTGAATGTGCCTCTGTTCCCAGCAGAGCCTTCCCCAGGGGCCCTGGAATCCCAGCGTGCAGCCAGCCCTTCCCAGCGCTGGCACGAGGAGCTCACCCCGCTCCTGCTCCCGGGCGTTTGGCACCACTGCCCGCGCTGGGAGATGGGCAGCAGCAAACTGGGAATGCTGGGGCTGCAGCAGGGACAGGCGAGCGCCCAGGGCTCACCTCTGGAGCTGCTTTACCCTCATGATTTACCCTCTGGACATGATGCATTTTATAATACATATTTCCATTTGAAAGGATCCACCCAGAAGGGCAACTGAACCAGTAGGGAAAGGGATTTGCTCCATATTTACACCTCAAAAAAAGGAATTTCAGATCCAGCCTTTCCTAGACCTTTCCATCTACCTCCCTCTCCTGCCAGGCAACCCTGCACACCAACTCCCCAGCCAATAAATCCTCCTCCTCATTAAACATTGCGGGTCTCAATTAATTAAATGAGCACAACCACCACAGTCCCTTCAGCAATTAGAGAAGTGGCTGAGTAATTAGATGGAATGTTAATTTAATTTCCAGGAGGGGGGAAATAAAAAAGAAAGAGAGGAAAAGAAGAAGGAGCAAATGAGATTACACTTGATGAGGGGGAAATCAAAAGTCACTTAATCATAGAGCAATTCAAGTTCCCCAAACTTTGGGGCTGGAAAATAAACCCTTGAAAGGCAGAACCACCGGGGTGTGTTGTGAATGAGGCTCCTCCAGGTAAAATACCCCCTGAATCCATGTGGCCAGGGATTTGTGTAACACCCCCCCTGGCTTGGCCGGGCCTTTTCCCCTCATCAGGGAACGAGGAGAAGGATTTGGCCTTGCAAACAACTGCTTCGTCCTGCCCATACCTCCAGATAATGCTCTTATCAGCCTTCCTCAGCTAAGTGAGATCAGTCCTGCTCTGCCAGGAGAAGCAGAAATGCAAGGGGGGCAGCTCCCTGCGGCTCAGAGACTGGAGGGAAACCAGGACTGGCATTCCAGGGCATGGACACACACCGGGTCATTCCCAGTGCCAGCAGCTCCGAGGCCACTCCTCGCTGGTGCCAAGCTCTGAGCAGCTGCACCCACATGGCACGTGCCCTCCCAGCGGGTTGTCTCCTCTCTGCATGTTTCCTGCATCTGTTTTTGATTTAATTTTTGCTTTCCAGGCATTAGCAGAACCAACGGGTACCAGGTTTCACCCAGGACCCCGATCCCAGAGCCCACCCAAGGTTTGCCACCGGGACCAGGGGCATGGAATGGAAAATCCCTCTTATGGCACAAAACATGGACAAGGGGGCATTTTCCACTTCACCCCCCAACTCCTCTACACTGGGGGGATATTCAGCCCCACATTTGCTGGAGGGGCATTGGAAGGGCTGGGGGGCCTTCCCCTTCCAGCCCTGCCTCTCAGGGAATGGGATGCACATTCCCAGCCCCTGGGTGCTCGGCGAGGAGCAGGGGTGGGTGCCAGGCTCTTGGGCACGCTGACCTGCCCGAGCTCAGCTCTCGGTGGCCTCCTGCCTTATCCCAGCCCGCGGCAGGGTCTGGAGATAAAGGCAGGTTTTGTTGGGTTTAATTAGCGCTGGCGTGGCAGAGCTTGTGTGTGCCAAGGGCTGACAGGCAGCTTAATTAATCCGCTCACCGCTGTCACTTGGAGACGGCTCGGCTCGGCAGCAGGGAGGGGAGGGAAGGAACCCTGGAGAGGAGCAGGGAGTCTGAACAACACGGAAAAGCCAGCGGGGAGAGGGCATGGAGGGAGGTGTTTGCTCCCTGTTGATGTTTTTCCCCTTTTTCCAGGGGGATGAACGTCCTCCCGCTCTGGAGCTGCACTGATCTCTGAGAGCAGGAATTCCTTCAGCTACAAAGCTGGAAAACTCAAACCCTTCCCCAGGAAACCATCCAGGACTGGGGCAGGGCGGTTTTGGAGGGTAAAACAGGGAGTCGATGCCCCTGCAGCCCTTTGGGAAGCAGCAGATGGTTTGCAAGCACCACGAGTCTGATTTTATTACAGTAAAGTGTGTGAAATAAAGCAGAGCAGAAGCCTGGTGGGAGCAAACACCAGCACAAATTCCAGTGCCCACAACTCGCTGGCTTTTAATTAGGATGAGATGCATCCACAGCAATCCAGGAGGAAAACACAAATCTCCCTTTTCCACCAAACAGCTGGATTTGAAACACAGTAAATGCTTGAAGTGTTGTAAGGTTGAAGGCCAAGAGGGCAGGAGGTGAGTGGAAGTGGCAGGAGCTGCAGCGACTGGACTGTCACTCGGGGACAAGTGAGATGTTGCCACCTCTGTGACATGTCCCAGGAAGGGTTTGGTGTTCACACCCTGCCCTTCCTGCCTCCCATGTGCCAGTGGAAGAGTGTGGGATGTGGCAGGTACAGGCTTGCTCAGGAAAAAAGAGCAGCAGGAGAGCTGGGGCAGAGCCTGGGGAAGGCTCAGGGGAACACAGTGGTCACTTGTGCTCGAGGAAAATAAGGAGAAGCTGGGATGGGTGAAGAGAAAATGGGTGTCAAACCAAGAGTGCCCAGCTGGGCTTTTTAGCCTGGAAAACAAGGAGCAAAGAGGCAGGATGGAGCACTCCCCATGCCCTCCAGATTCCTCCCTGCAGATCCCAACCTCAGCATCCTGAGGCTCTGCCCCTGCCATTCCACATCTCCTCACTCAGATCCAAAACTCCTGCCTGGATTTGGTGCTAATCCCCAGCATGTACCAGGAAAGCTCATGGAGGGGATTGTCTCTGGAGGAGGGAACTTCAGTCACTCCCAAAATATGGCTTTGCTGGGTGCTGCCCAAGTTTAAAGCACACAAATAAAATCAGGGATGAAGCCCAACACAGTGTCAGGCATGAGACAGGAATTAGTTAGGAGTAAATGAGGGAATAAGCCATGGATCTCCTAAGTGAGGGCTTGGGTGGGTGCCAGGCTGGGCTGCTCCTGCCCTGGGCTGCAGGTCCTGGCCTGCATCCCTCAAAATTCCCTGTCCAACTGCTGGATCATCCCCAGGAACCTCACAGGGAGCAGGCAGAGGTGCCTCACTGCTTGGCTGGTTCATGGGATGAGGAACCCACAAGCTGGACATTGATGATCCTTGTGAGTCTCTTCCAATCAGGATACGAAGGTACAATCCAGTACCTGAAGGAGCCCCAAGAAACATGGAGAGGGACTTGGGACAAGGGATGGAGGGACAGGACACAGGGAATGGCTTCCCTCTGCCAGAGGGCAGGGATAGGGGGGATATTGGGATGGAAGTCCTGTCTGGGAGGGTGGGCAGGCCCTGGCACAGGTTGGGC
>JAWWEV010000084.1:1097683-1132766 GCA_035583235.1 Hafferia zeledoni
CCTGGCACAGGTTGGGCAGAGAAGCTGTGGCTGCCCCAGCCCTGGGAGTGTCCAAGGCCAGGTTGGAGCACCCTGGGACAGTGGGAGGGGTCCCTGCCCATGGCAGGGGGTGGAACGAGATGATTTTCAAGGTCCTTCCAACCCAAACCATTCTGTGATTCTGTGATTGCATGATGATTCCATGAAATTCAGTCCCTGCTCCACCAGCAGGCTCAGGGATCCCTGCAGGAGATCCACTTGGAGCCAAACAGCCCAAAAAGGGAGCAAGGAGGACTTTTGCCTATTGGCAAGCTGTCCTTGCTGTACAGAACACACTCAGAGATCCCAATTCCTCGTCTCCCTGAGCTGCTCCCATGTCCTGGAGCAGAACATCGAAAAATCGAGCCTTTTCTTAAGTGTGTCCCCTCCTCTTCGAGCCGCGGCCAGGGGACGAGGGGACACACGAGCCCCGGCGAGTGGGGAGGGGACACACGGAATCTGCTCCGAGCCCGGATGGGAGGAGAGGGGACACATGGAATCTGCTCCAAACCCGGGTGGGAGGGGAGGGGACACACGGAATCTGCTCCGAACCCGGGTGGGAGGAGAGGGGACACACGGAATCTGCTCCAAACCCGGGTGGGAGGGCAGGGGACACACGGAATCTGCTCCAAACCCGGGTGGGAGGAGAGGGGACACACGGAATCTGCTCCAAACCCGGGTGGGAGGAGAGGGGACACACGGAATCTGCTCCCGGCGCTCTGCAGAGCTTGCATAATCCCCGCAGCGCCCCCGGGATGCTGCTGCCCTTCATTGTTTATTTGCTGAGCAGCAATTAGAGCAGCGTAATTACAATCAGCGCTCGTTTACATAAAGAATCACTTCTCTTGGCTTCTGGGCGCCCCTGCTCTCCGAGCCACGTGCCAAGACAAACCTCGGGAGCCACGGACGGACCTTGGGAGTGCAAAACTTGCCGTGCCACGAGGGCCAGGGGAATGGAAAACGGGAGAGAAAAAGGGTGAGGGCCCCCCAGCCGGTTTGGCTCAGGTTTCCCTCGGGATGAGAGGCGGGATGGGAGCGCTGCGATGTTTACATGTGCTGTCAAGGGGACAGCACAGCTACACTGCACCTTTTAACTGGGAATGAAAGCTCCATCCCAGCAATTAATGGGTTGGCAAAGGTGGGAGCGTCCCTGCTGTGGTTCCTCCTTGCTGTCATCAAAAGCCAAACGTGTTTATGTGGGATCAAGAGTTTGGGCAGGGTCAAAACTCACCTTTATGTGTTGCAGCATCTAAAGGTTAAAAAAAGGTCCAGAGACAGCAGCTCGTCCTGAGTTTTCTTCCTTCCCTGCAGCAGGCTGGCCTGGCTTTGCTCCTGAGAAATCAAAGGAAAGGCTGTAAGTATTAGGTTGATTTACTAAACAATTCCCCTCTGAGCTTTTAAATAAGACCCAGGTTTTCGAGTAAGAGCAGTGCAGGCCTGCTGAAAACAGCAGCGAGGGAAAAAAAACCACTTTTCATCCACAAAAACACTTGGTGAAAATATTTACATTTTCTTCCTCTGTGTTTTCAAGGCTTGGTTGAAAAAAAGAAGTTTCTCGTTTGGGAAAGCAGCTTCTCTGAAACTTTAGGGGGGAAAAAACCCAAGCAAAAGTTGATTGATCTCTTCTAAAGTTCAATAGGTTAAAGGAAGGCAGTAACTAAAAATATTTGGGGTTAAAATCAGGTGCTTTGAGAAGCATTTTGGGAGAAAAGCAGCTCTTTTGAGGGGTTTTACACTGACTCCCTCATCCCATCAATTCTTGCCCTCACTTCAGATAAAAAAACTCATCTGATTTTTTTGGCAGATCTGTGGAAAGTCAGGAACACATGGGCTAATTATTATCTGGGCTAATTATTATTCTTACTGATGATGGCTATATGTCCCTCTTCAGTCCTCTCTTTTCTTTCCCTCCCCCAGGTTTCCCAGGTATTTTGAGTGTTTCCCCACAGCCAATTGTGAATTCCTTGTGCCACTCCAAGGACCTTCACCCCTTCCAGCATCCCCACCTTGTCCTGAGCCCTGCCCGGGCAGAGAGGAGGAGGGAGCCTGGCAAAGCCTCTGCCCCATCCTGTCCTGCCAAACCCTCCTTGCTTCCCTCTGCCACCCCCAAACGGTGGGACAGGTCCCTGCTGCCTTTACCCCTTCCCCTGCATCCCGGGAGCTCTTTGGTTTTCCCACTTCAGCACTCAGCAACTGGGGGGGGATTTTTCCCAGGGCTTTTTTGGGGATGTAAATAGGATGAAGGAGGCAGGAAGAGCTGGTCTCCAGGGAGAGGATGTCTGTGAGTGCTGCCTCAGGAGAGCACTTGTCTGGGCTTCCTGGCTGCTCCCTGGGATCTGTTCTGCATCCAGGGAGGTGCTGACAGGCTGTGCCTCGCTCCTGGCAGCCACGGCAGGGAGAGGGACTCACTCTGGGCTCAGGGGAGGTGAGGGTGGTTTCACAGAATCCCACACTGGGTTGGGCTGAAGGGACCTTAAAACTCATCTCCTTCCATAGGCAGGGACACCTCCCACTGGCCCAGGTTGCTCCAACCTGGCCTTGGACACTTCCAGGGCTGGGGCAGCCACAGCTTCTCTGGGAACCTTTGCCAGGCCCTGCCCACCCTCACAGGCAGGAATTCCTTCCCAATATCCCACCTAACCCTGTCCTCTTGTCAGTCTGAAACTATTCCTTCCATCCTGTCACTCCATGCTCTTGTAAAAAGTCCCCAAAAAAGTCTGCCCAGAAGTCACATCATTTGTGTTTTAAGGGAGGACATTCCTAAATCCCACTTCTCCTTCCTCTCCAGAGACACTTTCTTTGCCCCAGGAAATGCCCTTCCTGGCCCAAACCCCTGATGTGCTCAGCTCTTCAACACCAAGTCAATGAGTGAGAGTTCCTGGATAGCTGGAATGGATCAGTCATGGGATAAGGAGCTGTTCCAGTCCCAGTAAATCACTGGAAGACAGGAGACAGCAGGTCTGTGTGTGAGGTGACTGTGGATGAGGTGCAGGAAGCAATCACAGGTAGGTGATGAGCCACTCCAAGGTTTTGGTTTTGTTGATTATGTGTCAGCCTGGAGGCAACAACGTCTGGGAAATAAATCAGCTAATCCCTGGATTTCTCAACCACCCAAACCAGTCAAGAGGGCACCAGTGGTGGCCACTAGAGCTGGTTTGTGAAAGGTCTGGAGTAGGGCAAGGATAGAAACTGAGGACTCTGTGAGGGTGGGCAGGCCCTGGCACTAAAGTTGTCCATGGAAATTGTGGCTGCCCCATCCCTGGAAGTGTCCAAGGACAGGTTGGACAGGGCTTGGAGCAACCTGGGATAGTGAGAGATGTCCCTGCCCATGGGAGGGGGTTGGATCTGGATTATATTTAAGGTCTCTTCTAACCCAAATCATGGCATGGTTCTAGGATTCCATGGCTCCTGCCACAAAAGCCCTGGACTCTCCAGACACCTCGGGGATTTTGGTGGCCCTACCTGTAGCAGCAGGAAGGTGTTTCCTTCTGAAAATTCCCTTCCCTCAAACAGCTCCCTGGGGCAATCAGCCAAAAGTGTTCAGGGCTAAGGAATTAAAGTCATTCCATCCCATCTCACAGGCAGAATCCTCCTGGTGAGACCCAAGGACCCTCAGTCTGGGGTGTCCCAGTTGGGTGCTCAGGCAGCCCAACCCTCTCCCCCAGCACTGTCCCCTCCTCCCTGTCCCTCCCCTTAGCACGGATCGTTCCTTCAGGCTCAGAGCCAGAGCTCATCTCCGGAGGATACATTTTTAGACAGTTTACAAATTCTGGCTTCCTGCTTTTAAATATCTTGGGTTCTTTTGTTTTCCATCACCTGGAAAGAAGTAGGTGTGAGAGGAGTCCATGTCCCCGTGTGACTCTGGGGGTGACCCCGCCCTGAGCGGGCAAATTCCATGGCTTTGGAAGGAGCCAGAACCCGAACACCCTGGAGGTATCTCAGCACTATTTCTCCACATCTGTGGTGGGACAGAACCTTCTGCCCTGCACAGCAGGGTGGGAGAAGAACATCATCAGAACGGAGGTGCCCAGACCCACCGGGGGAAGGACCCACCGGGGGAAGGACCCACCGGGGGAAGGACCCACTGGGGTCCCTCTGAGGCTCCATCACAGCTCCTGCCGTGTCCTGGGGTGGCCCAAAGGACCAGCACCAGGCTGAGGTGGCGTGTCAGACCCCAGCACGTTCCTGCTGTGTTCCTGCTCCCAGGCAAGCCCAGGCCAGGTGGCACACAAAGCGTGCTCTGTCTCGCACAGCCGGGCACGCCGGCACCGCCACCCACCCCGGGCAGCTGCTGGGGGGCTGTGGCTACCTGGGGGCAGGAGGGCAGAGGGGTTTGGCCACGTCAGCTTCCCTTCAGAACTCTTCTCCAGCTCTGGTTGGACACAACACCATCCCTGGACCGTCTCACTCATTCCTTTCCTCAGAACCGCAGTGAGTGTTTTCCTGATGGCGATTTTGTATCAACTGGAGCAGAAGAAAAAAAAAGGCATTATTTTCATACAGAAATTCTGTCAAACACTCTGGAAAGGTGTTGACTCTCTATTGAGTGGCAAGTGGCTGGCAGCAGCTTGGCACTGGTCTGGTCTCCAAGCCTGAGCTCAGAAACCCACCCCAGGCTGGCAAACAGGGTGGCAGAACTTTGGGAAGGCCCAGCCCAGCCAGGGGTGTTAAATCCCAGGGTGCCCCAGGCCCCTTCCAGCCTCCTGGACAGGGAGATGCCCCATTTTGTAGCAGGATCATGGAGCTGCAGGAGTAAGAGAAGTGGGATGGCAGCAGTGGCTGTGCCACCTCAGCAACCAGGGAGATGCTGCTTTGATTGTGAGACATCTCCTCAATCCCAGCTCAGCAGCAGCTCCCACACCACAGAGAGTTAAGAAGGGACTAAACCCAAGCACAGCTCTCAGGAGCTTTGGGAGAAAAGCTCCTCAGGAGCTCTGCTGGGAAGGTGCCTGAGCATCCCATCCCTGCTCCATCCACCACAGAGCACAAGGTCCCCTTGGAGGACCCCCAGCCCAAGCCCTGCGAGGGGCCAGAGCTGTCCTGAGCCAGGAGCTGCATCCTGGCCTTTTGTTCTCCAAGGAGAGTGTGCAGGAATTGGGTGCCAGCCATGAGAGCTTGTGCTGGTGCCTGCTTCCTCCCTTGGCACGCAGCGGGGCGGGCGCCTCTGGCCAATTCGGGCTTGCGTAAACAGCCCGAGCAAGGAAGATAAACGAGGCTGAGTGGCAGGGGAGGCTGCAGCTCTGCCAGGCAGCCCTTCCCTGGGCATCAGGCAATGCTGTGGGCCTCTGGAGCCACGGTTTGGGGCATCCCACAAGGTGCTCTGGGAGGTGGCTGAGACTGGGTCCCTCAAATCGCCACCCGCTTGTTTTAAGGGCATGAACAGGAGGGTTAAAGTGGTTTGTAAAGTGGCAAAAAATTTCAGCCATGGAGAAAGATACTCCAGTCAGAGCAGCCTGGAGAAGAGGAGGCTGAGGGGACAACTCATCACAGCCTACAACTTCCTCATGAGGGGCAGCTCCAATCTCTGCTCTGTGTGAGCAGGAACAGGACCCAGGGAATGATGTGCCAGGGGGCTGGGATGGATCTCAGGAAAAGGTCCTTCCCCCAGAGGGTGGTGGGCACTGACCAGGCTCCCCAGGGCAGTGGGCACGGCCCCAAGGCTGCCAGAGCTCCAGGAGTGTTTGGACAGTGGGACAGGGGGGGATTGTTGGGGTGTCTGTGCAGGGCCAGGGGTTGGACTGATGGTCCTTGGGGGTCTCTTCCAGCTCAGGATATTCCAGGATTCTACGAAAATAAAAGTTTCCTTGAGTTGTAACCATTCCAGAGAGCCAAGCTCAGGCTCAGGTCCCATACCCATGGCGAGATTTGCTGTGGCTCTGATGGGTGGGGGTTCCAAGCCTGTTGTCACCAGGCAGAAGGTTCCTCCCACACTCCAGGTCTCTCCAGGTGCCCCACAGGTGAGCACTTCCAACTTCCCTGCTGCTCATCCCAGGAAGCTGATAAGGCACATGGTGGGATTCTTGGGGTTGTCCTGTGCAGGGGCAGGAGTTGAACTTTGCTGATCCTTTTGGGTCTCTTCCAACTTAGGATATTCTGTGATTCTTTGATCTCCCTGATCACCTCTTTGATCATCCCTGCAGTGACCCTGATGCTTCCCACCCACACAGATCCTCGACTTGCTGCCCCAGCCCCAGGGTCTGTGTCTGAGCTGCATCTTCTAAGGGATACAAGAGGTTAATATTAAAAAAAAACCCCTGTCTTGAGCCCTGCTAATGCCTCTGGAGAAAGGAGCACCCCTGCCAAGAAGCTTATCTGAGGCTCTTTGTGAACAAAGTGAACCCTGGAAGGTGGCAGGCTCAGTGACAGGGAGCAGGGATGCAAGCCAAGACCCCTGCCTCTGGCTAGAGGAGAAATTTCCATCTTAGAGAGGAGCCACCCATCTCCAATAACCCTGCTGTTCCCACCACTGGGAAGGGCCTGGGAGGGTCGAGGACCTTGTTCCTTGAGAGCTGCCAGAAGCATCTCATGGCTCCGACTGCAGGGACAGAGCCCTCGGCTGAACAGCATCCTGTGGGTGCAGCACAGGGCAGGTGCCCACCCTCTGAGCTCCAGGGTGGCTCTGCCTTCCTGCTGGCCCCTGCACCTCCTAAACTGGCACAGAGAAGAGCCCTTTCCCCTGGTCATTAACCCCTGCAGGGATACGGAGTTTGAGGCTGCTCTGGTTTGAACTTTCCCAAAATCCTGCAATCAGCAGACACAACGAGCCTGTCAGCCCTTCTGGAAACCAACCTGAATGAGCTGAATGTCTGATGAAAATATATATGGGAAAATCTCCCAGCAGCCAGAACTTCACAGAGGCCCCAACTCGAACTTTCTGCTTCCCAAATCCTCCCAAGATTGGGAACAGAGAGTGGCTCCAACGGAGCACTCTTTGCATCCCAAGGCTGATAAAGATCAGCTGTGACCCAGCACGGCCCATCTCCAGCTCTGTGTTTGTTTTTCATGGGGTGGCTCAGAACTGAGCTGGGCCCCACCAGTTCCTGGGAATGTAATCCCACAGATCCCTCCTCTGGAGCTACCGTGGAGCAGCTCCATGACCCCTGGATGTGGAGCCCCCTCTGTGCAGCAGCTCTGTGACCCCAGACATGGAGCCCCCTCCGTGCAGCAGCTGGGACACAGCCCCCCTCAGCCCAGGATTTACTTTCTCTGCAGCTGGAAAACCTGCTGCAGCCCCAGGAAAGCTCAGGGGGCAACACCTGAGGGAAACCCTTCCTAGGGAAAGGCAGAGAAAGCCATGCAAGGTAGAGATACAGGGAAGGGATGGCTGGGATGACTGGAGATGTGAGGGTGACTCATCTCACTGCTCCAGGTGCAGACAGAGCCCTTTTGGGAGGTCCAGGTAGACACTGAGCTGCTCCCAATGTCTCCTCCTCTCCATGGGAACTGGAACTCGCTGTCCCAGGCTGGATTTATCCTCTAAAATCCGTGTCAGAGACTCGTGAGATGTTTGGTGCTCCCTGGGGGACAAGGGCAGGAACAGGTCTGTCTCCTCCAGCAGGGAGGAGCTGGGCTGTGAAGATCCCAATTAGTCTTGGCAGGCAGCACGAGCGAAACTTCCTCTTCTCCTCGTGCCCTGCCATCGGCAGAGCCCTCCTGCTGATCCCCTGGAGTGGCAGCAGGGTTTAATCTCCATGGAGATGGATCTAATACCCATCCATGATCCGCCGCGGGTGGTGACTCCTGAGGAGCCAGGCTGCCTCCTGAGTCCTGCTCTCCATCCCTTTGGAGGTTGGGATGCCAGGACAGGGCTTGGGAAGTGCTCTCCAAGCCTCCAGCCTGTGTGGACAAGAAGGGGAGAAGCAAAACCCCCAGTGCAGGTGGGGGTGACCCACAGCACACGCAGGACCTGCTCACCCCTTCAGGATTTGGCCAGCTGGGAGAGGCCACAACTCCTCCTGAGCCTGCAGAGCTGAGAGACACTCCCCAAATCCAGCTCCTGGAGCAGCACTTGGCTTTCTCAAAGGATTCACCATTAGGGAGAGATTTATCTTGGATTTGACTTCCCTTCCTTTGCAAAAACCCTGTTTGGACAAGGCCCGGCAACATCCTCGCTCGGCACAGACGGGGATTAGAGCAGCAGATGCTTCTCTGCTCACCCCAGCCAGGGAAATGGCCCTAAAACGCTCAACAGAGAGAGTTTGTCTTTTCCCAGCTGGACACTTCCCTCTGGCTGTTTTGAAGCTGCAGTCCAGGCTCTCCATAGCCCAGCACACACATCTGAGCTGCCCAGTGTGTGGTCTCTGGGTGCCGAAATCCTGCACGGCTGCAAAAATGCACCTGCACGTTGGGTGTCCTGCAGAGAGACCTGAGGAGGCTGCACAGCACAAGGCTGGGGCTGGAACACCCCTCAGGAGCAAAGGGCATCCTTTGGCATGGCACAGACCTTGTTTGTGGTACCAACACAGCAGGTTTTGGAGCTGCTGCTGGACAGAGACGGCAGCAGGTCACAGAATCATGGAATGGGTTGGGTTGGAAGGGACCTTTCAGCTCATCTCATTCCAACCCCCTGCCATGGGCTGGGACACCTTCCACCAGCTCAGGTTGCTCCAAGCCTGTCCAACCTGGCCTTGAGCATTTCCAGGGATGAGGCAGCCACAACAACCAGGAGGTTCAGAGCTGAACCACTCAGATGCCTGCAGGGTGAGCTGCTCTCTCCATTCCCAAAGCTGGCTGGGTTTTATGGAATCAAAGGAGCTACTCTTGGCATCCTCCAAATCAGCTGCCACCACAGAAGATTCCCAAGAAAGCCAGTCCTATCTGGGACCCACCTGCTCTTGCTTCCTGAAGCAGTAACAGGCAAGGAGGGAGCCAGAAGGCAGGAGGGGCTCTGCCTGTGAGGTTTCCCTCCCTGTCATTCTTCTGGTGTCAACAGGACAGAGCAGAGTGGCTGAAGACATTTCCTAGGAGAAAAGAAAGCAGGAATCAGTCATGAGAAGGTGCTGTAATGGATGGGCTCTAATTCAGACTCCAAGAGAAGCCTGTTGCTTCTGGGATTATTCCCTCTCCTCTGCCAAAAGGAGACAACCAAAGGATCTGAGCATTTCAGCTCTGCTTCTCCAGGTGACAGCAGATTATGTGGCTCTCTTGCTCACCCCAAGCTCTCTCACTGCAAGGACTGGCAGAGCTGCTGCTCTCTCAGACCCCACTAAAGCCTCTCTCCTCCACTGTGAGTCCCCTGTGTCCCTGGCAGCAAAGACAAGGCAGGGATGTGGCACCCCCAGCCCCAGCCCAGCTGGCTGCAGGACACCCCAGTGCCAGGCCAGCCCTCACTGGGGCACAGAGGTTGTGTCCAGCCCACTGTGGTCCAGCCCTCTCTGGCTGAGCCTCCTCACAGGAAGCACTGCTGGGATAATGGTCGTGTCTGAACTTATTATCCCAATTACTGCACACTCTGTTTTCCTGGAGCCTCAGCCAGACCCCCAGACTATTTATCTTGGCTGTGAAATTCCCACCCCTCACTGCACAGCAGGAGCACAAAACCACAGAGATGTGTGAATAGAAACCAAGGCAGAAACCACCACTGAGCTTGCAGGCAAAGGGCCCGTCCTCTCACAGCTCAGAGCCCTGGAAATGGTGTCCTGAACAGCATCTGCCAGGACCTCTGGACCTGCTGCTGCTCAGGGGCTCTCAGAGCTCTGTCACCTCTGATTCCCTGCATTGCAGCCAGCCCAGCACCTGGAAACCTCCTCACCTGTGCCCAGTCCTGCCCAGACTCTCCCATATCTGCTCTCATTTCATGGTGTGATGGTCCCAGCTCAGTCACAGTGGAAGGTGCTGGACCCCCCCCCGCCCAGTGAAAGATGGATCCATCTTCTCCTCTGGTTGGAAAAGATAAGGATTGGGAAGGCACAGAGCTGCTGGTGGGTTTGTCAAAGTCAGGAGCAAACAACCACCCTCTGGGTGATCTGGAGACAGCCCCAAAATCACCACAAAGCAACCAGGTGAAGATCTCCCCCATCAGTGTCACAGCAAATCCCACAGGGTTTCACTCCACGAGTTCCCCAAAAGTCAATCCAGTCTAATTTTAAGCAGCTCTGACACTGAGATTCCCTTTCTCCCCTTAGGAGACTCTCAGGCCACGACTCCATGGCAGATTTTACACAGCTTTTCCTCATCCACTTGGACTTGGACCCAGCTGGACCATCTGGTGTCGATGGCTGTGCAGAGGTTCCTGTCTGAGCTGAAACAACATCTGAGGTTCACTCAGCCCCTACAAACATTGAGGCTGCAGCACATGAAACAACAGAGCAGGGTCAGGATGAGGCCCTGAGTGGGAGCTTTGATCCATGTTGGTCATGGAGGCCACAGGGACAGGGACACTGAGGGGGGTTCCCCTCACTGAGGGTTGGACTTTTGTCACTTGGCCAAAATCAGGGGCTACTTCCTAGAATCATGGAATGGTTTGGGTGGGAAGGGACCTTAAAACGCATCCAGTCCCACCTCTCTGCCATGGGCAGGGACATCTTCCACTGTCCCAGGTTGCTCCAATCTGGCCTTGGACACTCCCAAGGATGGGGCAGCCACAGCTGCTCTGCCCAACCTGTACCAGGGCCTGCCCACCCTCCCAGAGAGAAATTTCATCCCAGTATCCCACCTAACCCTGCCCTCTGGCAGTGGGAAGCCATTCCCCTTGTCCAGAGTTCTTTCCTCAGCTCTGCATTCCCTCCCAGTTCTTCTTTCCTTCTCCCTCATCCTGAAGCCACGATGAACCCAACACACCCAGCAGGTTTTTGGGGCCAGGAGCAGCCCAGCTGCCCCCTGAGCACCAGGTGATGTGGGGCCAGACCTCCCTGAGGGTCTCTGTGCATCCAGGGCTGATTTCCCAGCAGGGGGACAAGGATCTGACATTCCTTCCCCAGAAGTGCCTGAGATCTGCCTTTAATTTAAACACAATGATCTCAGACCAACCCTCTAAACCACAATTGGAACTTTGCAGTGAAAGCCAGTGTGGTTGGAGTAACACAGCCCTGTGGGGTTCCCATTCCAGAACACTCCCAAGGCAGTGCAAAACACGCAGGGATCCAGGAGAGAGGAGCCCTGGGAAGGGGAAGCACTGCTGGGACTGTTTCTTCTTTCCATCCAGGCTGCAATCCCTGCAGAGCAGAGCTGGAAGGGACTGCAGGGCTTCTGTCACCTCCCAGGACCACAGCAGAGATCCTGTTGGTGCCACGTGCTGGAGCCTCCTTAGAATCCTGGAATCATCAGGGTTGGCAAAGCCCTCTGAGATCATCCAGTCCAACCATTAACCCAGCACTAAATCGTGTCCACAAGGGCCACATCCACATGGGTTTTTAACACTTCCAGGAATGGTGACTCCAAAATTGCTCTGGGCAGCCTATTCCAGTGCCTGACCACTCCTTCCCTGAAGGAATTGTCCTCGATATCCAACCTGACCCACCTCTGGCACAGCTTGAGGTCATTTCCTCTCCCCCTGTCCCTGTGCCCTGGAGCAGAGCCCAACCCTGCCTGGGTCCCCCCTCCTGGCAGGGATTGCAGAGAGCCAGAAGGTCTCCCCTGAGCCTCCTTCTCTCCAGGCTGAGCCCCTCCAGCTGCTCCTGCTGCTCCAGATCCTTCCCCAGCTCCGTTCCCTTCCCTGGACATGAAGTTCTGGGGGAGATTCTCTGCTTTACCCCACGCTGAGGGCTCAGGTTCAGTGTAGGACAGAAAACTGAACCCCCAGACCAAGGTCAAAGTCTCTCTGTGCTGGAGGGTCCTTGAGGGAGTCAGGACCTTGCCCAGGACATCCCCTGGTCCCTGCTGAGAAGGGGCACCCAGGAGCTTGGAGCTCTGCATCACAAACGCTGCCCTGTCCCACGGATCCCTCCCTTCCCAGCAGGGGTGGGAGCTGGTTCCCATCACCCTGCAGCTCTCACCACTGAGGTCATTTTATTTCCTGAACAAGAGAGTGGCCAAAGCCTCCCCCCACCCCCAGCCCACAGACACCGAGTTAATTAAAATTTGTATCCAAAATATAAGTCACAGTTAATATCTGGCATGAAACACTCCAAAGAGAATGTGCAGATCCAAGCCCTGAGCAACAGAGCTGATTTCCTTTTAGGCCATACACACACATGCACATACATATAAAATATACAGATGTGTGCAAATATTCTGAAACACAGAGAGCTTTTACAAACCTGCCTGGACTCCATAGGTGCCCCAAAGTCACCAAGCAGCAGGAATTCCTGGTAAAATCTCATTGCAGCAATTTTCAGAGCTTCAAGAAGCTCAGAAGGGAAGCCCCTGGTGCTGGGCAGCCCCTCTGGAGAAGGTGGGCGAGAACATCAATCCCAATTAGTGCTGGAAACAATGTCTTACCTGCATTTATGATGGGGAGAAGCATCTCACAAGTTATGGGCTGTTTCCTTGATAATAAATCTGTCATCACCATCCTCTGTATCTTGGATGTTTGGTTTTCCTGAGCTGGGCTTAACCGAGATTTTTGTAAGGCCAGACTTGGTTAATCCAGAGGAGCCTCCGTTGCTTTTCACTTGCTGCAGGCAGGGCTGGAACTTCCTAAAGTGGTGGAAGAAAGGGGTAAATCACCCCAGGGTGTAAAGGAGAGGGGGATTAACTCTGTGGACTCCCCACCAGGGGGCTGAGCCCCTTTTTCTCCGTGAAGTGACTCCTAGTGGGGCAGAGCTCGAGGGCACTGCCCAATCCCTGCCCCACAAATCCTCTCCCACGCCAGGATGGGGCCGTTCCACACCCTGCAGGGAGCTGGGACAGCTTTGCTTCCAGCCCAGGGGAGAGCTGGGAGCACACTCTGCCCCTCAGCTCATTAAACATCTGAAATTCCTGGCTGAAAAAGAACTCAAAATAATAATTCAGGCCTGTTTCTAACCTTGGGTGGCTTCACTTTCTGCTTTTGCCATCTCCTCTTAATGACTCCCAGAGCTGAGATGGCAGGAGAAGGATTGATATCCAGACTTGCTCCTTCAGGGATATTGGGCTGATTATTTTATTGGAGCCTGGAGTAAAGATTTCTATTTTTCCAAGACAGGGGCAAGCATGTTCAGGCTGATAAATATCTGTCAGCAAAAGCCATTAGGTGATGGAGTGAACTGGAAGGGGAAAATAAAAGCCAACAAAGCCCTGTCATTCCCAGTGGAACATCTCAGTGGCCTTTTCTTCCATGCAGGATTTCCAAGAGGTTTCTTGGAGTGTTTGCTGCAGGTTTGCACATCTGTTGGTCTATGAAGGGGATGGACCATCAGATCTTCATTTTAATGAACATCCTTCTTAGGAATCACAATTAAGGAGCTTCCCAGCACCAGTTTCTCCTTTTGGTTCTTCCGAGCACCAGGACTGGGATCGCCCATCAGGAAATCATCAGCATCAGGAGCTGTCCATGTCCTCTCAGCACAGGTGGGACCTTCTGGGCCAAACATCACATGAATCCCTGGAAATCCTCACTTCCAGCAGTCAGGAACACACTTCTGTGCCTCAGCTTCCTCCTGTGTCAAATAAAAATGATGATAAGCATCATCCAGTGGGGAGTCCCTTTGACTGGTCCCTGCACTTTGGAGTCTCCTGACTTTTAGGGCCAATCTCAAAACCTCAGTTCCAAAGTGATCCCACACCTTTAGTGAACTTTATACACACCTGTGGTCACACAAAACCCACTTGAACATCACCCCAAAAGCCCAAGAACTCCAAAAAAACCCCCAAACAAAAACAGTGAAAAAGGCTGTTTGTTATTTCCTCTCAAACCTGGTTGGGCTTGGGTTTGTTCTTCCCTCTGGAGCCTGGTTGGTTTGGTTTGGTCTGTTATTTCCTCTGGAGCCTGGTTGGTTTGGTTTGGTCTGTTATTTCCTCTGAAGCCTGGTTGGTTTGCAGTGCACTGGAGCAGTTTATGGCAGGCCAGGGACAGGTGGGGGTTTATCACCCCAAAATAATTGGGGTCAGCAGCTCTGCCACGGGAAACAGTGTCTGCCCCCTCTTCCCTCTCTGAGCAGCTGAGAGCAGGGAAAGCCAGGATTTACTGCAGCAGCTGAGCTTTGGATCTAATCCTTTCTGCAATCCTTTCCTCCAGGAAACTCCAGGAGTGGGGAGCAGGCTCAGCCCTAATCTCAGGGTACAACAGGATGGATCCTCTGTGGCTGTGGAGCAGTTTGGGTGGGATTACACCTGGGCATGGATTCTTGTGGTGGTTAAATTAAAGCTTTAATCTGAGTCCTGGGGTTTGTCAAACCCATCCCAATCCTCCACAAGCAGCACGAAGGAGAAGGATGGATGCAAAGCTTGACTCAGCCCCTCCTGCTTCCCTTCCCTCCTCCCAGACGTGGATGGAGAACCCTCAGCCCTGCCATGCCACGTTCCCTGAGAAAAGCCAGGATGTCATAAAACAAATTGCCCCCAGATGTCTCATTAAGGCCACAAGAAAATTCTTCCAGGGTCAGGAAGGCACTTGTGGAAAGCACCAGGAGGTCAGGCAGCCAAACCTGCCCTGGGGCTCTGAGGCAGCCACATCTTGGTGACACCTGAGCTGTGACCCCCTGGCTCACCAGGAGGAGCCTGGAAGCAGGAACAGCTCCCAACAAGCAAAGCAGCAGCTCTGTTTGCTTCCTAGCAGGAAGATGATTATTTTTACAAGGAATCACATGGATGGGTTGGGATATTCCTGCTGCCTTTGCACTGCTAAGCAGGGCAGGTGTTCTGGAGGTACAAGACCCTCCTCCAGCCGCTCTAACGGCTTCAAATCTCTGCTAAACCTGCTGTGTCCATATCCAAACCTCTCAACATTCCCTGCCCATGACATTAGGCAGGTTTCACTCCTCCACAAGCATTTCTGCTGGATGAGAGGCCAATGTATCCCACAGGGACCAACATCCCATGGGACAATGGCCCTGAGTCCTGCCCGGGCGCAGGAAGCCGTGGGGTGACCGAGGTGACGTTGAAGCTGCTCCATCTGCAACTCGTCCTGTGCCAGAACAGCAGCAGGGAGATAAGGAGGCTCCAAGATCTCATGGAAAACTCCGACCAGGAGGCTATTTTGAGCTGGCCTGGTTCACTTTCCCTGCTGGACACTGTCCCTGCTCCTGGGGCACAGGCATGGGACGAGCTGGACCTTGTGTCTCTGGAGGACAGGGCAGGCCAGGGGACTGAGCTGTCCCCTCTGATGGGAGGGGAGGGAGGGCAGCAGCACTGGGATGTCCATGGGAATATTTCCCACAAGGAAAAGCATCCCGAGCTGGTGAGCAGCCACACACCACGGGCTGAGTTCAGCTCCAGGTTCCCACAGGAGTGACCGACCCATGGGAAGGACCTCATGAGGTGCATTGTCCTGGTCTCCACCTGCAGAATTCCTGCACTTCAGATGCTTTTGCCTGGGGAAGGGGAGGAGGACTGAGCCAGGGGCAGGAAAATGCAGCAGCCAGGAAATTTAAACCAAGGAAAATTAAACTCTGGGTGTTCCTCTCTTGAAGGGAGTGAACGGGCCTGAGCTCACTCTGCCCACGCTCTGCCTCAGTGGCAGAGATGTCCTCACCCAGAGGCCACCCAGTGATGTCCTCACCCCCTGGACCTGCTCTGGGTCCCTCTGCAGTGCCAGGACCATGGGGGGCCTCCCTGCACAGAACCACTCCATGGGTTCCCACCTCGAGCTTCCAGCCTCAGCATTCCCTGCCCTTTGGCTGCCTCTGTCCTGCTCCACAGCTCAGGTTTGGCCCAGGCTGCATCTCCAGCTCCTCAAGTTCCAGCTCAGCTCCATCAGCTACATGACATTCATAGAAACATGGAATCCTGGAATGGTTTGGGTAGGAAGGGATCTTAAAGATCAGCTTGTTCCAATCCCCTGCCATGGGCAGGGACACCTCCCACTGTCCCAGGGTGCCCCAACATGGCCTGGGACACTCCCAGGGCTGGGGCAGCCACAGCTTCTCTGGGCACCTGTGCCAGGCCCTGCCCACCCTCCCAGGGCAGAATTCCATCCCAATATCCCATCTAAACCCACTCAGTCCTGCCCCTCCTCTCTGCCAACCCTGACTCGAGGACATGAGTCTGTCCCCCCACACCAGGCTCCATGATTTGCTCCAGGTCTCATCCCACATCCTCATCCCACTTGTTTTCTGCCCACTGTCCACTTGTTCTTCAACTCCCTCAGTCCCCACCAGCACATGAACATCAGCCTCACTTCTCTTGCTTGGACACAAACTGTGGCTTGAAAATTCGGTTCAATAAAAATGAAAATAACAAAAAAAAAATATATCAGCAACTCCACCCTGGTCCAGGAGCTCCCAGAGGGGCACAGAGCTGGGAGACAGCCAGGACTTGCTCCTCACCACACCCCTGCAAAGATGGGAATCGAGGCTATTTGTGCTCTAGACCTATTTTGGGAAGAGCCAAAGGGAAACCATGACCAAAGCTGATATGGAGAAGTGGACACAAAGGAAGCTGATGACATTTACTGGGTGCCAGGGAGATAAGCCCAGTGCCAGCACGTGCCAGCGGCTCCCAAAGCCGGGAACACTCCAAGCAGCAGCTGAGCCGTGGGATGCCCACACCAGGAATGCCCCCTGGGCATCCTGCAGGTGACAGGGATCTCCCTGTGGGCTCCTGAGAGAGGCTGCTTGCAGAGAAAGGAATTCTTAAGGGATGAGAAAAAGGAGGATGTGTGAGTGAGCAGTGTCTGGGAACTGGGATCCTGGGATGGGGGAACTGGGCAGCTGGGGACAGGGACTGGGATTCATCCTGGACACTCTGGAAGCAGGGAAAGGGCACAGGGAGCCAAGGCAGTTAAGGAGGGATATAAAAGGGAGAATAAGCAATGGGCCCGAGGCTTTATGAACTATAAACACTGTGATGGAGGAGCTTTGTATTCAAAATAAGCAAAGGCAAATTAAAGGAGGGAATCAGGGGAAGGGAGAGACAGAAGTGAGGAGAAAGAGGGAGAGCAGAGATCTGTGAGCAGCTCCAGGTGAAGGGAAAGCTCTTCCCAGGTTCCTCCTGGGAAGTAAAAGCCCAAGAAAGTGTGTGGAGAAAGTGAAGGATGGCAGAGCTGGAGTCAAAACGTGGGGTCCCCAGGGGGGGCCTTGGATGCTCTTCAGAGCTTCCAGACAGAAGTGAAAGAACTGGTTTAAAGGAAAACAGGGAGAAGGGCTGTGCCCCAGGAGCCACGGTGAGGAGCTGGGCCCTCACCCCTGGCTGGGCTTATCCCAAGGCTCAGCTGGAAGGGGGCACTGCCACAGGGAACTATTCAGTGCCCACATCCACCAGAGTCACCACCATGCTGATCCCAGCAGGCACAGAGGAAGGATGGACCTGCCCCTTCCCACCTGGCAGGAGCCTCAGAAATCCAGGCAAAGCATGGAAAGGACCCTTCCACCCTCTCCTGCTCCCAGGGATGAGTCTGTTTTGGTGTCAGTGCCTGTGCCATGACCAGGGTGCTGGAGCAAAATTCCCAAACCCTCACCACGTGCCAGTGGGTTCTCCTATGCCAAACAGGAGACTTGGTCCTTGTCTCCAGGAACACAACGAGGCTGCCTCCAAATCCCACCCTGAGCACATCCTCCCCTTCAGCCTGTGAGGAGAAGGACAAAGCAGGATGCAGAGGAGGCACCACCCCGGCAGCATCCAGGAGAAAAGGCCCTCTCCTGGTATTGCTCCAGGGGCAGGGAAACCTGCCCCCCACAGGACCTGTTTTCCACCCCTTTGGCAACCTCAGTGGCACCCGGCTTGGAGAAGTTGCCCAACTTCGCATCCTTATTCCCAAAGCAAACAGCAATGGTCCATTCCCTGCTTCCCTCCAGATCCCAGCTCCACCCTGAGCCCTCAGGCAGAGCCCAACACATTCCACACACCCCAGTTCACCTCGGGGAAGAGCATGGAGTGGCTTCTCTGGATGCAGGAGGCACCAGCCAGGCTTTGGAGTGCTGGGAAGTCTGGGAAAGTTCCATCCAGCCACGATGTGTATCAGCTCCACAGCAAAGGGCTGAGCCAGGAACAGACACGGATGTGCAGGAGAGTGGCAGGTGCCTTCCCATGTGCTTCACTTTGAGCCAGCAGGTTCCATGACCCCTGTGACACATTCCTGAGGCCCTGAGCTCTCCTTCCCCCCAGGTTTGGGGCCATCCAGTTCGTCATCCCTGAGAGCTCTCCAGGCCGGACCTGTATTGATCCACCCCAGCTCCAGGGTTTCTATCTCCATTTATCAGGCCTGCATGTTCCCTTAATCCCATCTCAACCCTCCCCAAAATAATGAGGTAAGAGGCAGGCTGGAAAGGCTGATAAAAGGGAACCGAACAAATCCATTAATGCTGTGCCAGGAATTACAAATCCCAGCCCAGCGTAATTAGGCTTTGCCAGCCAGATTCCCAGCACAGCAGTGCCAGAGAGGGAAGTCAGGCTCATTAAAATTTATCCTGAGAATAAAATCAACACCTGAAGAACCAGGACACTTGGGGTCATTTTCCAGGTGTGGTGTTTGGGCACAGAGAGAGGACAAAGTGCCCAAACTTGAGCAAACCCAGCATCCATTCCAGGGAAGTCAAACCAGTGTGAGCAGGGGCTGGACCTCAGTCCTGGCCCACCACCCATCACCCCCTGAGCTGGACCATTCCAGCCTGTGACACCAGCAAAGCTGCTCCCTTTGACCCCTGTGCAGTTCCACAAACCCTGCATTCCAAAAACTGGGATATTCTGCAGAGCCTGCAGGGACCTGCTGAGGGACACAAATCCCAGAAGGGTTTGGGCTGGAAGGGACCATGAAGATCATCCAGTCCCACAGGGTGCTCCAAATCAGAGAGTGGAGGACAACTGAGCAGGATAACTGGGCCATGTTTGGATTGTGACCTCTGGAAAAAGCTTTCCTTGTATAAATGCACATTAATGGACTTTTCAGAAGACTCAGTTGTTTTAGCTTAACCCCTCCCCTCCCCATTTTCCTTGGTATGTGGCCTAATAGATGCATCAACAATGTAAAACCCAACAAAACCCAACAAAATAAATAAATCAAGACACTCATCCAACCAACACCCTCCCTGGAACAGATTCAGATTCTATTTTAATTGACATCTTCTAAAAAACAAATCCTTCCTCTAGAAAAACAAACCATAACCACTTCAGGGAAAAACATTGTAAGGTTTGCCCAGGATCTCCCAGCCTGTGAGAGGCAGGAATCCAGGTCAGGACCACAGCACTGTCAGAGTACCTGGTATCATCCTGACATCTAAATCCAGGGATTTGCTCCTTTTTAAGAAGATTTTTGGACTCCTGATGTTTATTGGTCCAGCAACTGGGATTTTCCAACCCACCCTGGAGCCAGTCCCAGCCCTGGGGAAGAGGCTGTTGGTCCTTCTCTCCCCTGGAAGCGATGACAAGGTGCTCCATCTTCCTCCCAGCTCCCACTTGAGCAGCCCAAAGGCTCATTAGGAAGTGGACCTAATTAAGTTTGATGGATGGGGACTGGGGATTATTCCTAATCTCTGTGCAGCAGCCAGACCAGAAAGGATATTTCACACAAGAATTCAACAGCAAATGCTGCAACTGCACAGCACGTGCATGGGCTGAGTCCACAGACCCAGAACCTCTTCCCAAGGCCTCAAATCCCAAGCAAAAAGCCACGGAATGGGGAGGGAAAGCCTGAAATGAGTGTTCTTAATTCTGTACCATTGGCAGAAATAGGAGGTTTGAATGGGAACTGTTGCAGAATGAGGAGCTCATGGGTTAAGAGGGACTTTGATCCCATGGACAGTCCTCCCAGTCCTTGCTTTAAGGTGTTTCTTTGGATAAAAAAGGATTGGTTTATAAAAATACATAACAGGACTAAATCACACAAAATCACAAAACTACAACCAAGACTTTAAGCCCATCAAATGTTAAGCATTTTCCCCCTCACAAAAAAAGATGAGGGTTTCCCAGTGGTCCTTTTCTACATTCTCCATCCCACCTTCTCTGAGGTGGGTGAGGAGGATGTTCAAACATCCAAGCCCTTCCTTGAGCATTTTAGTCTTTGCATGTGGGCATGAAACTGCAAAGCAGAGGAAGAAATCAACAGAGAAAACACATAAACCAGAATAAACTCCAGGTCTCTCAATTCCTAGTCAGAATTCAAGCTAAAAATCAAACAGCTTCCCCAAGTTCTTTGTACATGTATCCAACCTGGAGATCACCCAGCAGGACAAACCAGGGATTTTTATGTCACAGCAGAGAAAAGTACAAGAGAACAGCAGGGGTAACAATTTCAGGCCTGTTGGCTGCAGGCAGGTTAGCTCAGCCCCCAGAACACAACATGCTCGAGCAACACCTGGGAAAGAAACGTTCCTGACCTGGGAAAGGGGGGGAAAATATTTGGGATGAGCCAGATCAGCTCCTCAAACCGGTTTTCTGCAATCCCAAACAGTTGCATCAGTGCAAAGGAGAGGACAATGTGGGGCAGTGGAGGCGGCTCAGGGGGGAAATACAGAGATATCCGAGGAAAAGGAAGGATTCCTTCCCCAGACTGCACTCAGGAAAATCCCCTCTGCTTCAGCTCTCCCACACCAGCTCAGGGGGAGCAAGTCCGTGTGGGATGGGATGAGCTTCCCCCTGCCCAGGTGCTCTGGGCTCACCTGGCCGTGGGACAGGTGCCACAGCCCCCAGACACCACCCCACCAGCAGCACCCGGTCCTGTGCCAGCCCATCCTTCCCTGGCACAGCGGGACGGAGCTGGGGCTCGTTGCGGGCAGCGCCCTGAGCACCCCCAGCACCCACTGCTGGGCTCCCGCGGGCTCATACCCCCCTCTCGTGGCAAGCGCTCCGCTCCCTGACCCCACACGGCAAAGGCTGTGCCAGCGCTGCGTCCCGCTCCGGAGTTCCAGAGCCCTTTCCAGAGGCTGCGCTGATGAAGCACATGAATATTGATGATTTGCAGAGATGCAGCAGGAAAAACAGCTGCAGGGAGAGACTCCCCGGAGCCAAGTTCGGCAAAGGCCGCCGAGCACAGGAACCTCCGGGGCAGGGAAGGGAGAGGGAACAGGGACCTCCTGCCCAAGAACTCCCTCAGAGGGGACACAGATTGGGGTACTCAGCCATGAAATTTGGAGGAGTTCAGTGGTTTTGAGACATTTCCTCTGGAACGATCCAGGGTTCAGCTGTCGCTGGCAGGGGAGGGAGCACAGGGACTGACACACAGAGATGTAATCTCCTGTCAGAGCTAAGCCAGCCTGCAGAGCAAGTGCATCAGTCCCTGCTGAGGAGGGACCTGGGGACAGAGAGGGACAACCAGCTGGGAGGGGAGTTTTCCAGCTCCGGAAGGGCAGGGACAGGGCTCAGTGCAGCCCCCAGGACAGGGAGTTCTGGGGGAGCTGCTCACGTCCAGGCTCCCAGGCCCAGCCAAAGCCTGGCTGCTTCCTCCTGCCCTTCCCACATCCCAGGCACTGCCAAGGTCTCCTTGGAAAGAGCTGCTATTCCCTCACCCTCCAAGAGCCCCAGCAGAGCTGCCAGAGCTGTCTGGGGGCAGCAGAGCCAGGAGGGATGGTCTGTCCTGCATTAACACCCTGCACAGCCCATACTGTGGCTTGTTACACCATACGATGTTTATTAGGCTGGGTCACAGAATCCCAGAACATGCTGAGCTGGAAGGGACCCACAGGATCAGAGCCCAACCCTCAGTCCTGCACAGACCGTCCCCTCCCTTGTGCCAAGTGACATCTTTGCACCCACAGTTTTCCAGGGCCAATCCTGCCTCTTTCCTTGCCTCTTTCCCCACTTCTCTGCATGGAAACACGTCCACAGGATAGGGACAGATGCCTGTTTGTCACCAAAGGGCTGAGCTAGCCTTGAAGTGCCAGATCCTGGCCAAGCTGTGCTCTGCAGAGGAGCTGAATGCAGGTCACTGCTCTGTGCCACCCCCGAGGCAGCTCAGGGCAGCCTGGACAGGCACAGCTATGCAGGACACAAATTAAACCACCTGGATACAAATCCCTAAGGAAAAAGGGACCCCCCATCAGCAAGGTCACACCCCCAGGAGTATCTCACACTCAAGGGCAAAGCCTCCAATCTCTGATTTTTAAGGCAAGGGTGAGTCTTCCAGAACAAAGACAGGATGGAAAATGGCACAGCATCATCCACAGGAAAACTGGGAATGGTTCTCATTCTGCAAAGGCTCCTCAGCAGCTGCAGCACAGGCTGCTCCAAGTTTAGATGGCATTGCATCAGCCCTCTCCACCTCTCAGTCAGGAGGAGGGAGGAAAAATTACATCTCCCCTTAGTCTGCAAAAATCCCGAGTTAGGGAGGGCTCTGAATAAAACCAGCACTGAGGTTTGGGTTTTCTACAACTAAATTAAATGGAGGGGGTTTTAATCTTGTGATTCTGCCCCTCTGCCCCAGGGTGACACCTCACTGGATCCTGCATCCAGCACAGCAAGGACATGGAGCTGCTGGAGCAAACCCAGAGGAAGCCACAGAGATGGGCAGAGGATGGGGCAGCTCTGCTGGAAGGAAAGGTGGGGAGAAGTGGGATTGTCCAACCTGGAGAAGGGAAGCTTTGGGGTGACCTCATTGTGGCCTTCCAGGACCTGAAGGAGCCAACAGGAAAGATGGAGGGACTTTGGACAAGGGCCTGGAGTGCCAGGCCAGGGGGAATGGCTTCCCACTGCCAGAGGGCAGGGATAGGGGGGATATTGGGAAAAAATCCTCCCTGGGAGGGTGGGCAGGCCCTGGCACAGGTTGGGCAGAGAAGCTGTGGCTGCCCCAGCCCTTGGAGTGTCCAAGGCCAGGTTGGAGCAGCCTGGGACAGTGGGAGGGGTCCCTGCCCATGGTAGGGGTGGCACTGGGTGGGCTTTCCGTTCCCTCCAACCCCGACTGGTCTGGGATTCCATGATTTCCAGCAGAATGGTGAGGAGGACTGAGCAAATGGCATAAGTGACCCACATGGCTAATTCCAGAAGCTTCTCAGAGAAGCCTTCCCTGTAGCCCACCACTACCAGAACCCAACCCAACAATGCAAAGGAAAACTGACTCAAAAAATCAGTGTTTGAGGCGTGGAAAGGCCCCAAACCAACCAGCTTCAACTTTCTGTTTCTGAGTCTGGTCCCCCCAGCTGAAACCAGCCCTGTCTCAGTCCCAGGCCACACCATCACAACCAACAAACTAAACCAAACCATCTGCAGCCCTCAGATCAACAGATGGTGTTCCCCTCTGACTCACACAGGCAGCCCAGCCATGAAGACAGAGGCACCAGCAAAGATCCCAGCTCCCCATTCCTTGGGTTTCCAGCTCCCCAGCTCGTTTCCAGGACTGGTGCTGAGCTCCAGAGGCAACGTGCTGCCAGCAGCCAGGCTTTGGGGAGGAAAACAGGGCTCACCTGGAACTGAACAGGTGTGTTGTGCCAGTAACCAAAGGGGAACTTGGCAGGCAGGACCAGTCCAGGTTCGTCACAGGTGCAGCTGCTGGGACAGCTCTGGATTGGGAAAAACATCCTCCATGTGGCATCCTGAGACACACCAGAAAACACCTGGAATGAACAGCAATGCAGGGCAGGGATCAAACTGATTCATCAATACCAAGAAAAGTCCCCAAAATAGAAGTTTTGGAAGGCTCCAAAGCCATTTGGGAAGCGAGGCCAAATTTGACAAACAGCTGCAGCCAAAATGGAGCAAATAATTAGAAAAACATTGAAACGTGTCAGTTTTCGTTGTTGTTCTTATTTTTTTTCTTTTTTAACCAAAACATTTTACTTCGGAAATGATGAAACATTTGAGTCCCAGCAGGATCTTGGAGCCTTTGTCCCAACGAAACAGGAATGTTTATTCGGTTTGTCACTGACTGACTGACTTAAATGTCAGGAGGAAATCTCAGTGTTGCTTTTTCGTGCAAAAATAAAAATTGAAAACCCACAGCGAGATTTTATCTGGTGCCACAGGGCATTAGAAGGGGCCAGATAAAGGGCTGAAGGCAAGAACTTTTCCTGCCCAGCTTCCCCACTCCCCTAATTCCCAACAGGCTGAGCCATGGGGGATTAGCATGGAAAGGTGATGAGGTGACCTCAGGTGACAGGAGAGGCAAGAGGAGAATGTTCCTCTCAGGAGCCTCCCAAGGAGCTGGCCCAGAATGGCCCTGGGAACAGCAGGGTTGAGGGGGATGAAGGCTGGGAGGGATGAAGGCTGGGATGAGATGCCCCCCAGAGCTCCCAGAATGGAGAATCGGGGCCTTCCTCCTCCTTCCATGCCCAAGGCACTGGGAAAAGCCACATCCTGCCTCTTCCATCAGCAGAGCAGCCTCTGCCAAGGAATCCACCCCTCCCATGGCTGGGGCCTTGGCTGCCTCTAATTTTAGGGTCTGATGAAAAGATCTGGGGTCTCCTCCAAGCTTTGCTAACAAAGGGCTGAGTGGCACAGCCAAGAGAGCCGGGATCCCACAGAGCTCCCAGCACTCCCACGGGGGCCCAGCTGTCCTGTGTGTTCCCTGCCCACACAGCACGGGGGCTCTGCAGCTCCAAGGACTCGTCACTCATCGTCACCACTCTGGGGATGAAGGTTCCTGCTGGTGGGGATCCCACAGCCACACCAGACCTTGAACTCCAGGCCACTTCCAGCTCATCCCAAATCCACAGGCCTTGCCCAAATAATGCCCTTTCACTCCTCCAATGCTCTTAAACCAACCAAGAGGGAACTGCAGCAGGGAAAGTTTTCCAAACCCCTTGACATGATCCCCAGCCCAAACCCTGGAGCAGCCACAACACTCGAGTTGGGCTCAGCACTTGAGGTTTATAACACTTGAGGAGCACACCCCGATTCCAAAGTGTCCCAACACAGGTTTTCTTGGAGCAGACCCGGCTTTTGGGGTCCTGGTGTGGGGCATGGAGACCTCAGTGTGTCCAGATGAACCATCGGCTGCTGGGAGGAGGCAGAGCTGGTGATTACAGCAGGGAGGGAGTTGGGAACCGGGACGTGAAACCAGAGAGGGGAAACGTTTAAGCTTTAATCTTGGAAAGAGCTTCCTGATGGGAGATTTATGAGTGCTGGGAATAGTCTCCTTTGCAGAAGGCTGGAAGCTGTGCTGCTAAAACAAGCCCGGAGAAAAGAGGAGACAACACATGAGGAATGGATTTGGTTTGGGCAAGAGATGGATAAGACCCAGAGGTTCAATTCCATCCCTTCCAGCTCCAGCCATTCCCACACATCCAACCCCACACCTGCCTCCTGGGACACTCCCCCTTTTGCACCATTAACCAGCAAAGGGGGTCAGAACACTCTGGCACACCCAGAGCACTGTGGGCAGCCCAAACTTCTCCCCCAGTGGCAGCTGTGGAGCTGCTCTTGGGGCTCCCACAGACTAACACTGGGTGCAGTAGCCAGACCCAGGGACTCAACACATCCAGCTCTTGTGTGGGAGCCCATGGAAGGGGCAGGTTCATTAATATGTGTGTCCTGTTTAACTTGGACCTTGAAGTAGCTGAACTTTTCCTGACTTAGTTCTCCCTGTATCTATATCCCACTTTCCTGTAATCAGCCTTCCCTTTTTCCTGAGTTGGCCTTTCCCAGTGAGTTCTTGGTTTCCTTTAAAAGCTGCTTTAGTGGTGGTGAAGGATGTGGAAGTGACAGCTTTGGCCATCCAAGCTCTACATTCCCCCCTGAAAACCAACCAGCTCTGCAGGAGGAGCTTCACCTCTCCCTGTTCCCCCAGCCCCACCTTCCAACCTCAGCACGACCTGAGGGGTGAAAAGGTAAAGGAGACAAGAGCAGCACCTCTCCACTCCTACCAGAGAGCCATGGAATGCTTTGGGTTGGAAGGGACCTCCAAGATCATCCCATCCCACCCCCTGCCATGGGCAGGGACACCCTCCTCTAGACCAGGTTGCTCCAAGCCCTGTCCAGCCCAGCCTGGAAAAGGGTCTGTTGGGAAGCTTGTCCAAGGCTCAGCCTCCAAAACCCACCGAGCTGGTGCCCTGAGAAGGGAGTAGATGCTGAAGTCTGAGCTCAGCTGAGTGCAGGGAGCCCAAAGCACTCTGACTTCAGCCTTATTGCCCCACAAAAACATCAGTGAAATCATTTCATTAATCCCCAGAGCCTTGTTTCCTTCCTCCCTTCCTTCCCTCAGCCAAGCTGAAGCTTAAAATAGTGTTTTGCATTCCTCATATTTCACTCCAAAACTAATTAACACCCAATCAGCCAAAAGCTCTTCTCGCAGCAGGTTGGCTCCATCGTGCAACCTGCCCATCCTTGGCAGCAGCAGCAGCACCCACGGGGCTCCCAGCTCATCCCCAAGGACCTTTCTGAGGGAGCATCTGGAGAGAACTGTGCTAAACCAGCAGAAAACAGGAAAACACCAGAATTAAAGCTCCACACGGGGCTCCCACCTCCATCCCACGTGCACACACAGCTCTTCAGTGCCCACAAGCAATCTCAGCGTGGCAATCCCCTGATGTTGCTCTTCCCCAACTCCCAGCAGCCCCTAAATCAGGGCCCAACCCCCAAAATCGCCCTCTGCCTCCTTGTTAGACCTGCACCACAACCCTCCTAAAAGCCAAGGGGTCAGTTTTCATTCAGCTAAAAAAGCACCTTGGACTGAGTGCAGGGTGTGGGATGGGAGAGATGGAGCTCAGCTCTTGCTTCACTTGGATTTCACAGCCATTGCTTGGAAGCCCAGGCCAAGTGTGAGTCAAACAGGGCTGTGCTGGGGAGGGAATGTCATCCAGGAGGGCTCCAAACGAGCCCTCAGCCCCCCCACTGTGGGGTCTGCCTTGCTCAGGGCTCACCTCACCAGGGGCTGCAGGGATTATCAACAAGGAGACGATGTCAAGGGTGTCCCAAACTCTGTGGCAGCTACAGGAGAGGGATAAAAGCTCAAACACGCCACAGCTGACACGTTCATTTGGTTTTCAGCCCGAACTTCCACCCACAGCCCCAATGCAAAGGCAGCCCCAGGAGCCCCAGCCCTTGCCCCGAGCACAGACTCGTCCCTGGAGCACCAGGAATGTGTGGCAGCTCCTCAGAGCCCCTTCCAAGGAAGAATTCCACGTCTTCCAGCCCCACCAACCTGGTGGGAAGGTGTGATGGTACCAGTTCCTCCCACAGAGCGACACAGCCCTCCTGGGCTGAGCTTGGAAATGCTCCCAAAGGGGAAGATGGAAAATTCTCCTGCTGGAGCAGCCACGGCCTCCGCCTGTGGGGCAGCTCAGGGTGGATTTATGGCCCTGCGGGTTCAACCCCAGCAGCCAAGCCTTGTATTTACTGCTTGAAATAACCTTAAATATATAAAAACTCACACCCCGAGTGTCCTGCACCTCCGCAGAGCTCCATCCTGTCCCACTGACAGCTGTGAGGGGGTGGGAGAGCCAGACACTCACCAAAAAACAGGGAATTTTTTTCGGGAAAGACCGTACGTGGCCCTCAGTGCTTGGCTCTGGCTGACAGGCCGTTGTTGGCTCACAGGTTGGACACAATAACCTCAAAGATCTCTCCCAACCCAATTATTCTGTGAATCCCTACCAAGTCAAGAGCCCTGGGGGCTTTTCCTTACCAGCCATGCCCACGTTCGGGGCCAGAGCGGGGGAAGTGGCAGCTGAGGTGAACCCTGTGAACTGTGGGCCCCTCAGACCCAGGAGGTGCCCCCTGAGGGGATGACACCTCCCCCCGGTGCAAGAACAGCTCGGGCAGCCCCTCAGCAGCCCAAAGATGCCTCAGAGAAGCCCCGGGACCCCTCAGATAGCCCCCAGAACCCTCCACGAGGCCAGGGCCGCCACCGCCTCTGTCACAGCTCAGCCCGTTGTGAGGCGATGGCGCCTCAGCGGCGCCTTTTATAGGGCCCGCGCCGCCCCGAGGCCCCGCCCCTTCGGTGACGTCATCGGCGCGCGCGGCAGCAATGGCGGCGCCCGGCGTGGCGCCGGTTCGAGCCCGGTGAGTGCAGGGTCGGGGCGGCCCAGCCTGGAGGCGGCCCCGGGACCCTCCCGGGCACCCTCCGCAACACCCTCACATGGGTTCGGTCCATTTATAACCCCCGCCAGTCCGTGCCCAGTCCCTTCATAATTCCCCCGCACCCCTTCCCCAGTACATGTGCGGCATTTCCATAAGCCCTCCCCAGGTACCTGCTCGGTCCCTTCATAAACCCCTCGGTTCGTTCCTGACCCCTCCGGAATTCCCCTCAGTGCATCCCCGACCCCTTCATAACCCACTCAGTTCATGCCTGACTCCTCCAGAACCCCCCCAGTGCGTTCCCAGCCCCTCCAGACCCCCCCCTTGGTGCATTCCCAGCCCCTCCAGACCCCCCTTGGTGCATTCCCAGTATCTCCAGAACCCCCCCGGTGCGTTCCCAGCCCCTCCAGAACCCCCCTGGTGCATTCCCAGCATCTCCAGACCCCCCTTGGTGCATTCCCAGCCCCTCCAGAACCCCCCCGGTGCATTCCCAGCCCCTCCATCTCCCTGGACACCTCTCCCCACTGTGACCAGGATGACCCCCTTGGTGCTGTGTCTCCACAGGTTCCTCACTTCCAAGGAGGAATTCCACGCCTTCCTGCAGGCTGGGGCTGAGCCGGGAGGCCGGGTGGGAGGTGAGGATGAGGAGGAGAAGGAGCAGGGCAAGGAGAAGGAGGAGGAGGAGGAGGAGATCAGCAGCTGCCTGAGTGAGCCCCCCGCCAAACGGGTGAGGGCAGAGGAGCCTGGGCAGGATGGGAAACACCAGGAAGATGCTGGGCAGGAGGAGGAACACCAGGAAGATGCTGGGCAGGATGGGGAGCACCAGGAAGATGCTGGGCAGGATGGGGAGCACCAGGAAGATGCTGGGCAGGAGGAGGAACACCAGGAAGATGCTGGGCAGGATGGGGAGCACCAGGAAGATGCTGGGCAGGATGGGGAGCACCAGGAGGATCCTGGGCAGGAGGAGAAGCGGCCCCCGGAGCGCAAACGGGCGCGGGGGCAGAACAAGAGCAGGCCCTGTATGAAACCCAAGCACTTCGAGCAGAACAGGCTGTGCCCGTCGGTCACTCAGGTGGGACACGGGGCCCTGCTCCACACTGGCTGGGGTGGGTGGGATAATATTGGGAAGGAATTCCTCCCTGGGAGGGTGGGGCTGGCTGGGATGGATTTCCCAGAGCAGCTGTGGCTGCCCCAGCCCTGGGAGTGTCCAAGGCTGGGCTGGAGCACCCTGGGCTGGTGGGAGGTGGAATTAGACAATCTTAAAGGTCCCTTCCCACCCAAACCATTCCAGGGTTCTCTGAAGGCCAAATCCATCAGGGGGCTGGGAGAGGGTGAAGTGGGATGAGTTGAGTGGGACAAGCAAAGCGTCACCTTCCCTGAGAAGTGACAGCACCAAAATGTCCCTTCAGGTGGGCCCCTCCCTCCCTCCCCTCCTGCAGCACATTCCAACCCTGGCATTCCTGTGTCACCTGGCACTGCCAGGGGAGCTCAGGTGCTCAGCACCCTGCCCTGGGTGGCGCTGGTGCCACCCCCGCTCCGTGTCCCCCCCAGGGCTGCCCGGGGAAGTGCCACTTCGGGCCGCGGTGCCGCTTCCTGCACGACGTGGGCGAGTACCTGGCGGGGAAGCCCTCGGACCTGGGCCAGCGCTGCGTCCTCTTCGACACCTTTGGCAGGTGTCCCTACGGCGTCACCTGTCGCTTCGGCCGCGCCCACCTCGGGGACGGCCACCAGAACGTCATCAACGCCGCCCTGGCCCAGCAGTGGGAGGGGAAGGTGCTGGTGAGGAACAACCTCCCCAAGGAGCTGCAGCACCAGCTGCGCAAGAGGAAGTTCATCTTCCAGAGGGCTGAGGAGTATCTGCGAGGGCTCCAGCGCCGCGGAGGGAAGGGAGGCAAAGCCACCGAGGAGCAAGAGGTGTCCAACTGCACAGCACCCCAGGAGGGCCTGGGAGATGGGGACAGCCCTCAGTGTCCTGTGCTGCCTGGGCAGGGACAGCATCCCAAGGCAGAGGCTCCCAGTTCCCAGAGGGATGGGGTTGCTCCTTCCATCCCAACCGTGGGACCACTGACCGACGAGGACGTCACGAAGCTGCGGCCCTGTGAGAAGAAGAAGGTGAGGGTGTGGCCAAGGGTGGCTGACCCTTGTGTGCTGTACCAGTGGTGGGGATTGGGTGTGGAAAGATGGAAGAGAGACCCCTTGGAGACCCTTCAGGTGGGGGAGGCAGGCAGAGGACAGAGCCCCCGGGCTCCACGTGCCTGTCACGATGGGAAGGATGCAGAAAGGGGAGCGCTCAGGGGTCTGGAGTCGGCCTTAGGAGGGTGAGAACCAAGGGAAGCTGCAGCCCTTGGGTTTTCCAGATCCTGGAAGGAGGGACTAAGTTGTCAGGGAGGGTGGACGAGAGAGGAAGGAGAGCTGAGGCTGGGCTGGTTTGTGTGTGCTGCACTGCCTTCTTCCCCTCCTCCTCCTCCTCACCTCCATCTTTGCTTCCCTAAGCCAATCCCTCTCCCCTCTGTGTCTGTAACTACTCTGAGCTCTCTCCAAGCTGACCAGTGAAAACAGAGTGGTTCAATTTTCTGTTTCTTTTATCCAAATGAGACATTGCCTGGGAATAGTTTGAGGTTCTCCAACAAAACTGGTGTTTTCTTGGGTTTCCCACTGAGTTTTACCCCAGGCAAGGGATAAAAACTGAAATATCTGGAATAAATTCCTCCCTGGGAGGGCGAGGGGACCCTGGAATGGATTTCCCAGAGGATGCTCCATCCTTGGAAGTGTCCAAGGCCAGGCTGGAGCAACCTGGGCTCGTGGAAGGTGTCCCTGCCCATGGCACAGGGTGGCACTGGATGATCCCTAAAGTCCCTCCCAACACAAACTATTCCACGATTCTACAATTCCAAGATCTTGACCTCTGCTGGCTCAGCTCTGCTAACCTGCTCCTCCCTCCCTGTTTTCCAGCTGGAAATCCAAGGCAAGCTCTACTTGGCCCCGCTGACCACGGTAAGTTGATCCCTCCATCCTTCTGTCCAGACTTGCCGCTGGCACAGCTGGATCTGCTGCCAAGCCCTGTCCCTCCCTGGCAGTGTGGCAACCTCCCTTTCCGCCGGATCTGCAAGCGCTTCGGGGCAGACGTGACGTGTGGGGAGATGGCCGTGTGCACCAACCTGCTGCAGGGCCAGTCCTCAGAGTGGGCTCTGCTCAAGCGCCACCACACCGAGGACGTGTTCGGGGTGCAGGTGGGTGCTCCCACCTCGGTCACCCAGCACGGGACTCCGTTCTGAGCAGAAGCTGAACCCAGGGAAACTCTCCCTTTGGCAGCTGGAGGGAGCCTTTCCAGACACCATGACCAAGTGTGCAGAGCTCCTGAACAGGACAATTGAGGTGGATTTTGTGGACATCAATGTGGGCTGTCCCATTGACCTGGTCTACAAGAAGGTGAGAAGTTCTGTGGTTTGTTTTGCTGCTTTCCAGCGATCCTTGTCCTTTCCCTTATCCCCCCACTGCCTGCTCTGCTCCTGCCAGCCTGATCCAGAGCTCCCAGTTCATTAGTGGGCACAAGACCTCAGCAAGAAGGGAAATAAGCTGCTCAAGGAGCAGGGAATGGCTGTCTTTTCCTGGCATAATTTGGGAGGAGGGGGCTGTGGGTTGAAGAGTCCTCTTTTTTCAAGCCTTCAGATGCTCCAAGTCTTTCCTGCGTTCCCTGAGCAGCTCCAAGGACTCTTCACCATGCAGGGAAGCTGAAAGTCTTGACTGTGCCACATTTTGTCCCTCAGGGAGGAGGTTGTGCTCTCATGACTCGTTCCAACAAGTTTGAACAGATTGTCCGCGGGATGAACTCGGTGAGTTGGAGCACCTGGAGATGATGGAGCTGCTGGAGCCACCTCCTGCCTCGGCCTGGCCTCATTCTCCCACTCCTGCAGGTGCTGGATGTCCCACTGACGGTGAAGATCCGGACTGGAGTGCAGGAGAAGGTTAATGTGGCTCATAAAATCATCCCCAGGATCCGGGAGTGGGGAGCAGCCTTGGTCACGGTACGGGGCACTCGTGGTGGGGTGAGACTGGGAGTTCTGGGGGCAAGGTGGGAGACCTGCCCCTGCCCCACAGCTCAGCAAGCCTTTCAAACCCCTTTGAGCAGATCTTTTAGTGTTTCCTGCTAATCAGAGAGGGACAATCAGGAGCAGAGAGTGTTTTCCATCATCATGGAACCACAGACTGGTTTGGGTTGGAAGGGATCTTAAAACTCATCCAGTGCCACCCCCTGCCATGGGCAGGGACACCTCCCACTATGCCAGGTTTCTCCAAGCCCTGTCCAGCCTGGCCTTGGACTCTTCCAGGGATGGGGCAGCCACAACCTTATGGAGATGGTTCCTATGGAAGTTTCAGCCAAAGAAGCCTCATTTTCTCAGGCCTGGGGAAATAAATGGGACCAGCTCATTATGACTGGCACTTCCAGGGGGTGTGACTGGCACTTCCAGGGGGTGTGACTGGCACTCCAAGGGGTGTGACTGGCACTTCCAGGGAGTGTGACTGGCACTTCCAGGGGGTGTGACTGGCACTTCAGGGGGTGACTGGCCTCTCTCCCCAGCTCCACGGCAGGTCCCGGGAGCAGCGCTACACACGGAGCGCCGACTGGGAATACATCGCCCAGTGTGCCAGGATTGCCAGCCCTATGCCCCTCTTTGGTATGTGGGTCTTGTTCTGTCACCTGTTTGATTTCAGAATGGGGGGAAAGCCCCTGGTTCCCAAGGATTTTCAGCCCTGGGGGAAAGGTTGGAGCATCCCTGGTGGAGGTACCGGCAGCTCTGCCTGTGCCTGGGGGTGAGGGGAAGGGACAGGCAGGACATGAACCACTTGGGGTTTACCTGGTGCTCTTTGGGCCCTGTGGCACAGACAATCCCTAAACCTTCAGGGGAAGGAGCTGGGAGTGGAGGAGAAGAGAGGGGAAGGCTCCTCTTCTCCTTGTGAAGGAACATCCATCATAAATATCCTGGGAATCTCTAACCTTGTCTCTCTGGTCAATCTGGTTCTTGGACTCTGGGTCCATTTTGAATTTTATCCCATGCCTGGATTAACTCACTTTGACTTGTCCTTATGGATCACTTTGACCTCTGGCTTCTCCCTCCTTTCTGGGCAGGAAATGGGGATATTTTGTCTTATGAAGATGCAAATCGAGCCATGGAGATGGGAGTTTCTGGAATTATGATTGCAAGGCAAGTGTCTGTGTTTCCCTTCACTCCTGAAAGAAAAAGAATTTAAAAAATCCCTAAACAACCCCAAAACATGCGAAGTTTCCTCTTTGTGAAACTACTGTGGAAAATGGGCAAAATCAGTTTGTGTTGGTGGGAACTTCCAGCAGCTCCTTGTTGGAGTGGAAAACAAAATGTAAAGTGGAATTGGCTGGTAAAAGGGGCTGAAAAACAAAATTTAAAGTGGAATTGGCTGGAAAAAAGAGCTGGAAAGTGGCTAAAATCAGTTGGCATCTTCAGGAGCATCAGTGATGGGAATAACAGTGCCCTTTTTGGTTTTTTTTTTTGGCTGCAGAGGGGCACTCATCAAACCGTGGCTTTTCACCGAAATTAAGGAGCAGAGGCACTGGGATATCTCCTCCAGGGAGAGGTTTGACATCCTCAAAGACTTCACCAACTACGGCCTCGAGCACTGGGGCTCAGACACTCAGGGAGTGGAGAAAACCAGGAAGTTCCTGCTGGAATGGCTCTCCTTCCTGTGCAGGTAACTCTGCCCAGCCAAAAGTGGATGGATCCAGGAGGATCCTGAAACAGGACTGGATTAAACTGCAGCACTCCCTGCTGTTGCCTTCCCTCCCAGGTACATTCCAGTGGGATTATTGGAACATCTACCTCAGAGAATTAACGAGCGGCCACCGTATTACCTGGGCAGGGACTACCTGGAGACACTCATGGCCAGCCAGAACGTGGATGATTGGATTAAAATAAGGTAAAAAAAACCCCTGGAATTTCATTTAAATTGCTAAAAAGAGGCCTGGCCGAGCCCCTGTGGAACCAGAGGGTTGTGTAACAGCTGAGAGGCTGAACACAAACCTCTCCTTGGGTCTGGGTTTGGGTTTGTCCTTGTCTTTCTTCCCTGGAAGTGTCCAAGGCCAGGCTGGATAGAACTTGGAGCTCCCTGGGCTGGCACAGGTGTCCCTGCCCATGGCAGGGGTGGCACTGATGAGCTTTAAGGTCTCTTGACTGATTCTCTGCTTGGTTCTTCCTTGCAGTGAGCTGCTGCTGGGCCCCGTCCCTCCCAGCTTCACCTTCCTGCCAAAACACAAGGCCAATTCCTACAGATAGGAATTGCCCTGGAGAGGATTCCCCGCAGCAGGAATGGCACCTGCCCTGGCAGAGGAGGGAGGAGCTGCTGGCTGGGTGTGGAGCAGCAGGATCCCAAAGTCCCCTTTTCTCCAAAGGGAAATAAACCTGATGTTTTTAAAGCTGGTGGGTTTTTTGCCTTCAGGAGGGATCTTTGGGCTGCAGTCCATGGCCAGGGCTGTGCCAGCTGAGCAGAGGCCTCTGTGCCTGCCAGGGTGTCCTTGAGAGTGACAAACCCCAAGGACAAGGAGCAGTGAGGTCCCCCCTGCCCCCTGTGCTGCCCCACCAGCACAGGCACCCAGAGCTGATGTGAAGAATCCAAAGAAAAGCTTCTCTTCAGGGAGTCCTGAAGGTTGAGAAGGTCAGCCTGGAGGGTCTCAGCAGCATCCCCAGCCCTGGGGATCCGGGTGGCACCGGCAGAGGGGGGACAGTGAGGTTGACATCCATCACAGCCACCTCTGTGGGGGCACCCCTGGGCAATGACAGCCCCCCCCCGCCCCTCAGAGAGACAGGGCAGGGCCAGGGCACTGTGGGGACCGCCTGGACCAGCCCCGTGTGAGCCCCACTACCCAAATCCCAGGGAGCGCTGCCTGTGGAGGTGTCACGGCAGCCTCCTTGTGCCCCGGTAGGTGTCACGGCAGCCTCCGTCTGCCCCGGTAGGTGTCATGGCGGCCTCTTTATGCCCCGGTAGATGTCATGGCGGCCTCCTTTTGCCCCGGTAGGTGTCATGGCAGCCTCTTTGTGCCCCGGTAGGTGTCATGGCGGCCTCTCTGTGCCCCGGTAGGTGTCATGGCGGCCTCTCTGTGCCCCGGTAGGTGTCATGGCGGCCTCTCTGTGCCCCGGTAGGT
>JAWWEV010000084.1:1138489-1159444 GCA_035583235.1 Hafferia zeledoni
GGGGGGTCCTCAGGAGAAGGGGCTCCCCAGGGGGGGGGGGTCCTCAGGGACAGGGGGTCCCCAGGGGTGGGGGGTCCCCAGGGGTGGGGGGTCCCCAGGAGAAGGGGGTCCCCAGGGGCGGGGGGCCCCAGGGCAGGAGTTTCTCTGGGAAGGGATCCCCAAAGGAAGGGGGTTCTCAGGGAAGGGATGGAGTTGGAGATGGTTCCTTGGACAGTGATTAAAAGCAGAATGAGGGGAATTTTCTACCAGCCCAGGCTTAAAAATAAATTAAGGGGTGGGTGAGGGGCGGGCACAGCCTAATGAATTGTTGGGGGGGCTCCTAAAGGGGCCACAGCCCTTTGGGAGGTCTCAGCAGCAATTCCCCCGCGGGACCCCCGAGAGGAGGGGCTGGGGGGTGTGGGGGTGCACTGACCGGTTTTGGGGGGCTCTGGGGGGGTGGCCCCTAGCAGGCACAGTCCTGGTGGGGAGGGGCCTGCTGGTCCGTGAGCTGCGGGCCCTGCTTGGCGCCGGTGACGGCGGGGTCGGCCGTGTCCAGAGACTCCGACATCTTCTCGCAGATGATGTCCACCAGCCGCTCGAAGGTTTGCTTCACGTTGATGTTGTCCTTGGCACTGGCCTCAAAAAACTCAAATCCTGCAGTGAGGGATGCGGGGAGGGCGGAGGGACACGGGACACACATCAGCGTTCCAGCCCTGCGGCCGCCTCGGAAACCTCCCCTGGCTCCTCCTCCCCTCGTTAAATATTAAAAGACTGCGTGTCCAACCTGCCCCCACCCGGGGCCACCACGTTTTCCCCACCCAAAGACCCCCCCATTCCCCCTCCCCAGCACCTCTCAGAGGGTTTAAAGGTGATAATAAACCCCCCCACGACTCAACGACTCCGTATTTTTTTCTGGTCCGTGCCAAGTCACCGCCGGTGTCGAAGCCAAGCGATTACAGGGAGGGAATTAAGCCCTTAATTAAATTATTCGTGGGACGATGGGCCTGGCAGGGTGTCCCCCACTCCCCAACTCACCCAGGTGCTCGGCGAGCTGGCGACCCTTCTCCGAGGAGACCACGCGCTCGTCCTCCATGTCACACTTGTTCCCCACCAGCAGGACCTGGGCGTTGTCCCACGAGTAGGTCTTGATCTGGGTGGACCTTTGGGAAGGGAAGGAGGGATAAGACGTGGAGGGGGTGCTGGGGGAGGGCTGGGGAGGGGAGGGGAGGTGCTGGTGGGCGCTCACCAGTCCTGCACGGCGTTGAAGGACTCCTCGTTGGTGATGTCGTACATGAGGATGAAGCCCATGGCGCCGCGGTAGTAGGCGGTGGTGATGGTGCGGTACCGCTCCTGCCCCGCCGTGTCCTGGGCAGGGAGGGGGGCACGGCGGGATGTCACCCCCGGGGGCACAGGGACACCCCTCAGGGCGCTCCAGGGGACACCAAGGTCCCTGGGGACACGTCCCCTCCTGCCCCAGCATCACCCCCAAGGACACAGTGACACCCCTGGGGGCACCCCAGAGGTCTCTAGGGACATGTCCCACCCCACCATGTCACCCCCAAGGACACAGTGACACCCCTGGGGGCACTCCAGAGGTCTCTAGGGACATGTCCCACCCCACCATGTCAGCCCTGGGGGCACAGAGACACCACTCCAGGGGCCACTGAGGTCCATGGGGACACATCCATCCCCACTCTGGCATCACCCTCAGGGCTCTCCAGGGGCCAGCCAGCTCCTTGGGGACACGTCCCTTCCCACCCCAGTATCACCCCCAGGCACACAGTGACACCCCTTTGGGCACTCTGTGGACCCCCAAGGTCCCTGAGGACACCTCCTGTCCCACCATGTCACCTCTGGGGTCACCAGGACACCCCTCCAGGACCCCCAAGGTCCCTGAGGACACCTCCCAGCATCCCCCCCAGTGCTCCCAGCCCTCGCAGCGCCCCCCCCAACACTCCCCACCCCACGGGGGTCCGAGGTGGCCCCGGGGTCTCACCCAGATCTGCAGCTTGATGCGCTTGTCGTTCCGGTAGATGGTCTTGACCTTGAAGTCGATGCCGACGGTGCTGACGAAGGCGGGAGTGAAGGAGTCGTCGGCGTACCGGAACAGGAAGGAGGTTTTCCCGACGCTGCTGTTGCCAATGATCAGGATCTTGAACATGTAGTCGAAGTTCTGGTCCGAGGATTCCTTCTGCCCATAGCGGGAGTCGGTTGCCGACGCCATCTGTGGGGGCACAGGCCGTGACGCTCCGGGCACGGGCATGGGCATGGCGGGCTGGGGCTTGGGGGGTGCTGGGGTGGCCTCAGAGGGTCACTCGGCCCCACAGGGCTCCCACAGGCCACCTCCTGTCACACCCAGCGTGGGGACACCGGGGTGGGACCGTGCTGAATGTGGGGCACGTGGATCCCGGGGTGTGCCGTGGATGGCAGGGCTTGCCAAGGACCAGGGATGTGCTGTGGCCCCCAGGGTTTACTGTGGATCCCAGGACTTGCCATGGACCTTGGCATTTGCTGTCACCCTCCAGGATTTGCTGTGGCCCCCAGGCTTTGCCGTGGATCCAGGAGGACCCCAGGACTTGCTGTGAATCCCAGGCTTTGCCATGGATCCAACACTTTGCCGTGGCTCCCAGAATTTGCTGCGGCCCCCAGGATTTGCTGTGGTTCCAGGGGTTTGCTGTCACCCCCCAGGATTTGTCATGGCCCCAGGCTTTGCCATGGATCCAACACTTTGCTGTGGATCCAGGAGGATCCCAGGACTTGCTGTGGATCCAAAGCTCTGCCAGGGCCCCCAGGCTTTGCTGTGGATCCAGGAGGATCCCAGGCTTTGCTGTGGATCCAAAGCTCTGCCAGGGCCCCCAGGCTTTGCTGTGGCATCAGGAGGTGCAGCCCGGACGCCGCAGCCTCTCCTGCATCTCCCCCACAAAATGGCACCAGCCGGTGACACGGCAGCGGGAGGTGGCACAGGGTGTCACACAGAGCCAGGGGGTGCCACAGGGTGCCAGGGGGTGGCACAGGGTGCTGATGCCAGGCTGGGGGGCAGAGATGGGAGCTCACCCAGGGCTGGAGGGGGGGTGGGGGGATGCAGGATGGAGCAGGGGGATGCTGGGCAAGGGATGCAGCTGGCACAGGGTGCCCACGGCAGGGGGTACGGGGGCAGAGCAGGAGGGGCGCAGGGTGCTGGTGGAGGGGGGTGCACAGGGTGCGCAGGGGGTGCTGGGTGCCACAGGGGGGGCACAGGGTGCTCATGGGGGGGGCACAGGGTGCCACAGGGGGGGCACAGGGTGCTCACAGAGGGGGGCACAGGGTGCCACAGGAGGGGCTGGCGGTGCTGCCGGGGATGGGGGCGCAGGGCCCCGATCGGGGGGCGCGGGGGCCGCTCCGGGCGCTGCAGGGAAGTCGCTCCCCCCCCGCCCCTCCCCGCGGGCCCGGCCCCGCCGCACCGAGACCCCCACCCGGGGCCCTGCGCAAGCGCCCCCCACGCCGCATCCACCATCATCATCGCCATCATGGCCACCATCATCATCATCATCATCATCATCATCATCATCATCATCATCACCATTATCACCATCACCATCACCCCCCCGCCCGCCTCCCCCGCTACCGCCGCCCCTGCCCGCCGGTGCCGGGCACCCTCTCCCTTCCCCTGGCGGTGCCAGGTGGGGGTACCGGTTGGAGGGTCCCGGTTGGGGGGGGTCCCGGTGGGTTGTCCCCGTTGGGGGGGTCCCGGTGGGTTGTCCCGGGGGGGTGCCGGGGGTGTCCCAGTGGGGTGTCCCGGTGATGTCGCGGTTGGGGGGATGTCCCAGGGGGGTGTCCCTGTCGGGGGGTGTCCCTGTCGGGGGGTGTCCCTGTCGGGGGTCCCTGTCGGGGGTCTCACCTCTGTCGCGCTCGCGCCGCCGCCTCCTCCCGCAGCGACTGCAGCAGATGCGGAGCGCGCGTGACGTCGCAGAGGGGGCGTGGCCCTCTATGCAAATGAGCTCGCGCGTCACGGGCGCGCCCCGGAGCGTGGCGCTGATTGGCCGGGCCGCGCGCGGTGATGGACAGCGCAGCGCCGGCGGGGAGGGGAGGGGGCAGAGCGCCCCTCCCGGCGCGGTGGTGGGCGCCGCGCCCCCCCCTCGGCGCGCGCAGTGGTGCGGTCCGGCCGCGCGCTGTGGGGCGCGGGATGAACCACCCGCCGGGCAGGCGGGGGGGTGAGGGGAGAACCACTCTGCTCAAGGGGGGCGCGAGGTTTCAAAGCCCCCCTGTCACGACATGGCGCCCTATCGCGACGCCCGCCTGAGGCCTGGTGGTGGCGGTCGGGCTGATCCTTCCCCTCACGGGGCGCCTGGCGCTGAGGCGGGGCTGGTGCGCAGGTGGGCGGCCATGTCCTCCCTCGCCCTCAGGCTCCAGCGGGATTAGGGGTGGCAGCATATGGCGGCCTGGGGGCACCGGCACCGCCCTGCGCGGCCTGCCCTGCCCTGCCCTGCCTGCCCTGCCTGGGGCTGGGACCCTCCCGAGCCCTGCCCTGCCCTGCCCTGCCTGCCCTCCCTGGGGCTGGGACCCTCCTGGGCCCTGCCCTGCCTGCCCTGCCCGGGGCTGGGACCCTCCTGGGCCCTGCCCTGCCCGGAGCCCACGGACCCTCCCGGGCCTGCCCCAGGCGGGGCTCAGCAGCCTCTGTGGCACTGCAGCCCGGAGGGGACAGAGCTGGACATGCCCTGGGCTCAGGGCAGAGCTGCCGGACACGGTGGGCACTGCCCAGGTGGGCAGTGAGAATGCCCAGGGAGGGAGGGAGGGAGGGGGCAGAGCACAGACCCCAGAGATGTGAGAGGGCACGGCCGGGAGGGATCCAGCCATAGGGGGATCCAGACTTAGGCACAGACCCACCCTAGGGATGGATCCACCTGCAGGGATGGATCCAGGCTCGGGGATGGATCCAGGCTCAGGGAAGGACCATGGGTGGTCCCCCCACCTTCCCCAGCCAACAGCCCCACCACCCTCCTTGTCCGTGGACGCTGCAGCCCCACAGCCAAGCACAGGCTGAAAAGGGGTTTTTCCACCAACTCCTGCCCTGCTTCAACCTGGCAGAATCTGGCACAGGTCTGGGTTCAAGGACTTCTGTGAGAATGTCCATCAGGAGACAGGAGGACATCGAGCACCCACCAGGAATGACACGGAGCCCCCCAACACCCCGCGGGGCTCCAGCACTCCCAGCCCATCCTTGGAGAACAGCCTGGGCTGGGAAAGGAACCCTCCAGCTCCAGAGGCCCTGCTGCTGCTGGGGGAGCAGGCAAAGGGGAGAGAGCCCGGGGGCCCCACGTGCCAGGGCAGTGCCAGGGCAGTGCCAGGGGTGGGGACGTGTTTGCGGAGATAAATCACCGTTGGGAGCAATGCGGAAGAGCCGGGAACGGCCCCGCGCCCGCGCCAAGCCGGCGATTAAATATTTACCTTACAGGTCGTGGCTGCCAGTGAGGGATCTCAGCGTTTCCAGGGAGGAGCTCGCTTTTGTTCCAGCACAGAGCGGGGCCCTCCCGGTGCCCGCGGGGCCACCAGACACGCCGGTCCCTGGGGACATTGGCACGGCCACGGCTCCCGTGACAACAGTAAAAGGCACTTCCGAGGTAAAGAGGCACTTAAAAGGCTCTTGTTTAGGGTGGAACAAACCGGGTTTAATCTCTGGAAGGTGAAGGAAAGTCTGAAAGGATCCTGGGGGCTGCCTCGGGTGGGTTGCTGGAGACAAGGAGGGGTCACAGCACCCGCCAGGGCACCAAGTGTGAAGTAAAAATGCAGCATTTTGGGTGATCACGGAGCAGAAACGCAACTTCCAGCCCCAAACCCGCGTCTTTCTGCCCCAAATATCCGTGTGAGTGCAGCCTCAGAGAGGCTCCAGTAAAAAGTGAGCTACAAAAGGCCTCACAAAGTGAACCTGTCCCCAAATAAGTTAACCACTGACTCGTGCCCGTGCCGTGCGCCGGTGCCTGGGGGTCCCTGGTGCTGGGGGTGCCACCAGCACCCTTCACCCCCCTCCCCAGCCCCCCGTGGGGCTGCTGGCCTGAGAGGGGCCACCTGGAAAGGTGCTGGGATGCTCTGGGCTCTGCCCAGCCCCGTGGGAGTGCTGTGGGGTGTGATGTCCCCATGGCTGAGCTGAGGTGGAGCGCAGTGTCCCCAAGCCTTGGCTGAAGGGGACAGGGACCTTTCCCAGCAGCTGGTGGGAGATGGGAGAGGGTGAGCAGCATCCTCGTGTCCATCAGGACCTGCCCAGCTCCCGCATGAGGACATGATTCAAGTCCCTCCACGCCCCTGTGGTGCCACTGCCAGCTCCCCGCTGTCCCCAGCACCTGCCAGGGCAGTGCCCAGTCCCACGTTCCCGTGGCAGCGAGGGGACCCACCGGCCGGTGCTGCTACGTGCCCAGGGACAGGAATGTGACGTTGCCCTCCGTGTCCAGGCACAGCCCCTGGCTGTCCTCAGACCCTGGCACGGAGCACCCACCGCCACCGTCCTTGGGCAGAGTCCCCTCCAGTGCCCGCCGGTTGTCCACGTCCCTGGGGCGGGGCAGCGGTGAGTCCCGGTCCCCGGGGCCGGGGGACAGGCGCTTGGTGTCGGCCGACTCCGAGTCGTCCGTGCCCGGTGTCTTGGAGCCACTGTTGTCCTCATCCAAGGGGCTCTCTGCCCCCTCCAGCTCCGTGTCCGACTCACCCTCCTCTTCCTCCTCCTCCTCCTCCAGGGTGAGCTCGAACTGGAACTTGTCGGTGGTGGCGGGGGACGCGCCGGGTGCCTCGGGCGGGGGGGACGGGCTGCGGGGGATCATGCTCTGGTACCATTCCCGGTTGTCCTCCAGCGTGTCCAGGAGCTCCTGGGCATCAGGGTGCACCAGGTCGGCCCACGTCTCCCACAGCGGGTGGGCGATGAAGTCGATGAAGCCCACCTGGGGGCAGGCAGAGCTGAGCCCCCAGCCCAGCCCTGCATGTCCCCTCACCCTGCCCACAGGCCACCGCCCCACCTGGGACTTCTCGACAGAGGCGGTGTGCTTGTCACACATGGGGCTGATCTCCATGCCCTTCTCCCGCTCCCGGTCGCCTTGGTGGAAGAACTCCACCATGATGCGGTCGGTCCACTGCCGGTACAGCTCCAGAGGCTTCGTGGGGTTGCTGAGGTCGGCGCAGTGCACCATGTTCTGCAGGACCTGTGGGCACAGCCACCGTGTCCTTTGTCCCCCAGGGCCACCCCCACTGTGCCAGGAACCCTTGGCCATGGCCAGCTGTGGTTGGGAGGCACCAAACAGGACATCCCAGCACCCAGAGCCAGCACCGATGTCTGCAATGCCAGGAAGGATTCCCAGGTGTGTCCCTGTGCCCACCTGGATCCGGTCAGAGTAGTTGTCCAGCAGCAGCACCCCCAGGCTGGTCACCTTCTTGGTCTCCACCATGGTCTTCAGATCCGCCAGCAGGTTCATGTGCTTGGACATGTCTGTGGCCAACACCTGGGCAGGGCAAGCCAGGACCAGGGCTCAGCCTGACCCCCCAGCCCAGACCCCCACCCTGGGGTGGTCCAGCCTCCACGTACCATGTCGATGACCATTTTTCGAAGTGTCTGCCTCTGCTTCCTGCTCAGGTTCTGGAAGATGTCGCAGTTCTCCTCCTGGAGGAGCTTGAAGCCCACGGCCAGGTGGTGGTTCTCCAGCACCGAGGCGTCGTTGTACATCAGCGCCAGCTCCGAGTCTGTGAGAGGGCACCAGTCACCCTGGGGGACTCCTGCAGGGGGTCCCCCACACCCCCCTCAGCTCCATCCCTGCTCCCCAGCTCACTGGTGTTGATGAGGAACTGGTTGGAGACACCAGGGTGGTCAACGTCATGGATGGCGCTGGCAAAGATGGCAGCCATGATCTCCAGGTCCGTGAAGACAGCCTGGGAATGGTGGGAAAAGGAGTTGTGGGTGTGTTATGGTCCTGCCAGACACACTTGGTGGCCTTGACAGCCTCAGGAGACCAGGGATCACCTCCAGAGCAGGTGTGGAGAGGAGGACGTGGGTGGACTGCGCCACGTCGGCGGCGTGGAGGTTGTTGTGATAGGCCACGTCGGGGTGGTAATGGTCCTCCAGCGTCAGCATGTAGGTGATGAAGGTGTTGACGGGGATGCGGAAGGTCTTCATCAGGTCACGCTCCTGCAGAGAAGAAGGAGGTGGCTCGTCCCCATCCAGGCCCGGGGACAGGGACGGGGCCATCCCCTTGGGATCTCACCTGGAAGATGCTGTACATGATGACCGTCAGCGGGCGGTTCCCCGAGTACTCGGCGACTTTAAACACGTTGAGCCCCCACTTGTTGGTGTCCTCCAGCTCCTGGGGGCCAGAGGGACAGACGTCCATGGGGGGCCAGTGCCAGGGACCCTGCGGGCGGCTGGGTCACCCATGCCAAGCCCACCTTGGCCAGCAGCCCCTCGTGGTCCGTGCGCACCCCGAAGCGGGGGATGCCGGCGGCGGCGAGGCTGGAGCTGTGTGTGAGCTTCCTGACCCCGCTGATCTGGGACATGGGGCGCTTCCTCCGCTCCTTCTCCTTGTCCTTGGCCAGCGCTGAGGGGATCTCCACCTCGTGCTGCTTGTCTGGGATGGCACAGGGGGTTGTGAGCAGGGTGGCAGCCCAAAGTCCCCCCGATAGCCCCATGGGTCATGCTGATGATGTGGTGCAGGTAACACTGTGATGTTGTGACAGCAAAGAGGTGACCCCAAAGATGTCCCCGAGGTGGGGGGTCCTCACCCAGGAAGGTGCTGGAGATGTACTCAGAGACCTGGTTCCCGGAGCGGCTGGTCTCCGAGAGGTGCGTCAGCTCCCGGTTCAGCATCCGCTTGAACTGCAGGTGGTGGGCAGAGCTCAGCAGTGTGGGGGGCACACAGGACCCCCAGGCCCCCCAGCTGCCCGTCCCAGGGGGCTCAGTGCTGTGGGGTCCCCGTGCCCCTCAAAGGTGACAGTGACAGGGACTCTTACCTTGTTGGAGGCCATCTCGCTGACCGAGTGCCGGGTCTGCAGCGTCTCCAGCTGGTCCAGGCACCAATCCAGCTCCTCCAGGGTCTCCCGTGAGAGCTTCTGGTGGGCATCTTCTGCTGGGGGCACCCGCCAGCTTGGCAAGGGTCCTTGCCAACGGCGCGGCCGCCCAGCACAGTGGGGCTTGTGCCACCCCAAACCGGGGGGCTCACACCCCTCGAGCGGGGCGGCTGGGGGCACAGGGGGGCACAGGGGCCGGGGGTTGGCATCCCTGGGCAGTGGGATCACGCTGTCCCCATGGCGTGGCAGCCCCACGTGCCACAGGGTCCCGTGGGGTGGCAGCCAGCCCCGGGGGCAGCCGGGCTCCTGCGGGGCCCTGCTCACCGCCGGCTTTTATTAATGGAAGGTTTGACGTCAACGGGAGCTTTTCCACCGCCGCGAAGGGCGGCCAGGCGGGAGGAGCTGCCGAAAACCAGACATGGATCCCGAAGGGCAAAGCCGCAGCTCTGCCCTGCCTGGAGGGGGCTGTGCCCCCTGGGGCACAGCAGGACCCGCCCTGGGGACACGGGGACATAGGGGCAGCCCCAAAACTTCCCCACCATGGTCCCTCTGGCACTCACCGGAGAGGCTGGCCTTGCTCCCGGAGGGCAGGGTGCTGCTGGACCCTCGCCTGTGAAACACGGGGGGCTGAGCAGGCAGGACCACCACAGCGGTGCCCCCCACCTTGCCATGGGTTGGGGTCACCCACTCAGGTGACACCCTTGCCCTGCACACCCCACGGCATCACTCACTTGATGCCGGTGCGGTCCTGGAGGTGGGTCAGGTTGCTGCGGACGGTGCGGAGGCTGGCCAGGACCTGGGGGGCAAGAGGGGGCAGGGGTCGGGCAGAGCCCCCCGGGACACCCACCCGGGCTCTGGGTACAGGCCAGGTCCCCTCCGGGGCAGGGCACAGGGGTAGCACCTACCTGGGCAAACGGCGTGACAATCATGTCTTCTCCATGCCTGCGGGAGCAAAGGGAGTGTGAGCCATGGGGAGGGGAGCGGCGGTGCCAGGGGGCACAGGGGGCACAGGGGGACACTCACAGGTCGCTGGCAATGGAGGAGTTGCGGGACATGGCTTTGGGGGACAGGTCGTAGTCGCTGTCCGAGCGGTACAGGAAGGACTCGCGGCGCTGGCCGTGGGAGAAGGTGCCCTGCAGGACCAGCCCCGCACCAGGGCTGGCCTGGGGGTCCAGTGTGCCCCGGCCTGGGGGGCCATTCTCCAGGTCAAAGCTGCAAGAGGAGAGAGGTCAGGACCGGCACAGGGCAGATGGCACGGCGACCTCAGCCCACAGATGTGGGATGCCACCAGGTTTGCTGGGCTCTCTGTGCCAACATCTCATTCAGCCTGGTTTGGTGGTCCCTGTGGTGACACCAGTGCCTGGCCAGGGTGGCCCTGCCAGCTCCTTCCCCCGGTGCCGAGAACGGGCACAACCCAGTGCACATGGACCCTCTCAGCTCGATGCCAGCAAAGCCAGGTTGTGCCCTGCCACCCAGGTGGGACAGGACCCTCTGCCCTGAAGCTCCAGCTCCAGAGACCCTGGGAAAGGCTCCTGCCCCCCCCGTCCCTGCCCTGTCCCCAGCACCGTCATCCCCAGTCCTCCAAAGCCTCCATGAGCCCTGGCTCGGAGCTGTCCTGTCCCCTGGAGGGGACAGTGTGTGTCCCAGCCACGGCACGGAGCCAGGGGACATCGAAGGACAGAAAACACCACGGAAGCCAAGCCCAGGCCCTTGGGGACAAGCTGGTGGCAGCCCGAGGGCACTCAACCAGAGTCGCCTGGCAGTTGTGTGTATCCATGGGGGGACGGGGGGCGTGGGCACAGGGATGGTGACCCTGCAGTGTCCCCAAGCTGGCCGCGGCCCCCTCACCCCCCCTCCCGGGGTCGTGGGAAAGGCTGGTTGGAGCAGGGACACGGCGCGGGCCATCCTGTGCCTGTCCCCACCGCGGGGTCGGGGAGCACCGGGAGAACTGGGAAAGCGCAGGTGCCAGAGGGGCCACCCTGTCCCCTTCGGGAGCCCAGCACCTACCAGATGCAGGAGTGCCTCCGGGACGGGCACCGGCTGCCCGGCAGCATCGTCCCGCTGCGGCAGCCCCGCTCCCTGTGGCGGGGCCGTCCCCGGCAGTGGCAGTGCCAGCCGGCACCGCGTCATGCCATCCCCGCAGCCCCTTGTTTTCCTGCCTCGGCTTCCCATCCCCGATGGTACCGGGGACACAAAGCCGCATTGTCCCTCCGACGGCCCCGCGGGTGATGCCCGCGTCTGTTCCCTGCCCCGTGCCTGTGCCCTCTGACCCCGCTGTCACCGCAGGGGACAGCCCCGGGGGACACGAGCCCCCACCACGGGGCTGCTGTCCAATTAACCCCGCTCGTTTCGGCGTTAATGACCGAGCTGTGCCCGTGGCGGGGGGGCCGGGCCGCTATAAATAGTCGCTGTTGCTGCTGCGGAGGGATGTGCTGAGCCCGAGGCGCCCACGCAGGTGGGACCAGCACCCACCAGCGCCCCGGCGGGCACCCCAAAACCAACCCTGCAGAGCTGCGAGGCGGGGAGGGCAGGGAGGTGCCAGGCTGTGCCGCGGTGGGTGGGTTGGTGTCTTGATTTGGAGGGAAACCCCCCCCTCCCTCCCCACCGGGAGGGCCGCCCCACGGCGGGTCCTGCAAGGAGCGTGTCCGTGCTCAGCCGTGCTCGTCCAGTGGCTCCCCCAGCCCGGCTCAGCCCCTGCCTTTGTGGGGACACCCGCTGTCCCTTCCTCGTCCCCCGTGTCCCCACAACACCGGGGGTGTCCACTGACCCCATCCCGGCAGCACAGCCTGGTGCCATCGCCCCCCGGGGACCCGCCAGTGTCCCCCCTTACCAGAGGGGATGCGCCACGGTGAAGCGCCGCTGCAGGCGGATGCTCTGGTTCATCAGGAGCTTCCTGAAGAGGACGGGGGAATTGCGGGGGGAATTGCGGGGGGAAGCGGCCGGAGAAGCCCCCGGCGAGGGGTGCCCGGTGGGCAGCATGGGCGGCTCAGGGACCCCCGGCGGGGCGGCGCGGCCGCGCTGCCCCCGGCCCGGAGCAGGAGCAGGAAACGTGCGGCCGGGCCGGCCCCGGCGGCCCCGGGAAACTTTCCATCCCCCCCCGCCCCGCGCCTGGGAAATTAAACAACTGTCTGGCTCCGGCGGCCGCCGCAGGGAGCGGGTCCCCCCCCTCGGGGCTCCTGGCGGCGCGGGCACGTGGGCCCTCCCTGGCCCGGTGCCACCGGCCACCCTGCTGTCTCCCCGGGGCGGCAGCTGCTCCCGCAAGGGCAGGGGTGCTCTGCCTGCACACAAGGGAAAAATGCCCCACGGAGCCCCCAGCGACCCAGTCGTAGGGAGTGGATGTGCCACGGTGCCACCGAGGGACGAGGCTGAGTCTGGAGCATCCCAGACACACAGTGTGGGCATGCAGTGGTGCCACCAAGGGACGAGGGAGAGCCTGGAGCATCCCGGACACACGGCGTGGCTGTGCCACAGTGCCACCGAGTGCCACAGCCTGGAGCATCCCCGACACACGGTGTGGTCATGCCATGGTACCTGTGAGAGCCGACCCCACCCCACATTGTGCCCCAGCCCCTCCCTGGTGCAGTGCCAAGCCCCCTGCTGGGGCCAATCCTGAGGGGAACAGGGAGGAGCAGGATGAGGTCTGGCCGGTGACAGTGGCACCATGGGGGACCCACGGGCCTGGCACCTGCCCAGCCTGATGCAGCAGGATGTGGATACCTGCTGTTCCCAACGGGCACAGAAATAGCTGGCAGGGAGCCAGGAGGGACAACAACGGGGCCCTCCTGGCACAGCAGGACCCAAACCCCACCGGATGGGAGGTCTCCCTCACCTCCACAGGACTGCAAGTGTGACCGTGGGGACATCAGGGACGCTGGGACAGAGGGACAGCAGGGGCCGGGGGTGAGGGGGAAGAGCCCCCCAGGCTGGCTGGCAGCCAACAGCCCCCCGGCAGCTGGGACAGGACTGGCCACAGGACAGCGAGTCCCTGACCCCGGGACAGCCAGTCCCTGTCGCACCGACACTGTCCCCACGTGTCTGCAGGGGTGGATGACAAGTGACACCAGAGCCATGTCCTCAGCTGTGCCAGCTCCACGCTGTCCCCTCACGCCGGGCCGGGAGAGGCACGGGACAGGGGGAATGGCCCAAAAATAGCCCTGCAGCCACTGCGGGAGGGACTGAGGTCACCTCGGGCAGGGCCAGGCCAATCCTGCGGTGGCACCGGCTGGGCCAGGGAACGAGGACAAGGAGGGGGTGAGGAGGATGAGAACAAGGAATGGGGACAGGGCTGAGGGTGATGGGGACAGAGGGCATGGGGCGGCATGGCGGGGACAGGGATGACAGGGACAGATGGCGATCGGGACGGACATCCCGGCGCCGGTGACAGAGGGGTTTGTGCCCAGCCCACCGAGTGCTCTGCGGTGCCCCGGTGCCGCTGTCCGCCCGCCGGTGCTGAACCCGGTAGTGCCCCCGCCAGCAGCGCCCTGCCCGGTAACCCCTGCCCGGTGCCACCGGGGCCGGCATCACCTCCCGCGCCCCGTCCCACCCTTACCGCGCGGGCTCGGCCTCGTCGCCGCTGCTCGGGCCGCTCTCCTCGATGGTGAAGACCACCCTGGCACCCTCGGGCTCGGGTCCGCGGGCCGCCTCCGCCAACCGGCAGCCGAGCGGCGGTAGCAGCGGCGTCCCGGAGAAACGCCGGCGGACGGCGCCCACCGCCCCTCCCGGGCCCGGGCCCGACGGCGCGGCCTCGGCGGCGTCCCGGCAGCGCTGCGGGGACACGGGGCGGCCGTGAGGGGCGCGGGGAGCGGGACCGGAGAGCTCTGCGGGGCACCGTCCCCGTCCGAGGGTCCCGTCCCGGGGCAGCCCCGGCTCCCGCCCCCGCCCTCGCCTCGCCGGTCCGGGGCGCCGGTAGCGCGCGGGTGCCCTCTGGTGGGCACGGTAAGGCGCTGCACCCCGGGGGTACCGGGGTGGTACCTGGACGAGGAGGGCCACGGGAAAAGGGGTAAGTCGGTGACCCGGGAGTGGCTCGGCCTGCAGCGCACGGAGCCACCCGGACACCCGCCTTCCTCCTCCTCCTCCTCCTCCGGCCGCCACCGGAGGGAACCCCCCCGCTCCCCCGGGACCCCGCCGGAAAAACCCCGGAGCCGGGGCCCAATTACTCAGAGGTAAATAATAATTAACCGCCCATTAAGGGGATAATTAACTCCAACCCAGTGCCGCCAGCCCGGTTATTGCTGCCCGGGGGCCCCGCGCTGGGACGCCCGTACCGGGGACACCCCTCGCCCCCCGGAACTCCCCTCGCCATCCCGGCGCCGGTCTCACCTCCGCGCCGAGGAAAGGCAGCGCTGTCCGGCTCCGTCTCATCGCCATCCCTGCGGGGGGAGCTCCGGGAGCTGCGGCCGGTGAGGGTTCGGTGGGGGGGGATCACCCCTCAGGGGCTGGGGACATCCCGGGGACACCCCGGGCACGGGACACGCGGGTTCCTCCCCGCCGTGATTTACGGGCGCCGCATCCTGGCCGGGCTCAGCCCCTACCTCGGGTTTCGGGGTCCCTCCTTCCCACTCCCGGTGCTCCCACCGGCTGGACGAGGACAGGGACACCGGGCCTGAGGCCCCGGGGATGGCCCTCACCCCGCAGCACCCACCCAGCCGTGAACCCACAGAAATGACCCACCGCGGGCACCCAGCGCCCCCCAAGAACCTGGGGCACAGGGGCGCGCACGGCTGCACCCCCAGAGCCCCGCTGCCCGCCGGGACCGAGACCCCCACGCCCCGGCTGGCCCCGGGAACAGCCTCACCCCAACCTCCGGGGGTGCCGAGCCCCGGCCCGGGGGTCCTCGCTGCCGCCAGCCCCCCGGCCCGGCCCGCAGCCCCTTACCGGTACCCGGTCCTCGCCGCGCCCGCGGCCCCGGCCGAGTGCAGCGGAGCAGAAGGAAAGCGACGTGCGTGCCTGGCCGCTCGCTCCCTCCCATGCCACCTCACCGGGGGGGCTGCGCGGCCGCCCCCAGCACGGCTCCGCACCCACCGCACCGCTCCGCACCCAGCCCCGCTCTGCACCCACCGCACCGCTCCGCACCCAGCCCGCTCCGCACCCACCGCACCGCTCCGCACCCACCGCACCGCTCCGCACCCAGCACGGCTCCGCACCAATCGCCGTTCGCACCCACCGCACCGCCCGCCTCGGGAACACCCCGGCGCCTCCACAGCCGGGCACCCCCAAAGCGGCCGGGGCGCCCCCGGGGACGGCGGGTTTTCCCCGGGCAGGGCACATGGCAGCAGACGGGAAACCAGAGCCGAGGAGCAGCTTCTTTATTCAGCAGCACGGGGAGCCCGGGGGGGCCGCGGTGGGGGCGTCACCTGGGGTGGGTGATGGAGGACTCCTCCATCACCTTGCTCTGGGGAAGAGAGAGAGAGTGGACTGAGTGCCCGTACCCTGGGCCGGCTGCCCCTGGAGTGCCCCCCTTGCCACCCCTGGCCACCCAACGCACCATGGGCACCTCATCCAGGTGGTGGAATCTGTGGGTGCTGCGCCGGCACAGCCGCACCAGCAGCGCTGCTGCTCCTCCTGCCAGCACACAGACCAAGAGGCAGATGATGATGACCACGCCCGAGCTCAGCTGCTGCTCTGTGGGGGCAGAATGGGCACCCTGTTACCCCCTCTGGCACTGCTGAGCCTCATGCCCAGCCTTCAAGCACCGTGGAGGGTCTTGGGGTGAGAGAGGGCTCAAGACTGGTTCCAGTTCCCACCTTCCATCATCCCACCCATCACAGACCCAGCACTCAGTTTCCATGTCCCCTCCACCCCTGAGGGACCAGCCCAGGGCCCTGCCAGCCCCCAGCTGGGGTCCCACGGGGCAGAGGGTGGGTGAGAAAATGGGACACCCCCTAAGTCAGGCATCTGAGGGGAACCCAGGGCTGCTGCCATGCCCATACCAAGGTCACCTGCCTGCCCAGGGCCCCCCCCCAGCCTGGCTCTCACCTGAGCTGCCAGCTGTGATGCCAATGGCCAGTGTTGTTCTGGAGCTGGTGGCCAAGGTGCTGTTGGGACCACGGCTCACAGTGGGTGTGGGGGAGCTGGGAGCAGGCCCAGGGGGCCTGGGGGAGGATGGGACTGGCACTGCAGTCAAGTTGGATGGATGCCCCGTGGATCTGGACACACTTGGGTGAGATGGAGTTGGTGCTGTGGATGTGTTGGATGGAGATACTGGAGGTGCTGTTGATCCTGCTGTCCTGGATGAAGAGGGTTCCATGGTGGTGTTGGATGGAGGTGCTGTTGATCCTGCTGTCCTGGATGAAGAGGGTTTCATGGTGGTGTTGAATGGAGGTGCTGTTGATCCCAGTGTCCTGGATGAAGAGGGTTTCATGGTGGTGTTGGATGGAGGTGCTGGGGGTGCTGTTGATCGTGGTGTCCTGGATGGACTTGGTGACACAGCTGTCCCTGAGCTTCTTAGAGCCATTGCAGGGACAGAATTGGTGCCATGTCCTGGCTCTAGACCTTGGAGGAGAGAGCTGGTCAGCCCTGGCAGGGGCAGCAGCACCTGCCTGTGCTCCACAGGGATCATTTCCCAGGTGGTTTTCATCACACACAGAAAACTGGGATTTAGCCAATATGGGATCCCAGAAATTCAGGGTCAGGAAGAGCCTCCCAAGCTGTCATGGCACAAGCAGAGCAGGGTGGCAGCAGCAGACAAATGCCAAGGCACAGGGACATGTGCCAGCCCAGCCCCTGTGGCACCCACTGGTGTGAGGGGACTCCACCGTGGCCACACGGGACATGGTGGCATTTGCCAGGCAGTGGTGGCAGTGCCCTTATCTGCTCAAGTCCTGTTTGCACAAGAGGAGCAGGTCCAGCCTGGCCCCAGGGGTGCCCTGCAGCGAAATGCCCCGTGGCAGAGCCAGCACCCAGCACCACACCCAGGGGCACAGCATGGCCAGGTGCTGGGGGTCTCCACGGCTGCCAGGCCCACCAGGATGGGCTGTTCCCACCCAGCTGCCACCTCATGCCAGGATGGTTGAACCCAGGGCCAAGCACCCTATGCCGGGAAGGGTGAGCTGAGGCCCCTTGGGGTGCAGGGGGGGTGCTGGGGGCCCAGGCTGGAAACGGGGGGCCCTTTGCCCTGGAGTGCCAGGGTGGTGCTGCAGCACCAACTGGCACCACCAGCCAGTTTGGCAGCCCCGGTGCTGCGGGAGGGACAGGGTGCTGCCCTCCAGCCTGGCACCTCGGGAGTGCCCCGGGGGGACCGCAGGGACCCTCCCAGCGCCCCACTGAGCCCCCAGTTCAGAGCACAGGGGGGCACCTGGTCACCTCCCCGAACTTCTTGGGTGCCCCGGAGCACCAGGACCCCCCTCCCGGTGCCCGGGACTGGGTGGGGGGAGGCCACAGACCCACCCCCGGTGCTGCAGATCCCGAATGCCCCCCGGCCCCCCCCCGGTGCCCGGTACCTGCGGCAGCGAGCAGGGCAGCGGTGCAGCAGAGCAGGCGGAGCGCGCCCCGGGCCATCCCGCCCGCTCCCGCTCCCGCTCCCGCCGCCGCCTTTATCCGTCCCGGGAGAGGCGGGAGCGACACCCCGCCCGCCGCGTCCCCTGCCGGTACCGGGCGGCACCGTAGCCGTGCCCCGAACCCCCGACCCGGGCACCGGGAGCCAGCCCTGCTGGCATCACCCCGCCGTCTGGGGGACACGCAGGGATCTGGGACAGTGGGGACATCGGGATGGAGGCACAAAGGGACGTGGGGACATTGGGATGTGGGGCTTGGGGGCAGAGGGATCTGGGGACAGATTATGTGGGATTTGGGGACAAAGGGACTTCAGGATGGAGGGACTGGGGACAATGGGATGGGGGGATTTCAGGATGGAGGGACTTGGGGACAAGGGATCTGGGCACATCGGGATGTGGACTCGGAGATGTTGGGACACGGACTTGGGCACGCAGGGCTGTGGTGACATGAGGACACCAGAGCCACGAGGCTGTGCTGGCCCTGCCATGGGGACAGGTGGCTTCCCTGCCTGTCTGGGTGCCGGGGAGGCACATCCGGGATGCAGCAACCGCGCCAGGGCCGCTTCCTCTGGCAAACCACAGGCAGCTGGCACCGGGCACGGGGGTCCCCAGAGAGCCACCCACGGCAGGGGCTGGCACCGAGCACAGGGTCACCACGAAGACACCCACGGCATGGCCTCCTTCCGTCACCCATGGCAGGGCCCCCCCGTGCCAGGCTCCCTGCCAGCCCCACGGAACGGGGTCATCCTGGTGCTGCCTCTGGCACTGTCCCCAGATGCTCCAGAACAGAGGGTGGGTCTCTTGGGCGCTGCCCCCTGGGATGGGGCAGGGACAGGGCCCACAGGTGGGGGACACGGAGGAGGAGCGATGGCAGTGCCAGGAAGCCAAGGGCAGTTCCCAAAAGTGCTTGGAGGAGGCGCAGCCTCGTTCGGTGCCAGGACAGGGGGGTGTCCGTGAACGCCCGACATGGAGGGTTCGAGGGCAGAGCCCCAGCCACGACCAGCAGGGGGTTCCCCTCACCCATATCCCCCCAAGAGAGCCCCAGGAACCCCAAAACCTCTCAGAACAGTCCCAACATCCAAATCCTCCATTATTATCTGACAAAGTCCTCCCCTCACCATCCTCCAGCACCCCCAGTAACTCCATATCCCCCCAGGCGAGTCCCAGTAACCCCAGAACACCCAAACCCTCCCCAATCACCCCAGGAAATCCCCCACACCATTCCCCCCAATCCCAGCACCCCCAAAGCCCCCCACCCAACAACCACACAGACCCCTCCCCTCACTCCCTTCTCCAGCCCCATTCACCCCCCTCCCGACTCCCATCACCTCCAAAAACCCCCTAAAACCCCCCAAAACCACCCGCCCCAAGATGGCACCCGGAACGCGCCGCTTCCTGCCCGCGCCGCCCCTTCCCTTCCCATCCCTTCTCTTCCCTTCCCGTCCCGTCGGCGCAGCAAACACCGAGGCCACACTTGCTCCGTGTCGGGGGTTTTACTGGGGCCTCGCTGGAATGTGTGGGGCGCGGGCTGGGGGGGCCGGCCCGGGTGCCCCTCGGGGAACCCCCCCGGGCGGTGCTTCCCTCGGAGCCGGGGCTGGACCCCCGCTCGGACCGCTCCGAGGGGGCTCCTTAGCGCTCCTCTCCTCCCCTCGGGACCCCTCAGGCCGTTCCCGGGGCGGGGTGGGCGCTCCCCCCGCTCCCCTCAATCCATGCCCCGGACGGGATGGGCGCTCCCAAAGTTCCCTTCAATCCATGCCCCGCACAGGAGGGCGCTCCCAAAGTTCCCCTCCATCCATACCCGGGACAGGAGGGCGCTCCCCTCGGTCCATGCCCGGGGCGGGATGGGCGCTCCCAAAGCTCCCCTCGGTCCGTGCCCGGGACAGGCGGGTACTTCCCCCGTTCCCTTCAATCCTTTCCCCGGACGGGATGGGCGCTCCCAAAATCCCCTTCAATCCATGCCCGGACGGGATGGGCGCTCCCAAAATCCCCTTCAATCCATGCCCGGACTGGATGGGCGCTCCCAAAGTTCCCCTCAATCCATGCCCGGACGGGATGGGCGCTCCCAAAGTTCCCCTCGGTCCGTGCCCGGGGCAGGGCGGGCGCTCCCCCCGGTGCCCCCCGGGCCCCCTCAGGTCCGTGCCCGGGCCGGGCCCCCGCGGTCAGTACGCGGGCACCTGGTGCTGGTGCTGGGGCAGGAGTTGGCAGCCGCTGTTGACGTGGCTGAGCACCTTCTGCTTGAGCTGCGCGACCTGCTCTCGGAGCAGGCTGGCGGTGGAGGCGAGCTCGGTGTTCTGGCTCTTGAGGCTCTTCACCTTCTCCTCCAGCCGCGAGATGCGCTCCAGTTTCCTCTTGCGGCACTTGGAGGCGGCGATGCGGTTCCTCAGCCTCTTGCGCTCCGCCTTGATGCGCTCCTGCGTGTCCATGTCGATGGGGGACAGCGGGGGGCTCTCCCCGAAACTCGGCACCTCCGGCACGATCTGCGGCTCGTCCTTCAGCGGCGGCGGCGGCGGCGGCGGGGGGAGCCGGGGCGGGGGTGCCGCGAAGGGCCCGGGGTCGGCGGCGTAGCTGACGGCGGGGTAAGTGCTGAGGTTGGCGTAGACCGGCGGCTCCGGGGCCATCCCGGCGCTGGGCAGCTCGCCCGCACCGCCCCCGCCGCCGCCGCCGCTGCCCCCGGGGCCGCCGCCGCCCGCCGCGCCGCCGCCCAGCTGGTTCTGCTTGTGCAAGTCCTCCAGCGCCTTGACGAAGCCCTCGGCGAACTCCTGCTCCTCGGAGGCGGCCGCTTTGGGGTACAGGAACTGGCCGCTGGTCGGGGTGGTGGTGACCAGCCCGTTGGACTGGATGATGAGCCGCTCCAGCTCCGGCGACGCCAGTTTGAGCAGCCCCAGCTCGGCCGAGCCCAGCAGCCCCGCGGCCGCCTCGCCGCTGGCCGCGCCGGGGCCCTTCAGCGCCGCCGCCACCTGCTCCGGTAAGGCCATGCCGAGCGCGTCCTTCTTCATCATGGTGCCGCCGGGGAAGGGCAGGAGGAGCCCGCTGCTGCTGCCGGAGGACGGGACGAAGCCGCTGCCGAGGCCGCTCAACACATCATCATGGTAGAAGGGTGTTTCCATCCTCCTCCCCCGCCCGGCTGCGGGGGAAACGGGCCCGGGGCGGGGGGGGGAGGACCGGGCCGAGGCGGGAGGGGCGGCGGGAGCGCGCCCGGTGCTGCTGCGCGCGCGCACACGCGTCTGCCGCCGCCGCGCGCCCCGCACCGCCTGAAATACGCGGCGCCGCCGCGGTGACCTCACCGCGCCGCGCCGCCATTGGCTGCAGATGACGTCCTCGGCGGGGTCATTTGCATAGGGGGAGGAGGCCCCGCCCCGGGGACGTGAAGCCACGCCTACTCCCTGGCCACGCCCACCCCCGGCCGCGCCGTCGCCATGGCGACCGGCGGGAACCGAACAACAGCGCGCGGGGCCCTGGGATGACGTCAGCG
>JAWWEV010000084.1:1160195-1198669 GCA_035583235.1 Hafferia zeledoni
TGGGGACAGTGTGGCAGGACATAGCACAGGGTGTGGGGACAGCATGGCTGGTTGTGGGGGATGGCACGGGGTGTGGGGACAGCATGGCACAGGACCTGGCACAGGGCACAGTGTGGTAGGATGTGGGGCACAGCATGGGGTGTGGGGACAGTGTGGCAGGATGGGGGGCATGGCACAGGGTGTGGAGATAGCACAGCAGGACATGGCACAGGGTATGGGGACAGCATGGCAGGATGTGGGGCAGGGCACGGGGTGTGGGGACAGCATGGCACAGGACATGGCACAGGGTGTGGGGACAGCATGGCAGGATGTGGGGCACAGCACAGGGCATGGAGAGAGCATGGCACAGGACAAGGCACAAGGTTCAGCCCTGGCTTTAGGGAGGCTGCAGGGGACACGGGTGACAGCCAGGACAGGGCTGGCACATGCAGTGCTGGCACTGGGGAAACTGAGGCACGAGGGGGAAGGACCGGGATCTCCCTTCCCCCAACAGCTGCACTTCATTAAATCCCAAATAAACACCGTCGATTCAAGTCCCCAATAAACGCATCAAATCCCAGACAAAGCGGGGCAGCCCGAGCCCTGTGTGCCCCATTGCCGTGCCCGGGGCAGTGCCAGGGTGGGTGTCCCAGGGGGCTCGGGCAGGGCCAGGTGAGGCTCCTGCTGTCCTGTCCATGTTTCCGCTCCAAACCCGTCATTAGGGGCGCGGCGCGGCCGGACCGGCAGGTTCAGACTTTCCATCCCGACCAAACCCGGCTGGGGAGGGATGGGGACCAGGGAGGGGGGGAACGGCTCCTCTCCCCCCATCCTGGCCCCATATGGGGGCATCGGTGGGCACAGCTGGCAGCGCCCCATCCACCGGGTACCCACAGTGCTCCCCCACGCCTGGGGACGACGCAAATCAGCTCTGGCTGGAGGTGCTTTAATGAGCTCCAGGGAGGAAGGAGCCGGCCCTGGGGCCTCGGGAGGAGCAGCTGGACAGGGGCCAAGGGCCAGGGATGAGAGCCACGAGCCACGCTCTGGCTGGGCATGAGTGGCAAACCTGACACCGCCAGCACCCCTCCCCACGAGGGTCCTGGCACCCCAAGGCTCGTCCTGCCGTGTCCCCACACGTGCTGCCAGCCTGTCACCCCTGCTGCCCACCCCACATATCCCTTGTCCCCAGAGCAGTGGGATGCCCCAGCTGTGGCAGCCCCAGTGCCTGCAGCGAGCGGGCAGCTTCATTTTCTTAATGAGTGTTTAATGAGGGGCATGATTCAGTGGCCCCTTCCGCCTCCCGTGGGGAGGTCCCCATGGCAGTGCCACCCTCCCCACAGCTGGGGGGCCAGAGCTGCTATTCCTGGCAGCTCCAGAGCGCCCACCAAGGCACGCCGTGCCCGCCACCTGCCAGCTGGGCTATATTTACCCACAGCAGGCAGCCAGGATTTCGGATGAGCCCACGCTGCCACCGGACCTTGGCGAGGCACAACGAGCCTCAAGCATGGCCACGGTCACCAGAGCACCTTCATGCAGCTCCTGCTCTCCCCATGGCACCAATGGCACCGTTCCCTGTGTGCCACCAGCTCTGGGGCACTGGTGGTGCCTGGTCCTGCTCTGGCCAGGAGCCAGGACACCCAAGACACAAAGTGCTGGACACCCACAGGTCTGAGAACACTGTCTGGACCCAAAGTGAGATGCCCACGAGCTACCAGGGATGCATCCCCATGCCAACCCGCCCCCCATGGAAAAGGGAAGCAGCAAGTTTGCACCCCAGGATTTGCACAGCGGGCACTGGGCACGCAGGGGAAGCTGCCTCTTAGTCACTGCCACGGGCAGGGAGAGAGGAACCAAGCTGGGAAAACAAGAAGTGCCCAGATAGATGCCAATGTCTGCCCCCAAACCTGCACTGGTGCCTGAGGAACCCCCGAGGGGCCACGGGGGCCTCCGACAATCAAAAACAAGAATTAAAAAAAAATAAAAAACCCACACCAGAAAGAGAGAAAGAAAACAGATTTAAAAAGGAAAAAGGAGGAGGAGGAGGGTTTGACGTGTATTTTTAGTTGCTTAGCACAGCCCTGAAGTATTTGGGCAGCCACTCCCTCCGCGTCGCTCTGTGTAACTATTCCTGTGCTGCCTCCCCGGCGAGGCACAGAAGTTCTGAGTCACTGTGGGGCGGCCAGAGACACAGCCCCGTGGCTGCTGGAGCTGCCACCAGCTCAGCTGCCCCAAAAAATCTTGGGAAGGCACTAGGGAGGTTTTCCAGGGTGGCCTTTGCTGGGTCTTTCCAGCCCTGCCAGGCTGTTCACCCACCCACGCCGCCAGCGAGGCTCAGACCTTTTCTTCCTCCTCTCTGCTTGTTGCTTTTATCTTGCTCCTCCCTGTTTTGTTTTAGTTGTTGTAATTTTTCAGACTCCCTGAGCTGCCACGGGGCAGGGCTGGAGCACAGGATGGCCCCAGACACCCATTTTTGGGGCAAAAAGGCCCAAAATCAGAGCTGATGCTCCTCCACAGAACCATCTTCCACCCAGTTGCCCTCACAGGGGCTGTGGCACAGCTTGGGACAAAAATATTCCTACAGAGGTGGAAAAAGGAAGAGGGAGGCAAGCAGGGAATGCTGCTAAAGCCCGTGGTGTAATTAAACAAATGCAGAACTTAACGAGCTCCATCACCTGACCCCAGAGCTTGGCTGGGAGATAAGGAGCACTTGGAGGACTCTCCCCTGGGCAGGAGCCAAAGGTCCCATCGTGGCAGGGAAGGTTTATCCAGGCAAGCCAGACCTTCAATCCCAGCAGTGCTGGAGCCCTTTCCTTTTCACCAGGGAAGTCGCAGCACGTGGAGTCTCTGTGGCTGGAGGGATCCAAAGGGAGGGAGGGAGCAGGTTGGGAAGGGAAAGTCTGACACAGGGCTCAGCCTGGGCTTTGTTCAAATGCCACACTGGTGTTTATGTCAAGCCTGAGGAGGGAGGACACATCACCCCGTTCCCATGGCCTGGATTTGGCTGCCTGGGAGAGGCTGCATTGCCTGGGATGGACATGGATTGCCTGGGATGGACATGGATTGCCTGGGATGGACATGGAGTGCTGGTCAGTCCCTCAGAGAGAAGCAGGAGGACATGTGGCTGCTGCTGGAAACTCAGATTTGGGGATTTAGCCCTGATAGCAGCACTCAGGGAAGGGTTTTGGGGTCAGGCTGTCGCAGACAGAGAGAGGGAAGCTGTTGGTAGAGGCTGGAGATTTATTTCCACTCACCACTGCACCCAGTTCTACAAACATTAAAAAAATAAGTCTATAAAAGCATGTTCTTCACTCCTTTTCAAGCCATTGGTGATGGCAGAGAATCGGCTTCAATATGAGAGTCAGTTGTACAAAACCAAACCCAAACCTGTTCAAACCCACTCACCATACGGAGTTTTCTCCTAAAATTCCGCTATTTTGTCCCTTCAGATGGTTGAGGCACACCCAGAGCTGTTTCTTCCCCTCGTGCAGATGTTCAGTTAATATGAACCAGGATATTTTTGGCAGGTGCCTTTTGCTCATGGGCTGGAAGACGGGAGCAAAGTGAGCTGGGAATTCCCAGGAGGTTCCTGAACCTGCAGGAGGGACACATTCACACCCTGCTCTGTGTCCCCAAGGGAAGATAATTGGGGATTAGGAAAGGAAGTGACAGGGACATCCAGGGAGCTCAGTCAGTCACCAGGTACTGGAAGGAATTAGGTTGGGAAATATTGTCAGAGTTCAGGGCTTGGTGTCACAGCAAAAGGGAGTTTTCAAAGTGGGGGGGGAATAAATCCACATCAATCAACGCAGTGGCTTTTCAGAAAACAAAAAAAAAATCACCCATGAGGAGTAAGGGGAGCACCAGCCTCATACAAAAAACCACAGAAATCCTGTTCCTTTAAAGGAAACTTCTAATCTGAAGTCAAATTAGCCATGAACTACTTGGGAAATGCTCATTTATCACAAAGCTCTCTTGGGAACAGCCCTTGAAGGCCAATGTTCATCCCAGGTTCTCCTTTAAGCCATAGGAGAGACAGAACTGACTGGCCAGGAAAAGAAAAGCAGGAGTTTAAAAGTTTGTTGGCTTTAGAAAGCCCCAAACCTTTAAGACTATTCATGTACAGATACATTATCCTCAAGTTCAGTGTTTTCAAACCAAAACACTCACATCTCTTACAAACACACATTTCCCAAGTTTCAAGTATTAAAAAAAAATTCCAAACTATACAGAAAGTGTTTGCCTTCATTCTGGTACCTCTGAACAGGCCAATATTTTAAATTCAACCTGGTGACCCTGAAAAATTCACTCTCAGGAGAAGGCAGAACTTCGGCCCTTAACCATAAATGACTTTTTTTTTTTCCTTTTCAAATATTTCCAATGATTCACTGACTACAAGGAGTGAAAACTCCACTTTACCAGATTAAATCACGAGGGGCTTCCAAACAAACATGATCTGGGCTCTGGTTGACTCACGGGAGAGCAGGAAGGGAACGTTTTTGGACACGTGGCAAATCCTGAGGTGACAAACCCCAAACTGTCCCTGGCCTGGGTGCAGACACTTCACTGCTTGGCTGATTGTCTGCCTGGCTTCTTTTCCTGCTGGCCTCTTCCACTGCCTGGAATTCCTCGGCCACGGCCACCAAACACACCTACGGAGCAGAGAGGAAGATGGAAGAGCATCCCTGTCACACTTACTCATGTTTTACCCAAATATGTGTTTATTTTTGAGTCTTAGAAGCAGAAACAGGACTTTTTGACTCCTCCCTTTCCAGTCCCAGACCTGTGTTCAAGAGGTGCACAAAATTCTCCCCCAGGTTCACGTCTCCCTGCTGTGTTAATGGCATGATTAATGTCACAGTAAATTGAAGTTTCTTCTCAAAAAGGGAGCCAAGGAAGTGATAAATTTAAAATCCAGGTTATCACAGGTTCCCTGAGAGCTGGGAGGGCAAACCAAAGCTGGACAGAGCAATCCATGCTCTGGAGAGGGCACTGGGCAGTGCCCAGGGGACAGCAGGGACTGGAGCCTGTGCTGGGATGAACATCCTCGTACCCAAACACTGGGACTGTCCCAGGAGCTGCTGAGCTCAGATTTCCTCCCAACCAGGGCAGTTCCAGGGATAAAGGGATGTGGCTCCACCCTGCCAGGCAGAACCCAAGGCAGACCCAACCCAAGCACCAGGCACAAGAACCCTCAGTAGCTGCTTCATTGAGGAGACATCATTAAATCAAAGGCAAAAACCCCAAATTATTCCAAACCCTGCAGTGCTTGGGATGCTCCAGCTGCTCCTGGAGCAAAGATTGTGGACTTCTGAGTTTGGCAAGCAAGAAGTCAAAGAAGAAGGATTACCAGTGTCAGAGACAATAATCCTTTCAACTGTGAGCACAATTACAGCTTCACTCCTTTCTGGTGGCCTCCCAACAAAATTGTCCTGCCTTTTTTTTTTTGTTTTTGTTCCCCCTTTCCCTCCTCCCTTCATGTCTCAGTAATGAGAGCCAAACCTTTGAGCTAATTAGCAAATGCCGGAGCTTCCCTTGAAAATATTCCATCAGCAATTTAAGCTGCACATGGAACAGCAGGAGCTCCAGCTCCGAGCTCAGCTCTGCTCCCACAAGGTGGATCTGCCACATTTCCACAGCAGAGAAAAGAGCTGTAAAAATGTTTATCCCAATAACCATACCCAAAAAACCCCGTCCTGCCAAGTGCCTTGGACACTGCAGAGGGAAGGAGGGGAAAAATAAAGGCGCCTTCAGATTTGTAAAGGTCACTTTTGCCTGCTGGGAACTTCCAGGAGGGAGAAGGAATGGCAGGGATTGAGGGGAAAGGAGTCCCCAGGAATCGCGGGACACGGCACGTCCTGTCCTGGTGTGGTGGCCCTGGGTGGGTCCCACCTGTCCTGCCAGGATTCCTGGCATAGCCAAAATACAGGCAGCTCCTTTAGGCTTCACCCCTCGCTGTGCCACTGCCCAGGGCTCCTCTGAAAATTTAACTCAGGATTTTAAGCAGGCGAAGCCCCGAGAGCAGCCCCAGGGTGACCAAACCCCAAGGATGTGGCAGGAAAGGAGAGAAATGGCTCTGGGGCTTCCAGTGGGATGATTGGGGAGGAAAAGGAGTGACATATCCTCCAGCTGAAGTGCTCTGGGATCACTTCACCCCGTGGAATAGCAATGTTGTTTTGGTGACCTATTTCTTGTGAAGTGGCAACCTCCCCTTTTATCAGAAACATGAATTATTCATGGTTCGAGCAGGAGGAACACAAACCCTCAGATTTTTCCCTTTTTTTTTTTTTCCAAATCTAAATAAATTGACAAGACAGGAGATCCAAAGCCTCCTTTTAATGGGAGAGCAGCTGATTTTTCCCTAGCACTGCCATGAGCAGTGTATTTTTGGTGTATTTTCACTATTTTCATGCAGAACTGCCTTTGTTTCCCCCCTAGACTGGCCAAGCTGACAATGTTTGTCAAACGAGCCAAGAGGGGGAGAAACAATCAAGTTCAGACTGTCTTAAGCTCCTGCCCAACCCCAGAGCCGAGGGAGGCCCATCCCTGGCACGGATCCTGCCTGTTCCTTGGCAGACACTGCCCTCGACACTCGCCCGACTGGATCCCAACAGGAACAGCTCCAGCTTCTCCCAGCCCAGCCCTGGCTCTGCAGCTGAGCAGCAGGAGCTGCTCCTTGCACAAGAGGTGAAATTACAAAGGCAGGGATCCCTCTCCCCCCTCTCCAAGCTGGAAAACACACCAACAGGATGATTACCTCGTCCAGCTCCTCCAACGCCACGGCCCTTCTGTTGCTTCTGCTGCTGCATCCCCCCCCGGCCCCGGCCCTTGGACACCACCTCCTCCTTCACCATGTCAATGATCTCGTCGGGGATCCGCAGGTATTTGATGGTGCTGCCACGGATGTAGCACTCTGGCATCCTCCAGAACTTGTCTCCATCCTGTTGGGGTGCAACATGTCAAGCCAAGGACAAAACCTGCTGCTTCTGTGTCACTTTTAGGGCATTTGAGTGTTTCCATCACTTCTGGAGAGAGGGAGAGCTCCACCAGGCTTGGCTGAGCAGCATTTGTAACTGGCTGTGAAAGACGGGGGGGCTTTTCCTCCCCAAAATGCAACCTGGAGCCACAAACAACTATAATTTCAACAACTATAATTGGAAGGGACCCATAGATTTGTTTCACAACTACCTCAGACACAGAAAATGAAGGCAGAAGAGGGTTAGGAAACAAGCAGCTCCTTCCCTTCTTGTACAAGAAGGGAATTGAAAGTGGGACTAGACATGAGCGTGGGGGGTTAAAATGCTGATGAACAACCAATTCTGGGAAGAAAAAGGCAGCTGTGGCTGCGTTTTTTTCTCCAGCTGGGAGTCACCCCAGTCCTTCACTGCTCTGGGGTGTGGAGGGAGCAGAGAGGCAGGTCTGGAGCCAGCTGGCTGTGGGGTGGGAGCCACCAGAGCAGCTAAGGGAAACAAGGAGCTCACACATTACGTATTTATTACTAAAACAACAATCTTCAGGTGCCCAGTTTGGAAGCAGCCACCTCTCTATGTTGCTTTTAGTTGTTTCAGGGTTTTCCTGGGATACAAAAGGCTTCCCCAGGATACAACCTATGGTGGGAGTGAGAATCCAGCGTTGAAGCTGAACAACAGCTCTGTGGCCATGATGTAACTGGGAGGAGGGACAGGACCCGCCTCGTCCCACTCTGGCACCACATTCCCAGCTCTGGGGGGCTCTGGCTGCACTGGGACCCCTCCAGCCCTGCCAGGCTCCAGTGGCACCATGTGCAAGAGGTGTCTGGGGTGTCCCAGGAGAGGAGGTGAAACCAGAACGCCCCGTTCCTCCTCTCCTGGGATAAAGCAGCCGGTTCTCCCCCCTACCCCGCCCCGGAGTTGTTTGGGACAGCTCTGCCTGCACAGGCACGTCCAGGACAAGACAGAGAGCAACAGTTCTCTTCCAAGAGACACCCGGCAAACCCCACCCTGCCTTGGATCTGCCTGCCTGCTCCTTGGCTCGGGCTGCAGGAAGGGATGGAACAGGCTCCAGGCTCCTCTGCTTCCTCGTTCCGGCCTCCCCGGAGTAAACAACCGGCTCCCGGCTCGCTGTTCCGTGCCATCTAGTGGCCACTGCCCCCACTGCCCCCAGTGCCACCAGTGCCACCCCGCTGCTCCATGCTCATCTGGGATCTGGGGGGGTTTGGAGCCCAGCTGCCCTTCTGTGCCAGATCACAGAATCAGGGAATCCCAGGCTGGTTTGGAATGGGTTGGAAGTGACTTAAAGCCCACCGAGTGCCACCCCTGCCATGGGCAGGGACCCCTCCCACTGTCCCAGGGGGCTCCAGCCTGGCCTTGGACACTCCCAGGGCTGGGGCAGCCACAGCTTCTGTGGCCCTGTGCCAGGGCCTGCCCACCCTCACAGGGAGGAATTCCTTCCCAATATCCCACCTATCCCTGCCCTCTGGCAGTGGGAAGCCATTCCCTGTGTCCTGTCACTCCAGGCCCTTGGAAATTGTCTCTCTCCATCTTTCTTGTAGCCCCTTCAGGTCCTGGAAAGCCACAATGAGGTCACCCTGAAGCTTCTCCTTTCCAGGCTGACCAAGGCCAGTTCTTTCCCCACAGCAGAGCTGCTCCATCCCCCCAACCATCCCCCCAACCTCCTCTGGACTCGCTCCAGCAGGTCAATGTCCTTCTGGGTGACACCTCTACATCTCCCAGAGGGAATAAAGCCTGAGGGGCTGCTCTTGCCAGGCAGAGCACTGAGCCTTTTGGAAGCAAATTCCCAAGGATGGCATCACCCCCACCATGGGCACGGACAAGGCTTTGCTGTCACCTCCTCTAGTCCTGCCCCTGCTAAATTCAACTTGTCCCACCACAACTCGAGGTGCATCCACAAATTCCAAACCCCACTGTGCCACCCCAAAATTCCCTCCCAACCCTTGCTCAGGGGGTCTGCTCTGCCACACTGATGTGCCCCCAGGCCCTGCATCAGCTCTCCAAACTCCTGCTGTGGGCACAGCAGGAACTGGGGCTTTGCAGAGAGCTTGTGGGAAGAACAGGGATCCCTGCCAGTCTCTCCCATGGAGTTCTGACATTCCAGGACAAGAAAAGAGCAGCCACAGCTCGACATCCATCCAGCTGCCTCTTGCCACATGGCTGGAATAAGATCAGACATTTCTGATGGAGCTCAGAGCCCAAAGCACAAATCCTGGAGAAATTTTGGCCAAGGGCAGAAGTCCCAGATGGCCTCAGAATGGGTGAAGAACCAGCTCCTGGGCTGGATGTGGAGTGAGAGGGGGAGAGACAGGCAGGGAATAAGTGAACGTGGTGTTCGAGGCTGCTGGGCCAGGACGTGGCAAGTGATGGCTCCGTTTTTTTGGGAAACTTGGCTCAGGATCAGGGCACTGAGGGGGGTGAGGGACCCCCATTCTCTGCTCTGCAGGAAGTGTTCCCTCCCCAGTGTGCACATCAGTGTGTTCCTTCATTATGGATTTTATAATTAACCACATTAAATTTGCATTTTGACCTGGAGTCACTTCCACAGCAGCAACGGCCTCGAGGGCACAGCAGGGCTGGGCTGGCTGCAGGGACAGGGGTTGGGACCCCCTGGGGACACTTCCTGGGGGCACCGCTGGGGAGTGACCCCTGCCCAGTGCTGGGCACTATCAGGGTGGGTGGTGACCCCTGCCCAATGCCAGGGGCTTCTTGGGGGCAATGTGAGTGGATGACCCCTGCTCGGTGCCAGAGTGACCCCTGCCCAATGCCAGAGTGACCCCTGCCTGGTGCCAGAGCATTCCCTGTGAACACAGCCCATGGATGACCCCTGCCCGGTGCCAGGGCGTTCCCCATGGCCACAGCCCGTGGGTGACCCTTGCCCGGTGCCAGGATGACCCCTGCCCGGTGCCAGGGTGTTCCCCATGGCCACAGCCCGTGGGTGACCCCTGCCCGGTGCCCCGGCCTTACCCGTGAGGTGCAGATGACCTCCCGCAGGTTGATGTTCATCCAGTTGTCGCAGCTCACCAGGTGCCCGTTGTACGTCTCCCCGTTCTTCAGCTCCACCAGCTGCGAGAGAACAGCGATCACGTGTCGCCGGTACCGGGACCTGCCCCGGTGCCACCCGCGCGGCACCGGCGAGGCTCAGGCCGGGAGGGGCAGCGGCACCGGGGTCGGTACTTACCATGGGGTGGTTCTGTGCCGTCTTCAGCAGCGACAGAGGCAGCTGCGGGGGGAACAGAGGAGAGAGGCCTCAGGCACCGAGCGACACCGGGGAGCCACCGGCGAACCGAGCCGGGCAGCGGGCAGGTCGCCCTGGGCGGCAGGGAGAGGTGACCCAGGCCCTCCCCATGGCTCCAGCCCCTCCTGACCCCCCAGCCCCGACCCCCGGCCCGGCCCCCTCTCCCCGCTCACCATCGTGCTGGACCCGCCGCGCCGGGCGCTGCCGCTCAAACCGCCCCCGGCTCCGCGCGGGGCCAATCACAGCGCGGCGCGGTCCCGCCGCAGCCAATCACAGCGCGGCGCGGTCCCGCCGCAGCTAATCAGCGCGCGGAACGCGGCCCGGCCGTGCCGCCCCGTATTCCGCGCCTTTGCGGCGGCGCCGCCCGGGACGGGACGGGATCGGATCGGACGGGACGGGACGGGATCCGACGGGATGGGATCGGATCGGCCCGGCCAGGCCGCGCTCCCGCGGTTTGTGTTCCGCCACAGCCGGGCGGGGAACCCCCGGGAGGCTCAGGATGAGCGCTGTGCTGAACCAGCTCCCCCCGCGCCACACGCAGGGCCGGAGCCCCCGGTGCTGCGGAGGGTCCCGCTGAACGAACGGTGAGCGGCGCCCGGTGAGCGGCGCCCGGTGAGCTGCGGAGGGGCCGGGGCCGTCCCGCTGCGGGACTTCCGCCACGGCGGCGGAAGCGGCGGGTCCGGGCGCTGCGGGGCGGGGCGGGGCGGCGGGGCGGGGCTGAGCGCGGTGCGGGCGGCGGCGGGACGGGACGGGACGGGACGGGACGGGACGGGACGGGACGGACAGACAGACGGACGGGACGGGACGGGACGGGACGGGGCGGGACGGACGGACGGACGGACAGATAGACGGGACGGGACGGACAGAGACAGACGGACGGACGGGACGGAGCCGCGATGGAGAAGCCGCGGCGGGCGGTGGTGGTGACGGGTACGGGGCGGCTCTTGGGGGGTTTGTGCTGAGAGGGGTCGGTGAGGGGGGAAATCCTGGGGGAAGAGATGGGGGAGCCCTTCCCGAGGTGGCGGGGGCAGGAGAGGGACCCCTGCCCTGGTGATGGGGTGGAGGGTGGGTTTGGGGACTCCTTCCCCCAGGTAAGGGAGGCAGTGAAGGAACCAACTCTTGGAGGGGGCAGGTGAGAGACCCCTTCCCCGAGGGAAGGGAGGTTTGAGGGGAGGGTAATTTTGGGGGTCCCTTCCCCGAGGTGAGGGAGGTTTGAGGGGAGGGGAGCGTGAGCAGGAGCTGGGGGTGCTGCTGTCCCGTGGGATGTGACTTAAGGAGGGGATGGAGAGAGGGAACCTGGCCTTGGGGGGCTGTTTGGGGGCTCTGCCCTGTGTGGGGTGACAAACGGCAGCCCTGGGGGACTTTTGGGGGCTGGAGTGCTGCGTGTGAGGGGTGGCAGGAGCTGGGGCTTGGCAGCAGCTTTTTTAACACTCCCCCAGGCAGTGGGGACTTGGATCCCCCTTTTCCATCCCGGATCCCCCTTTCCCATCCCGGATCCCCCTTTGTCATCCCTGATCCCCCCTTTTCCATCTCAGATTCCCCTTTTCAATCCCTGATCCCCCTTTCCCATCCCGGATCCCCCTTTGCCATCCCGGATCCCCCTTTCCCATCCCTGATCCCCTCACAGGCATTCTCTGCTTGTGGAGAGAAGGGAACTGAGCCTGCCAAGCCGCATTAAACCCACCCCGGGGCACAGGGGGCTCCCTGCCCACCCCATCCCGCCCCCCCAGGTGTGGGAGCTGCTCCCCAATCCTCCCCCCGGGCACGGCAGAAGCGCCTGGAGAAGAAAGAGCGAGGGGGGCAGGAGCGGCCCCGGCGCTGTTAGGCCCTTCCAGGGGTACAAAGGCCGCTGGGGGTGATTTGTGGGTGAGGCTGCGCTGTGACAAATGGGGAACTATTCAGGGCTCCCCCAGCAGCTGAAAGTTGAGGCTGTTTGAATAGCGGGGGCTCGGCTGGGGAGGCTGAAAGCGGAGGCAAGAAGTGCCTTTGCAGGGAGCGGTTGTGGAGAGCCGAGGGGCAGGTGGCAAATCCTGCCTTTCCCAGCCCCGAGGAGGCGGTGACTGAATGGAAAACGTGTGTCAGGAAACGTTTCTGCTGCTTGCGAGGCTTCCCCGGGCTCTGTTCTCCCCTGGTTTTTGGTTACAAAACGCAGGGGTTGCCTCGTCAGCTCTTCCCTCTTTGGCGATGTCAGCGATGTCACCTTAAATTCCTTTGAAAACTGGGGTTGGGGTCGTGTTCCCGCTGAGTCCTGAGCCTGTGCTGGCCCAGGATAAGTGTTATTTGTGCACAATTTCTTTTTTAGGACTCGCTAAGGGGATAATCCCATCCCGAGCCCTGCAGCTGGTTTGCTGCTAATGAGCCTGGGAGGGTGGAGGAGCTGCCAGGGCTGGGATGTGCCCTCCAGGTTCCTTCTCTTCCATGGAAGGGAGAACTCCAGGGGTCTGGGCAGGGGATGGGGCACAGCAGGGATACCCCACTTGTGTTTGTCCCAGTTTTCCCTTGGATTCGGAGTTATGTGCCTGGACACCTGTGGAATTTCAGCCTTTCAGTGTTAAAATGCATATTTGATTTCTTTTACAAGGTTATTATGATTTATTTAGGAATTAAACTTAGCAGATCAAGTTTGTTTTCAGAGAGCTGTGTGGGACTCGCAGAAACAGCTGAAAAAGGGAAAAAGGGAAAAAGGGATTAATTTGCTTTATCCCCCACCCTTGGAGTTTTGCTCACAGGAAAACACCCCAACATTTTGATTTTGTGGGAATATTTATTTTGGGGAGATCTCAGTGCTGGGGTTTGATCCACGGACGAGCCAACACTTTGAATTCCTCGTGTGCAGCATCACCCCAGCCTGGCTGCTCAGGGCAAATGCAACATTTCCATTAAGGTGTCACTTAATATTTGTGGTCCCTCTCGGATCCTTTCAGGAGCTGGGCAGAATTGATGTCTCCTAATTGCATTAAGCTCAGAGGGCAGTGCTGACACTGTAAATTAAAGCATATCGATGTCACGCCCAGATAAATTGCCCAACCTTTGTGTGCTTGCTCAGGAGAAGATGTTATGGATCACCAGTTAACTCCAAAGTTATCCATTAGGAATTTGGAGGTGGTGAGGAAGGAGTTTTGATAAGGCCAGTGTAACCTTTGGGTTGTGAAGAGTTCTGATTATTTCCTTGTGGGGTGGAATTAGTGCTGAGGAAGATCTTGGAGGAGACCTGAGCAGAGAAGGAACATCTGAGCGAGGCTTGTGGAGGAATCTGTGGGTTAAAGCAATCAGGAATAGAAAATCCAATCATGATTCTAATTCCCTGCCATCAGGCAAGGTCTCTGTTAATAACAAATTCTCTGTTAACAGCAAGTTTTTCAAACCTGGGCAGGAAGGGAAAAAAATCTTCCCAAATGTCTGTTGGGGTTAAAAAAAAGTTTATTTGGGGGCAAACTAATTCTTCCCTTTACAAGGTTGTAGTTGAAATATTTTAGTGCAGGTGTCTTGTTTGATAGTTGGATGTAAAGAAATAAGGATCAGATGATAAAAATGGGGGCTTTTTTCAGGATATCTGAACTAGGAAAGCACTTTTTGCAGCTTTCAGTTGAGTCAGATCTGTGAGAATGACTTCACCAGTGTGGGTTTTTGTTGTCCTGCAGGGTTTGGGCCCTTTGGAGAGCACGCTGTGAACGCCAGCTGGATTGCAGTGCAGGTAACACCTGAATTTTCCTCTCAGCACATTAAACCAGATCACAAAACCCTAAAAATCTGGAGTTTCAGCTCTTTATAACTTGTAACTTCTGCCCAGTGTGTTGGCTGGGACCAGCTCGGTGCAGGTACCCAGATGGTCAGCAGGATAATGTTTGATTCTGCTCAGGGAACAATCCCTTGGCCAGCAGAGTTTAATGAGATTGAGTTAAAGTAGCTGAGACAAGGAAGGAATTCCCAGCTTTGAACCCTGTTAAATGGGGCAGGGAGCCTGGAATCTTCCTCTGCCCTGGAGGATTCAAAATAAACAAACCAAGCAAGCCAGAAGAATTTGGATGTTTTTCTCTAACTTGAAGCTGGGTTGGTTCACCTTTAAACTGAGTCTCATCCCTGAGGAGACTTTCAGCTGGTGCTTTTGTGGAGCTGAGTGTCCTGTGGAGCTGTCTGAGTGGGAGGAGTGGAATTCCAAGGTAAAGCAGCCACTGCTGCCTCCTTTCTGCCCTTGGCTCACCCTCCCTGCTTGGCTGGGGCAGTTGGGCCTTGCTGGGGCAGGAGCTGGTGGGGAAACGCTGCCTGAGCAGGTCCCACATGCTCCAATAAATCAGATTGATGCCACTTGTGGTTGTGGATCTGTTCACAGAATCCTGGAAGCTCCTGAGCTGGATCCACAGGGATCCTGGAGTGCAACCCCAGATATCCCACCCTGTGCTGAGGGTTCCTCTCTGGGGTGCTGGCACCTCCCTAATGAGGCAAGAAGAAGGAATTAAGCTCTTCCCAGTGGGATGAAGGTTTCTTGCTGTAAAAACACTTGTGAGGGCTGAGGCTGCCACATTCTCCCTCTTTGTCACTTCTGGCTGTGGATTGTGCCAAAGCTGCTGGGAATTCCACAGTACCTTTTAGAACAGTTGCCCAGGGAATTAAATCTATTTTTCTCCCCAACGTGTCTCTCTCCCCTTCAGAGCTCTGAGATTAATATCTGCTTTCAGATGCTTTTAAATTAAATCACAAACTCTAATCAATTACAGGCCACTAATGTCCAGCTGTCTAATGTGTTGGCTGGGAGGAGAAGACAAAAACCTTTGCCTGCAAGAGCTTTTTGGGAATGAATATCTTTGAGTTAGGGTTTGTTTGGGGGGATATGGAGGTGGTGGATGGGAAAAAATTCAGGGTATTACTAAAATTCAGGAGTGAGGGGCATTGATTTGGCCTCTTCTTGCTTGTGTAGTGTCAGCTGTTGTAAACAGCTACTTTTATTTTAGAGGAGACAGACAAAAGGTGTTTCTGGAGCAGGAGGAGTGGTGGGTGTTGTGATGTGGCTTCCCAAAACAAACCTAAAGAGAAGCAGCACTTGGTTCCTTCAGGGCACTGGTGGCTGCCGGGGGGAGTCACCACCTGCATTGAAAATTCAATTTTAGGGGCTTGTTGGCTGTTGTAAAAGTGTTAAACTCTGAGTTAGGGATGTTTTTAGGGCATAAAACTCTGAGCTGGGGGTGTTTGAGAGTATAAAACTGAGTTGGGGCTGTTTTTAGAGCATAAAACTCTGAGTTGAGTATAAAACTCCAAGTTAGGAGTGTTTTGAGAAGTATAAAACTCTGAGCTGGGGGTGTTTGAGAGTATAACCCTCGAGCTGGGGGTGTTTTTAGAGTATAAAACTCTGAGCTGGGTATGTTTTTAGAGTCTAAATCTGGAGCTGGGGCTGTTTGAGCCCCCGACCCTCCGCGCCGGGGCTGGTGGAGCCTCCGGGTCTCGTCTCAGCGCTCCCAGATTGTGCCTTTGACCCTGGGCTGGGAGGCAGCAGGAGGATTTGCCTTCCCTGCCCCTGTCTCAGCCCCAGAGGCCCAGACAAAAAGGAACAGCACGTCTTTGAGCCCAGGCGAGGTGGGCATTGTGCGACTTTCAGACGGGCCTTCACGGAGCGGGGTGGACACAAAGGGGTGTCTGAGTTCCCCAATCCCGGGCGGTGTGAGCTGCATTTTAATAGCAGAAAAATCAATTAAACAATCTTTGGAAATCCTGCTTCCTCGCTTTGGGGCTGAGCTAGTTCTGGGTTATTACATCTTTTATTATCCTGCATCCCCAGGATAAAATTTGCTGCTGGTTTTTCCCCCCCCCTCTCCCCTCAGGGGTTTTGGATTTATTTGGCTCCTTTTCCAGACCCTGGACATGGTGTGTCTTTTCCCTGGATTTTTAGCACAGCTGTTTGGCTTTGAAAGCTGAACGATTTTTACACATGGGCACCTTAAACAGTGGCAGCAGCAGCAGCAGCAGCAGCAGCAGCAGCCTAATAATGCTCCTGAAATGAAATGTTTGAAGGTTTTTGTCAGTGTTTGGATTTTTACACCCGGGGGAGGGATTTCCTATAAACTCAGTGGGAAGAATTAATCCCTTTCTGCTTTATTTTAGGGCTTGCAGCAAAACCCCTCGGTGTTAATGTGGCTTTGCTGTGTTGTGTGTTTTCATGTTTTCAGTACTTCATTCAAGTGTTTTTTGTTTTACTGCTGCAATTTTTGCTTGGGAGGGACTTTGGAGAAGGAATTACTTTTCTCAGAGCGTTTTCTGCTTTAGGTGTAGAGCCAGGTGTGGCCTGTGGAGCTGCTGAGCTCCTGCTTCATCTCCCCAGAGCTTCTGGAGGAGGAGGAGGAGGAGGAGGAGAGAGGTCAGGGTGCATTTTGACATTGGAAAGGACAATTGCTGTCAGGGTGTCTAGACAGACCTGATAAGGATATTAGAGGCTGACAAAGAGCCTCATTGTGGAGGGGTCAGGGAATCGGTCACACATGGTGGGTTTGCTGTGTTTGTCAGGTAGACAGGGCTGGGGGGAAAGAAGTTGTTGGTGGGGGGAGACTACAAATATCTTCATTATCCAGCGCTGGGTTTGGTTCAAACAGAGCTGTGGGTTGGTAAAGTTGAGGTTTAACTGGCTGGAGGGGGGGTTGTCACTGGGCTGGTGAATCTTCCTCACCAGATGCTGTTTCTTTTCAGCCAGGAAAACTTTCCCCCACCAAATTCATCTTTAGGAGCTGTTTGACTCCTTCCTCTTCAGGAGCATCACTCCTTGTGCCAGAGGTGGTGATGAATTCCAACCAATTAACAACCCTACAGAGTGTTTATTCTCTCGACTTGGGTTTGAAGACTCATTTGTAAACTCCTTGTTGTCCCTAAAGCAGGGAAGGCTCTGCGGGCAGATTCGTGTGCAGGGGCTGTGATGAACCATCACTTCGTCCATCTCTGGTAATGAAGGTCTGAGTGTGCCAGACTAATCAATACAGCAAGCCTTTAATATCAGCCCTGCCCTCAGAGCCAGTGATTTATCCTTGTTGCTCATATCTGCTGGCCTGGGAAAGTCTCACTCCTGCCTTTCTGTGTGTTTTAGTTACCTTAAATCATGTTACACCACTGTGGTTTGTCCCTACAAGTGGGAAGGGTTTTTTTTTTCCCTGTAAAGAACCACTCATGCTGCTAACACAGAAAAATGATACTAAAGCACTGCTCATGTTCCTCTAGAGGAGGTTGGGTGGTGATGGGGGAGGCCAAAACCTCAACTTCCTTCAACTGTCTTTAATTTTTAATTTTTAACCTCGGGGAATACAAGGATTGAAAGTGCAAACAGCTGATCTGCACTCCTTGGCATGAGGCAAATAAAGGCCAAGAATTGCTTCAAAGAGCAGCTCGTGGCTCTGATCACCAAATCCAAACCTGAACTAGAGATAACTGAAGTCATTCAGGAGTGGTTTGAAATGCCATCTGATGGTTTAGTGGCTCTTCAGTTGCTGTTTCTACCTCAGATCCATAAGAACAACTGCAGAGGTTTGAGAGACAGGTCTGGAGATGAGGTGTGAGGGCACGTGGCTCCTTCTGTCCCCAGAGAGAAGGGTGGACTTGGACACTCATGGACTCCCACAATGGTTTGGGTTGGAAGGGGCCTTAAAGCCCATCCAGTTCCACCCCCTGCCATGGGCAGGGACATTTGAGGTCCTGCTGGAAAAGTGGCTCCTGGTGTGGCCTGGCCCTGAGGTTTGGGCTCAGCTCATGGTTTTGTTCATGAGCATTTTTCCTCAGAGAGTTCAGGCCATGTGGGTTTATCCTTGAGCTCTTGGAAGTTTGGCTTTGATGGCTCTGAAAGGTTTAACTTGTGCAGTATCAGGGGAAAAAACATCCAACTGGAGCCCTCCTGGTGGGACTGGAGTGTCCAAAGATCCTGGGAGAAGCTTCCAGAACCACAGGCTGTGTGCAGGGAGAACTCCCACAGTCAGGAACTCTGGGGAGGGAAAAAACCAAAAAACCCCCCACCCTTCCCTCTGGTTTAAAGTCTTTGCAAGGTATTGAACTGAGACTTTGTGTTTTAAAAGGTTTCAAGGGAATTGGCTGAGTTTATTGCCAGGATATTTGGGATGTTTTCATGTTATAGAGGGAGAAATAATTCACTGTGTTTGGTCGAGTGGTCAGCCAGCCCTGAGAGCTCTTTATCTGGAAACAAATGGGAATTTACTCTCCTGGCCAGCAATCCTGGGTGATGGATCTAATCCTTGCAGTTCTCCCTTCTCTACGTAGTCACTCCTTGAATAAACCACTGCTGATGACTCTCCACCTCCCTGAACAAGGAGCCGGCCTTTCCTTGGAGCCTGGGGGTGACTGTTGTCAGTTAAACGTTGATGTCTTTGTCACACACATCAGAGCCGAGCAAACGGTCCTGTGGGTGGAACTGTTACCACAGGTGGAGAGATGCCTTTGTTGTTCCCATTGTGGGGGTTTTGTCAGCGCTGGGAACTCCCTCCAGGTGCTGTTTACAGGGTTAGACACCCTGGTGCAAACTGATGTTAAGACACTCTGCTCTGCCATTGAACCTTCCAGAAGTAACCCCTGTACTCACCTCGTGTCTGACCACCTTGGGGTCGTTGTTTTCCTGCTGTTTCAGGAGCTGGAGAAGCTGGGGCTGAGGGATGATGTGGATCTGCACGTCTATGAAGTCCCCGTTGAGTACCAGACCGTGCAACGCCTCATTCCTGCCCTGTGGAAGAAACACAGTCCCCAAGTGAGTGAGCAAAGGGAGCAAAACCCCAGAGCAAAGGCTTGAAACCTGCAGGGAGCATCGTGGGAGGGCCCAGTTTTCATCTGTTGCTTCGGACTGGTAGTCCCTGTGTGGATCTTTTAATCTTTTGTGGTGAAAACTCGTGAATTTGGAGGATTTTACAGCTCAGAGTGCCCCAATTCATGGGAGCAGTTGGTGTGAAGAGGCCACTGGAAGGGGCTGTCTAGACAGCCAGGGTTGGGCTGTGCCACCTGGGCTCCTCCAGCAGCTGGGAACGGGCACATGTTGGGTTTTACTGGGATTAATCACGATCTGGGGCAGGAGGGGCTGAAACAAGAGTTGTGATCAAATGCCTGTGACACTCATGGAAGAACTGCTGTGACAGCTCCATTGTTAACTGGGATAGAATCATGGAATCCCACAGTGGTTTGGGTTGGAAGGACCTCAAAGCCCACCCAGTGCCACTCCTGCCATGGGCAGGGACACCTCCCACTGTCCCAAGTTGGTCCAGCCTGGCCTTGGACACTCCCAGGGCTGGGGCAGCCACAGCTTCTCTGCCCAACCTGTGCCAGGGCCTGCCCACCCTCCCAGCCAGGAATTCCTGCCCAATATCCCATCTAACCCTTCCATCACAGAATCATTTGGGTTGGAAAAGATCTCTGGATCAACCTTTGACCCATCACCACCCTGTCAACCAGCCCAGAGCACGGAGCCATCAAACCCCCTTGCCTTGGGCAGAAATCATGGATATCTGGAGTTTGGAGGGTCCCACAAACATCAGGCTGTTGATTTTGCACCGTTTGGGGTTGATCCAACCTGTCCCTTTTCTCTTGCAGCTGGTGGTCCACGTGGGAGTTTCGGGCATGGCCACCACTGTCACCCTGGAGAAGTGTGGCCACAACGTGGGTTACAAAGGGCTGGACAACTGTCGGTTCTGCCCAGGCTCCCAGTGCTGTGTGGAGGGTGGTCCAGAGTACATTGACTCCATCATTGACATGGACACAGTTTGCAAGAGGGTGTCAGCGCTGGGGCTGGACGTGGCTGTCACCATCTCCAAGGATGCTGGCAGGTATGGGACACCAGGGCCCCCTGGGGACATTGGCTGCAGTGTGTGGGGCCAGGGAATCCTGGGGTGCGGTGTGCTGGAAGGGATCTTCTTCTCACCCAGTGCCACCCCTGCCATGGGCAGGGACACCTCCCACTGTCCCAGGGTGCTCCAGCCTGGCCTGGGACACTCCCAGGGCTGGGGCAGCCACAGCCTTATGTGAACATGTCCTGAGTGTTCCCTTCATGCTCAGCTCCCGAGGCCTCTGCAGTTCCTCCACTTTTCACCATTAAGACTGGAAAAACCTTCTCAGACCTTCAAGTCCAACCATTCTCCCCAGCACTGCCAAGGCCACCACTAACCAGTGTCCCCAAGTGCCTTTGAGGTCTCCCACCTCACTTCTCACAGAGTTGGCAACACCATCCATTTTTCCAGTGCTCACCCAACCATCAGGGCTGAAAACCAGAGCTCTTCATACTTTTTTGCCTTAGATTTAACGAGAACAATCCCAGGCTCTCAATTCCAGGGTGTTCTTCTAAATCCCGCGGTGTCACCCCAACAAACAGCTCACCCTGACCTGTAGTTGTGATTTTTTTTTGCTGGATAATCCCTGTTTCTGTGTCTCAGGTACCTCTGTGACTTCACCTACTACACCTCCTTGTACCAGAGCCGGGGCAGGTCGGCCTTTGTGCACGTCCCTCCGCTGGGCAAGCCCTACTCGGCGGAGCAGCTGGGCCGGGCACTCCAGGCCATCGTGGAGGAGATGCTGGATCTCCTGGAGCACTCTGGAGACAAAATCAACTGTCAGCATGAACACTGAGCGTGCCCACAGGCTCTCCTGGTATTGCACTTCCAAAATTTTCCCTGTACTGGGGGGAAAAAAAAAAAATAACCCAATGGGCTGAGATGTTCCAGACCCAGAATTGGAGACTTCAACAAAAAAAAACACCCAACAAAATTCTTCTTCTAGAAATGGACTTTTTTTGGTCAAATCTGTGAGTTTCAGCCTTGGCAACAAAGAAGTCAGACTCTCTTCTTTCAGGCACCTGCAGCTCCTCATTCCTGGAGTGTGTGCTGGGAACTTCCCTGCCAGCCAGAGAGTGGAATCTGCTCCAGTGGGAAGTTCCTCACCTGGCCTTGGCCTTCAGGTGCAGGGAATGGATAACCCAGTCTTGTAAGGACTTGAGTTGAAAGGTTTGCTTTCTGTCACTTTTGGGTTTCTCTTGCCGCTCTTTGACCCAAATTGGAGGTAAAAGTACATCTGGAAGGAGTTGGAATGGGGTGGGATTGCCTTGGAGAAGAGTTTGGTGGAGATGAGAAGCTTCAAATTGCTTTGCTGAAGTGGAAACTTCTTGTAGCACTGATTCCTCCTCCCCCCTCATCCTCCAGATACCTGTAGGGCCTCTGTAACTTATGGTTAAGTGTAGCTGCAGATAGAAGGGATGGGTTTGGGTTCCTTTTGGGCAGAGCAGGATTTTTTGGGGGCCAAACTCACGCCAAATATTCCCAAATGTCTTTTTCCTGCCTCTCTCTTGGCCACCTTCCTCCCTCAAGTCAACCACTGACCTCCTGTACCAAACACCTCGGCTCTTGTGTGTCCAAAACAAACCATTAGTGGCTAAAGAGCTTTGCTAAAGGCCACTTTCTCCACGGGAGATCGTTATCCTCTTCTCTTGGTGCTCCCTGGTGAGTTTTAAGGTGAAGGTTGAGTAATTTATAACTTCCTTAGTTACAAATTTTCCCTCTGGTTGCAGGTTGGAAGAGTAAATGTTTAACTGCAATCCTGAGCCACCTCCTTGGCTTTTAGTGGAGACATAAAAATGCAAATTAAAAGACTGAAATCTTCACTCTCTTCCCACTGCCTGGAAACCAGAGGCAATTATTTGAAAACAAGGAGTTTTGCTTTGGCTGAGGGTTCCAGGCTCTTCCTCAGTGTCTTCCCCCCAGTGGGAGGGCCCAAAGGGACCTTTCCCAGGAGTTATTTTGGGGGTGGGTCCATGCAAGGTCCAAGCAGGACTTGAAAAGGAGGTGCTGCTGCTCCAGTGTGGAGATTTGCTGCCAAATTCTGAGATTCCAACAAAAGCAGATGATGTTAAAGCAGGACCAGACTCCAGACTGGTGATTCAGGACCAGTTGGTCTCATTGAGGGGCCTTTTAAGTGGAGAAGTCTGTGATTTGAATTAATACTTTTACATATATATATATATATAGATAAAACCCAACACTTTGAAATGTTTCAAAATCCCATTATTTTAGTTTTTCTAGTGCTGACTGGCTCTGTTATAGTATCTCTCAGTGAGAGCTGCCCTGGACCTGCTGTTTGCCAGGAAAATGTGATGGCAAAGGACAAACCACTCCTTGTAACCCTTGAGAGAGGACAGAGACTTTTCCAGCTTCAAGAATTCTCCTGAGGGCCCCTATGGGTGAAGATTTTTGGGTACCCCCAGGGAACTTCCCTCTGTATTCACTCTCCAGGCTCAATGAAAAGAAATTCAGAATATCTGAAATATTCTTCCCCATCCAATCCCAGGTAGCACTTGTCAGACTTTCTGATTAGTAATTTATTCTATTTAATATTTTGTTGAAATCTTCCTGGTTTGATGCATTTTTTTTGGTGTTTAGTTGAGCTACTTATCCCATAGGTTTGTTCCCTTTTCCCCTGGGTGTTCCTTAGCTGCTGAACTTGGGAAGGAGGAGCCTCTGCCTGTTCTGGGGCGTTTGGTGATTGAGTAATTTCCAGTTAAACTATTTAATTTACCTGTAATGTAGTTGTGGATGAAATGGGAGTGGAAGATCAACAGATTAGGGAGGTGATAACGAAATTCCCGGCGTGGAATTGGAGCAGGAGTGGGAAGGGCTCTGGGAGGGTCCCTGAGGGCTCAGTGTCTCCATCAGGTGGGATGTTCCATGTCTGGAGGGGGTTTCTCCATCCCTTGGAGATGCCCCTGGAAGTGTCTGGAGGCTCCAGATCCACCATCAGGGAGCACAAACAGCAGCAGCTGCGTGGGAAGAACTTCCCACACCGGTTTGTTCAGCCTGGGGAGTTACATCCTGTTCAACACCTAAAAATATTCCTGCTTTGGGTGCTCCCTGCTATTGCAGGGGGGAATCTGGAGGCACTTTCTGTGCCTGTTGCTGTCTGAGCCCCCAGTGCTTGGCCTGGGATGTGTCAGCGTTAAAAATCCCTTTTTTGGGGGGGAAATGATTTGCTTTGAGCTCCGAGTTTCCTCCTGATCTGTTCTTGTGAAGCTCCATTTGATCAGTTCCTTAGAAAACATAATTTATTTTATATTCTTTTGGGGGTTTTGGAGAATTAGTCCTGAGCTTGTGTTTGTAAAGAGTGTTGTGGTCATAGAGAAATTTTGTGTAGCGAAAACTTGGGCAAAAAGGGCATTAAACTAATTTTATTTAATCCAATTTAAATTAATTACTTTTTTGAGGTGAGTTTTTGGTTGTTTTTTTTTTTCTTTTTTGAAAGCTTTTTGTTAAATTCACCAAGCTTTTCCTCTAGGTGCAAATTTCCTTTGGGAATGGGATGTCAAACTGATGCAGAGCTTCCAAAAGTTGATGTTTTGTGTCATCCTATTTGCTTCCAGCTCCTCAATAAATAGAATTTGCTGATTTGCACTGACTGGGAGACCTGTTGCCAACCCCCAAAACTCTGTGCTAGTGAGTAAAAGTGGAGGAAATTCAGCTGGACTTGTTCATTCCCGTGCCTGTAATTTGGGAAACGTGAGAACTGGCAGAATTTTGGGATCCTGTGACTGCAAAGTTGTCTCTGGGGCTGAGGATTTTTGGTGTGGAAGAGAGAATTGGGGTCTGATGCCATTTCTGTGCTTGGGGCAGGGACTGGCTGGTGTGTTGGGGAGGTTTGGGGATGACAATGGGGTTGTTTCACTCATTAAATGCTGCCAAGGATTATGAGGAACTCCAGATGCTCAGAGACAGCTCTAATTTGGTGATGCTGCTGCCAGGAGGTGGATTAAACGTGGGAATCTCCTTTATAACAGCAGGAAAAAGGAATTGTGAGCTTGGAAGGTTCTTTTCCTTAAGGATTCTTGTGGGATCTGATGCTCCTCGTGGGTCCCTCCCACCCTGGGAGTGGTTGAAGGGTTTTTGTCCCTGATACAGAAGCTGTTGGTGGTTTTTTTGAGGGGCAGTTTTTGGAGAGAACCCCGAAATGTGTCAGCAGTTCACCCTTATCTGGAGGATTCCCCAGCCTGGTTGTTTCCTCCCAAAGGTGGGAGAGGTGGGAAAGGATGGAAAAGTCAGGAAGAGGGTGTGAGGTGGTGAGTGTGGGTGTGACTGAGCAGCCCAGAAACTGCTGAGCTGCCAGAGGGTCCTCGGGAGGGACCTGCCTGGGGCTGCTCGGGGGGAAAACTTCACAAAAACTTCACTGTTTGCTCTGCTTTCACCCCCAAAAGGAGGACTTGGGGGGATAAATCCTTCCTTGGAGATGGTGCTTGGTTGTAAAGCTCAGCCTGAGGCTTTGGGGGGTTCCCACAGCAGGAAAAACATTCCTTGGACCAGGACTCTGGGCTAATTGTGCTCATTATCCTCTCTGTAGGGTTTGTGCTGGGAAAAACCAGCTGGGGAAAGGTCCTTTGTGCCCCAACTCACCTGGAAGCAGGTGCAGATGTAGCATCCAGCCCCTCAGGAAGGCAATACTGAACCTTTAGTGCCTCACCTGCTGCCAAAGGGGATTATTCCAGACCACTGGAATAAAGCCCAGGAGCTCCCAGGCCTGCCCAGACAGCACAGGCTCCCAGTGGGGGTGGGTTTGGTAAGGAAAAGTCTAAAAAAAGGTAAAATCCACTGAAGTTTCTTCTAATCCCTCACATAATTCTGAGCTGAATTGGAACTGGGAGATCTTTGAGGTCCCTTCCAGCCCAAACCATCCTGGAATTCTGGGATTTGTCACCCTGTGAGATGGAGAAAAGGAATTGCAGGAGGAGGAGCTTCTCAAAGCCAAAAGTGGGGAAACCCCTGAAAATGAGGAACTGGGGGAGCCCCCCCTGGCAAAGCTGCAGCAGCTGGGATGGCCTGGCCAGGGGGTTTGCTGGGTTCTTGTGTTGGGGCTCGGGAATTTTGGGGGGATTTCTCCTGATTTTCTCACTCCAGTCGAGGCTCAGGCACAGCTGCTGCAGGAGGGAGTGGTGGTGTCTGGAAACTGCCTGAAAATCAGGATTTTTGGCCATGGAAAGGACTTTGTGGGGTGGCTTTGTTGAATTCAGATGTTCAGATTTTGCCCCATGCTCAGATAAAACTGTCAGGATTCATTTGTACAGATCCTTCCCCAAAGTAACTTCCTCCCTTTTATCTCCTTTACTTTAATACTTTATCCAATAATATTTTAAGGATTTAATTTTATTTTAATGACAGGCATTTCAGAGTTGTAAAGGCTCTTTATAACTTTATTGACTTGGATAAAAACCCCCTTTGTTGATACCATAAATACTCATCTTGATGGAGATGGATTTGTTATTTTTGCACCAGAATCCCTAATTTTTGCAGTATAAAGTGCACTTTTTCTTAAAAAACCCCTTGTATTCCTGTCTGATGAGTGTCTTATGTGCTGAGAGTGATATTCTGCCAAAGCTCCAAAGCTGAGGATGTTGTTAATTCTTCGAGGTATTAATTGAAACCCGAGAGCTGCTTCTGCTCAGCCTATTTTAAGTAGAGAAGGAAATGCCTCCCCCTGCATAGGAATTAAAGATGGGAAACGAAACTCTCACTGCCCTTAAGTAAAACTCTGTGGTACTTCAATCCACCTTCAGGTTTTCTCTTGCACCAGCTCCTTAAATCACAAATGTTTACTTTGATGCTCGTCAGGGAGTGCCTTGGCCTGGGCTGGGCTCACTTTGGGCAGCAGAATGGTGGGAATGGCCATGGCTTTGCCCCCAGGGGGGTGGGAACACTGGGCTGGTGGGAGCTGCTGGCTTGGTGGGAGTCCCTGTGGTGGCTGAGGCTGCTCCTCAGAGCCCTGAGGGAGTTCTCCAGCTTTGCTCACACCCACAGGGACCTGCCCGAGGGACCAGCCAGAGGGTTTGCTGCTTCCCTGGCCCTTGGGGTTGGGTTGGCCCCACTCCAGAGGGTGTTCCCGAGGGGATTGTCCCCTCCCCAGCCCCCTGGGACCCACAGTGTGTGTCTGGGGGGCTCAGGGGTTGCCCACCTCGTGCTTGGCAGGGCTCTTGGAGCAACAGTTCTGTTCTCTCCGTGTGTTCTTGCAGTGCCTTGTACCCCCCCAACCCTCTGTGTGTCACCAAGGGCTGTAACTGCTCTCAGCTTGTACTGCCAGACTGGACTTTGTAACTGAGGATTTAAACTGTGTTTCAAAGGAAATAAAGAGTTTAACTCTGACTCCACCTGCTCTTTAACCCTCCTTGTTGTTTCAGGGGCCTTGCAGGGTGTTTGTTTGAACCTGTTCCCCCTAAACCCAATTTCCATTGGCCACATCCACCTGTCCTTCCAACCCTTCCAGGGATGGAACCTGTGCTGGCTGTTGGAAGGTTTCTGTCCCTGCTCCTGGGCCTGACTGGGGGGGAACTGGGAGGGCTGGGGCCACCAGATGGTGCTGCCAGACAGGCACATTGTGCTCTGTGTCACCCCAGAGCAGGACAATGGATGGGGAGACCCTCCGGATCCAGGGGGGTCCAGGACATGGGGAAGGGAAAACAACTGGGCAGCTCCAGCTTGATCCAGGACAGCTGGAGGTGCAACACCTGGATGGCTCCAGGTTGATCCAGGACAGCTGGAGGTGCAACACCTGGATGGCTCCAGGTTGGTCCAGGGCAGCTGGAGGGTACAACCCTTCACAAATGGAGGTTGATCAGGGACAGCCAGAGGGTACAACCCCTCCCCAGGTCCAGTTTGGTCCTGGGAGCATCTCCTGATCCCAACTTTCCTGGTGCTGCAGAGATGGCAGGAAAGGAGATGTCACAGCATCAGGTCCTGGGGGACAACCCCGTGCCAGGGGGTTGGTGTCACCCCCATCATCAGCTCCATGGGATACAGGATGGATGTTGGATTTATTACCCAAGGCACAGCTCTGCTGTGACAGGTTAAAGCCCAGACCAAGCCCAGGGTATCCCACTGGGATGGGGCTCGGGGGGTCCAAGTCCAAAAGTTTCACCCCTTGGTCTGGGGAGTTACTGGTGGTTTGTGCCTGGAGGGGGGTCAGAAAGGAAAACCTCACAGTTCTCCTGGAATCTCTCCTCTTTTTTTTTCTTTTCTTTTTTTTTTTTTTTGTCTTTTTCATGGCCTGACTCTGGGAATGGTTTTTTCCTGAGCTCTCATGGTGATCTTGCTGAGTTCTCCAGCCTTTTCGTGCAGGTGGAGCTTTTATTCCAGCCCCCAGCCCCTGGCACGTGCTGGGCACGGGGAGTTTGGGATGTCCCTGCCAGGTGAGCCAGGACAGCGGCCCCAGAGGGCTCTCCCTGAGCCAACCCCGCTGACATCGCTCTCCTTTAATTCCCTTTATGAGGTGCTGAGCGTTTCCTGCCCGGTGTTCCCGGGTGATGTCACGAACCGGGGAAGTCACGTGTCGATGAGGTCATTCTGCAAACAACTCCCTGGAGCGACAGATCCCAAGTTTTGTCGCTGCTGAGGAGTTTCATCATGGAGCGTCCCACTTGGATTCCTTGGTGGACATCCAAAGCTTCATGGAGGACATCCCTTTGGAGGACTTTAACCCTTTGTCTAACGCCCTGCTCTGTTCCCCCTCTTCTCTCCTCCCCGACTCCTCAAACCTTCCAAACCTTCCTAAACGAGGTGGGAATTTTGGGCAGCCTCCATCTGGCTGCTCCCTCTCTGTGGTTCCCCAGCTTGCAAATCAAAGCTGAGCTCAAGCAAAGGTGCCCGAGGAGAGCCCACCCTCTCCTGGAGCTCCCCGGAGCTTCCAGCGAAACAGCTGCGGAGCTGGAGCTGGGGAATGGCTGGAATTTCCTGCCTGCTCCGAACAGCCCTGGCTGCCTCCGGTGGGGCATGTGCGGGCAGGGCCCAGGACAGGGCCCAGGGCAGGGCCCAGGGCAGTCCCAGGACAGGGCACAGGGCAGGGCCCAGGACAGGGCACAGGGCAGGGCCCAGGGCAGGGCCCAGGCCAGGGCACAGGGCTGGGCCCAGGGCCGGCCCAGGGCAGGGCCCAGGGCAGGGCCCAGGGCAGGGCCCAGGGCAGTCCCAGGGCAGGGCCCAGGGCAGTCCCAGGGCAGGTCCCAGGACAGGGCACAGGGCAGGGCCCAGGGCAGTCCCAGGGCAGGTCCCAGGACAGGGCACAGGGCAGGGCACAGGGCAGGGCCCAGGGCAGGTCCCAGTGCTGGTCCCAAGCAGGTCCAAAGAGATGTCCCAGGGCAGATGCCAAGACATGTCCCAGGGCACATCTCAAGACATGTCCCAAGATGTGTCCCAGGACAGATCCCAGGGCATGTCCCAGAATAGGTCCCAGGGCAGATCCCAGGGCAGGGGACCAGACATGTTCCTGGGCAGATCCCAGGACATGTCCCAGGGCAGATCCCAGGGCAGGTCCCAGGGCAGATCCCAGGGCAGGTCCCAGGGTACATGCCAGGACATGTCCCAGGGCAGGACTCGCTGCCTCTCACACCCTGGGACGTGTTCCTGGGGACAGAGCAGAGCAGAGAATTCCCAGTGTGACCTTCCCACTCCAGGGATGACACCCTGACTGACCATTTCCCCATCCCAAGGCTCCTCACTGTGCCTTTCAACCACTCTTTCCCCTCTGCCTGGTGATCCCACCTGGATCCATCATCCAGGGGCTACAGATGGATATTCTCCACCCACCTCTGCCAGAATGGGATTTTCTTGGTCAGTTCCCAACATCCTGAGGGGAAAATCCCTTCTTGTGCTCCTCTCCAGCTGCTTCCCCCTGCAGTGGATGCTCCTGGACGTGCCCTGTGTACACAACCCCTCCCCAGGTCACGCTCCGGTGACTAATTCCCTCCTGACGGGCACGTGAAGCCTGAGCTGTGTCCAACTTCTCAAAGAAATACATTTATTTCTGCTGGAGGTTGCACCAACAGCATCCCCACCAGCTTCTCCAGCAGCTCCCACCTTCATTCCTCATCCAAAGTTGTACCTTGTGCTCCAAAAAGCATCCAGACTCTTAAAATCCCACAGTTTTCAGGAGGTTCTGGGGTTGGATCCTTGTAGGATCTTCCTCAATGAAGGACATGCTGTTCTGGGATGTGTCTGGTTGGATTTGATTTCCTTCATCTATTTGTCCCCTCAATTAAAAAAAAAAATCATCCAGACTTAAAATCCTACAGTTTTAAGGGTCTTTCTGGGTTATCCTTCCATTTTTTTTCATGCCCTAAAGGTTTCTATAGTAAAAAAATGCTGCTCTGGAATGTGCCCAGATTGGATTTGATTTCCTTCATCTCTTTTTCCCCCCACTTAAAAATAAACCATCCAGGCTCTTAAATCTTCCCGTTTTAAGGAGATTTCTGGGTTGTCCTTCCCTTGTAGCATCTCCCAAGGGTTTCCCTGATAAAAGAGATGCTGCTCTGGGATGTGCCCAGGTTGGATTTGGTTCCTTTCATCCATTTTTCCCACCTGCTCAGTGTTGGAAAGATTTTTGGAGGAAGAGTTTAGGGCTCATCTAACCCTTTGTGCTCCACTCCCAGGCTCAGCACCACCATCCCAAGGGATCACAACACTCCCCAAAGCCTTGGGCTGGGAACACCTCCTGGATCCACACTAAAAATGAAGGGAAAGGGCTGTTTTGGCACATTGGAGGGTCAAGAGGCATCTCCCATTGAACAAAAAGAGGCTCCCACCATAAAAAAGCTGCTTTTTGAAGCTGCCTCTCAGTGACAGTCACATCAATCCTGCCCAGGTTGAGCTCGTTCCCTGCTCCTCCTGCAGATGATCCTGAACATCCTGAGCTGGTGGGGATGCACAAGGACCATGAAGGCACCTCCATGATGCTCTCCAGGTGTTCATATCTGCTGATGGGAAAACACCACTGCCCACCTAAAAGCATCCTCAGGCCCACCTGTAAATCCAAATCCACCCAGGAAAGACTCTCCTTGGAAGCTGAGAAGATCCTGGTGCCGAAAGCATCGCCCCAGGAAGGGGTTTGTGGGGTTGCTGAGGGTTTCCCAAGCCTGGGTTCCATTTTTGCTGCTTGGATTGGAGGCATTTCCTGCACTTGAGGGAGGCTGGGAATCCGAGTTAATCGTTGACTGAGGGCTCAGAGGAGGCAGGAATGTCTTTGTCCAAGTGGAGCAGAAGTCTCATTTTTGGGACATGCCGTAAACTTGCAGCGAAGGGAGAAAAATGTGAGTCCTGCTGTGACGGGGCAGAAGCTGCTTTTTTGCTCTCCTGACCCATCCCTTGTTGTCTTTGATTTGGAAACATCCAAAGGTCACCACAGCCCCCACTCTGCTGGATCATGATGACAGAGCTGGGAAAACTCTGGATGTGGCTTCCTGAACATCCCACGCTGGCGGCGGAGGGAGAGCCCTGACCCCCCTCCCTCTGTGCCCCTTTGCACACCTGGAATGGAATGGGATGGGATGGAGCAAACCAGCTGCAACCCCTTGTCAATGTGCCCATCTTGGGGGCAGGGTGGGTTTTTCCCCTTTCCCGAGGATTTTCTCACCCCAAATTATTCCTGGAAGTGCCAGAGGTGACTCCAGCCCCGACTTCCCTTGAGACCAAACCTTAAGAGCTGTTGGAGCTTCATGTGGTGGCAGCAGCCTGGCTGCTCCTCCCTCCTTACCCTTTGGCTGAAAAATACACACTGTGAAAGCATTATTTGCCTCATTTCCAGGGAATATCCCCCTCCAGAATCCCACCTGCTCAGCCCAGGTGACTTCAGGGTGCTCTGAGGTGCCAGGGGAGCACCTGAGCCAGCACTGTTTGCCTTGTTCTGGGGTGCTCTGTGGTGCTCTGGGTGCTGGGAGCTGGAACCCCACTCTGTTGGTCCCAGGGTGGTGCCCACACATTCCCAAGGGGCTCTGGGCACATTTTTGGGATCCCTTACCCAACAGTTGCAAGGAACTGATAGACCCAAAATCTGGAGAGCAGAACTTCCCCTCTCACCCCTTGTGATGAGGAACTGTAGAAATAAACCCCCCCGAGGTTTCTGCTGGTTCTTGCAGCCGTGGGGAATTTCCTGCTTTTTGGGAAATCAAAGCCCTCTGGAGTCCCCCCATCTGTTCTCACCCCCTCAGTGTCCCCCCACCAGAGCTGGGAGGGCAGGGCAGGGCAGGGCAGGGCAGGGCATGGGCAGCCCCTCAACTACCACCACAATGACCTGGGGGACAGATGGATTTGGAGCAGCCCCAGTTGCAGGTGGCCAGTTTGGGGTTTGTCCTTGAATCCAACACAGCACCAGGAGCTCCTCAGGCCCACTCCAAGCCCTGCCCCAGCTGGTTCAAGTTCAGAGCTGCATCCAGCCCACAGTCTGGGGGGAAGTGGCTGATGGTCACATTCTCCTCCTTGGTTTTTCAGATGTTTAATCTCAGCATTTGCAAGGCAACTTCTGCCCCCAGTGCTGGCTCGGCCTGGGGGGGCTCTGGAATGGCACCCACCACCCTCACCACACTTCCCACCCATCACCATCATCTGGAGATGGAGAGAAGGGAAAAAGATTATTTACAGAGAGTCATGGAGTGGTTTGGCTTGGAAGGGACTTCAAAGTCCATCTTGTCCACCCCCTTGGCACCCACAGAGGATGCTCCAACTGGAGAGGAACCTCCATCCTGCTGGGAAGAGATGTGGGATAAACCCAACTTTCTGATGCCAAAGGACAGAGGGAATGCGGGATGAGCAGAGGAGATGTGGGATGAGCAGAGGAGATGTGGGATGAGCAGAGATGTGGGATGAGCAGAGACAATGTGGGATGAGCAGAGATGTGGGATGAGCAGAGATGTGGGATGAGCAGAGGGGATGTGAGATGAGCAGAGACAATGTGGGATGAGCAGAGACAATGTGGGATGAGCAGAGATGTGGGATGAGCAGAGGAGATGTGAGATGTGGGATGAGCAGGGAATGTGGGATGAGCAGAGGAGATGCTGGATGAGCAGAGGAGATGTGGGATGAGCAGAGGAGATGTGGGATGAGCAGAGGAGATGTGGGATGAGCAGAGGCTGCACAATCCCCTCTTGCAGGCTGGTGAGGACACGCTGGGATGTTTCATCACCACCCTCTCAGCATTCAAACCAGAGCTCCAAATCCCTGTTTTATGGCCCTTGCTGGACTGTAAATCTCCAAGCTCCAGGGCTGGCGCCTTCTGGGGGAAAACATCCGGCTCAGGCAACCTTTGATGCTCCAGGAGCATGAGGGACATGCGTCACTCTGGGGTGGGGGTCACACCCACGGAGAGGAAACCCATTGCAGAAGCAGAACTTCAGCATTTGGGGGTTTGCTGGGTCTTGCTCAATGGGGTTGAAGAGGTCGGGGCCTCTTCCTCTCTGCCTGGACGTGCCAAGGGCTCTGGTTCAGCTCTGGGTGAGCACTTTTGGCACCATGTGGATGGTGGAAGGGTCTGGTGGCCAGGCTGGCACCTGCTGGGGACAAGGAGATGTCCAGAATGGAGGGGGTGACATGATGGTTCTGCCCCAGGGTGGTACCCAGAGGTCTGTGGTCCTTCTGGTGGTGTTCCCTGTCCCTTCCTCCTTGGATTGAGGGGGATGAAGGGTTGTTGGCAAATGGATCACACTGGGCTTGGTGCTCTGGGAACTCCCTAAGGATTCTCCCTGGGAAGAAGCTCTAGGAGGGAGGTTCAGCCCTGCCCAGCTGCTGGAGGGATGGGGAATGTCCCACACGTGGCAGTGTCAGGATGGTGCCCAAATCCACACGGGGAGAAGCCCTGGAGATAAACCTGGCAGCAAATTTCCCCTGGGAGCCACACATGGGGTTTCATCCCAGCTGGATTCCCTGGGAAGAGAAAGGTGGTGAAATGGGGAGAGGACCTGGGTGGGCTCCTGCTTCTCTCACCCATCCTGCTGCAAGGACAGATCCAGAGCAGGGCAGAGGAGCCAGAGCCCAGCAATGCCCTTCACGTTGTCCTGGTCATCCTGACAAACTTCTGTCTCGTGTTTTGGGGTGAAACGCCTGATCTCCGCTTTGCCTCAGGCAACCCCCTGAGAAAGCGGGTGAGAAAAGCCCGAGGAGGAGCAGGGGATAAACAGCCGTAAATCACGGGATTACTGCGAGCACGTTCACCCCGTGGCAGGAGCGCAGCTGAAGACCAGGCACTTGGATCAGCTTCAGGGTATTTGGGAATGGCCTCGCCTGCCCCGGCCGGCGCCGGGGGGGACCTGCCGGTTTCCTCGTCTGACCGGTGGTTTCTCATCCCTCTGTTCGTGGGTTTTAGTCCAAGCATCCCTGAGGAGAAGGTGGGAGATGGTCCTGTGCCAACCTCTGTGGCTTGTCCCCACCTCTGTGGCTCGTCCCCACGGCGGGTTTTCTCCTCCCTAACCCTGGGCTGGCAGCGGCGCTGCCCGACACACGTGGCCCAATGGATTGGTGCCACACGGCGTGCCCGGCTCCATCCCGGCTGGCTCCATTTGGGATGATGTAACCCCGGCCACAGTTGCTTCAGAAGGCCCCGGACACGGGATATACCCACCCCCGGCAGCACCTGCACGGAGGAACCGGTGGCACCAACCCCTTTGGTGGGACAAGGTCCAGGGCTGGTCCCGTCCCTTCTTCCGGGCACGAGCCTGGCACGAGCCCCACAGTCCAGCTCTTCCTTCCTCCCTGCCCCATTCCTGCTCCGGGGGATTTTGGGAAGGGACTGCGTGCCCGGATCAGCCCCGTGTGATAACAGGGACCCTCAAGCCAACAGGGCAAGGTGACAGGCAGGGAAGGGGGCTGAGGATGCAGGGATGGGCAGCAGGAACGCAGCGCTCCTGGCACAGCATCCCCTCTCCATCACCCGCCCCACCAGCGGGCGGTGGAGCTGAGGGAATCCCCCAGCCACGCGGGCCGTAGGGAAAACGGGACGTGGAAGGGAAATATTTGTCTCTGGAGAAATAGAATTCCATCTTTTTTTATCTCCACAGCTGCAAACCACCCTGTAAATCACCCGGGGCCGGCACCGGCAGAGCTCCCGTGCGGAACCCCGGGAGGAGAAGAGAGATTCCTGCTGGGAGTTGACTCCGCCAGGGAGGGGGGACGGAGGGCGGGCAAAGTTCGGCTCTTATAAAGTCCGATCTGGTCCGATTCATTCATTCCCCTGGGCAGCATCTCCGCCAGCGGCACGTCCGGCCTTTGCACGACGCTTGGGAATAAATAACAAATCCTGCAGGATGGCGAGGGCGCTGCGGGACGTCGGGGCCGCCCTCACCTGCCTCCAGCTCCTGCTGCTCCTCGTGGCCGTGGAGTCGCCGCCCCACGCGTGGGAGCAGGACAGGCTGCAGCTGGAAGCCGTCAAGAAGGACATCCTGGAGCGGCTGGACATGCCGGGTCCCCCCGTCATCCGGCACCGGCTGGACCAGGAGAGCGTCCAGAAAGCGCGGCGGCTCTACCAGCTGGAAGTGGCGGAGCTGGCGGGGAACTGGAGCCGGGAGAAGGAGGAAGAGGAGGAGGAGGAATCCTTGGCCAGGACCCGGCGTTTGCACCGCCTGACCCTCACCTGTGAGTGGCCGCGGTTCTGTGGCATCCCACGACCCTCATCCCCGCGGGACACTCGCTCGGGCACGGTCGGGACATGACCGGGCATGCAGCACAGTGGGCACGGCCACCCTTATCCCGCGGCTTCCTTTGCCCCGGAAAAGGGGAGGAGCCGCTGCTGGAGCCGCTCGGCTTAAGAACACCGAAATCAGGGAGGTTGGGATTGAAGTTTGGGATGAGCGGCTCGGGGGGCTCGGAGCGGGGCTCGAGGGGTTTGGGGGTGAACAGAGGGGAGATGCCAATCTGAGCCCCGGTTTGGGGGTTTATCTGGATCTGGGGGGATTCAGGGAAATACTCTGCTCCTGAGGGGACAGCCGGGGCGTGGGGTGGGGGTCACCCCGACTGTCCTGGAGCACCTGCTCCGGCACCAGCGAGACCGAGGCCTCCAACTTGGCGGTCCCTGTGGAAGGGGGTTCCTTAGTGATCCAGGCACAGGGATGAATGTCCAGCAGCCCTCGGGCTTTGGGTGATCCCCGGGGTTTGGCTGCCTGGCCGGAGCCGCTGGGCTGGCGGGGAATTGCCGGCTCTTACATCAGCTGTCCCTTCTGTCCCGCAGTGCTGCGCTGGCCGGACATCCCGCAGGGACCCCGCGACCCCCAGGGACCCCGGGACCCCCAGGGACACCAGAGCCCCCGCAGTCCCTACCGCTACCGCCTCCTCCTGTCCCGCACCGAGGAATTCCACCGGCAGCTCCAGGTGGTTCGGGCAGAGCTGAAGCTCTTCAAGCACCCCCCGGCCCCCTCCGCGGTGTCCCCCCGGGTCACCATCTCCACTCTGCAGGGGGATGACGAGACCCCCCAGCTCCTGCGGAGCCAAGAGCTGGACCCCGGTTCGCAGAGCCTGGATGTGACAGCCGCCATCCAGCCCTGGGTGGCCGGGCCCGAGCCCACCCTGCGCCTGGAGCTGAACTTCACAACCAACGTCTCGGCCGCACTGGCCACCTCGGAGGGGGACGCGCTCGTGCTGGAGGTGCAAACCCAGGAGAAGACGGGGCGGGGGGCCAGGAGGGCCCGGGGGCTGGAGGAGGAATGCGGGAAGAGCGACGGGAAGTGTTGCCTGAAGTCGCTGAAGGTCTCCTTCCAGGACATCGGCTGGTCGGACTGGGTGATCGCCCCCCACAGCTACTACATGAGGTTCTGCGAAGGGTCCTGCCCCCACAACTACAAACCTGCCAACATGCACGCCCAGATCAAGTCCCGGGTGCACTCCCTGTCCAGGGCCACCCCCCCGCCCTGCTGTGTCCCCGCCGGCTACGACCCCATGGTGCTGATGCACTACGATGGGGAGGGCAGGCTGGTCTCCAGCGTCTTCGAGGACATGCTGGTCACCAGGTGCCACTGTGCCTGATGGCGTCGCTGATGGCTCCAGCTGGGATGTGTCACCGCCCAGGTGAGGCCTCCCGGCAGCTCCAGCACCCCAAAATTCAGGCTCTGTGGCACCAAATGTCCCCACACCAGATCTGATTCCACCATGGAGCTCAGCCCTGGCATCTCCAGCTTCAGCATCCCAAAATCCAGATCCTGTGGCACCAAATGCCTCCACACCAGACCCAGCTCTGCTGTCCAGTTTAGCCCCCAGGGGGGCTCCATCTCCATTGTCCAACTCAGCCCTGGGGTCTCCAGTTCTGGATTCCTCTCCACAATAACTTGCTCCCTCCTCTCTTCTCTTACTTAAATCCATAATTTATTGGGTAGGTGGTGTCTTCCCACCCAAGATGCCCCAAAAGGGACAGGGTAGGTCTGTCCCCACATGGCCATATCCCACTCCATCCCCTCTTCTCTGCTCAGAGACTTATTTATAGACACCCTCCCCTTATTTATTTCTAACTTATTGTATTTTATAGCAAAACACTTTTGTTTGGAAATCTGGCATTTTTTCTGTATTTGCATTTTATATATTTCTATAAAACAGGAAGGATATTAAGAATAGAAATGAATAAAGTGATGGGAACAGGCATTGTGGCTGCTCCTCCTGCTCAGCTGGCTGGGGGTCTCCACCCAGCCCCACAGTTGGGCCCCTCAGGTCTCCTGGGGTCTGACTCCATGTGGATTGGCTGATAAATCCTCATGGCTTTCCAGTGCCATCCTGCCAGTCTGTGAGTAATGTCTGGGCACTGTTCCCAGAGACCTTTGAGCTGTTTGTGTCCTTGGGATGGGTGTTGGGCACAGCCTGGACCCCCAGGTGGGGCGTCCAGCCAGGATGTGGCCATTGCCCCATTTCCAGGTGCTCCAGCCCTGGGACCCCCTGGGCACCAAGGGGTGGGGGAACCCACCATGGGGGTTGGTGGCACACTCTGTGTCCCCAAGGGACTCACCATGGCTGGATGGGGGTGACTCTGCTGGTCACAACTCCTCTCTGTCCTGTCCCCTCTTCCAGTGTGATCCAGGACTGTCCAGCCCCAAAGCAGCTGCTGGTGGGGACCTGGGATAGGGGGACCTCTGCTCTGGGAACTGGGGCACTGGGGACCAGAGCTTGAAGGACACACGCTATGGAGATGCCCATGCCTGGGGGCACAGACTGGAGGGAGCTGGGTCTTGGTCCCTTGGGACCACCACTTTGGGGACATGGGGTCTGGGGACCTGCCCTTGAGGGTGTTGGTCCTTTGGGACCCCTGCCCTGGGGGAATGGACTCTGTGGACGTGCCCTTGGTGATCTTGGCCCCTTGGAACCCCAGATTTGGGGACCTGTCCCTGAGGGTCCTGGTTCCTTGGGATCCCCCCTTTGGGGACATGTGCTTTGGGAGCTCCAGGGGTGTCCTGTGTCCTGCCCAGGGCTCCCCACAAACCACGAGCTACTTGGGTAATCAAAGATAATTAAACCATTTAATGAGGCACAGCGAAGCCTCACAGGGACCAGAGGGACACACAGACAAGTCTCCACATCCCCAGACTGCAGGTCCCCTCATGGTGCCCAGCTCGGGGTCTCACCAGGAGGGTTAAAAGAGGGAACTTTTGCTCTGTTCCCCAAAGTGGCAGATTGAGCAGGAGAACGGGTGGCACAGCCACGTCCGGATGTCCCCAACCGCTGGCACGGCCCTGGGCGAGCAGTGCCACGGCCCCAGAAGGGGAAGAGGAACCCAAGGCCGTGGCACCCCCAGCCCTCTCCTGGGGGCCCCACTCGTGTCCCGGCCGGAAGGCTCCGGCTGCCGGCGGATGTGGCACGAGGTGTCACCACGGTGGTGGCCACCGGCCCCGAGGGGAAGTGTCAGCTCAGCTCTCGCCCTGTGGTGGGAACTGGGGCCATGGAGGGGCCTGGGGCTGGAGGGTGTTGAAACCACTGCCCCAGAAAGGTGTTCCCACAGGAAATGCGTGTGGGAACCACCCGTGTCCCCATCCCAGCCGTGGGGAAGCCCATGGAGCTCCCACGGAGTGCCCCTCCCTGTCCCCTCTGGGTGGGGGGACAGTGGGGAAAGGGCATCACTGTGGGGCAGAGCATGTCCCTTCCACCCCCACAGTGTTCCCTCAGACCTCCCAGTGTCCCTCCAGCCTCCCAGTCCCTCCCTGGCCCCTCACTGGCCGGGAATGATGTAAATGTCCTCGCTGGGGCCCAGGGTGTTGGCATAGATGGGCTGGTCCCTGGCATCAGCCTCTCCCTCCAGGAAATAATCCTCATCCACTGGGACCTGAGGGCTGGGGGGACAGGGGCGGCTCCATGAGCAGGGACTGTCACAGGGAGGCTCTGGGGGTAGGGGAGGGGAAGGGTCTGGGACTTGGGGATGGTGAGGTGGGACGGGACAGGAGGGCACGGGTGGCACTGTGGGGATTGGGTGACATGTGTGGGACAGACAGGATGGCACAGTAGGGGATGGCATGGGATGGGATGGCATGGGATGGGATGGGAGAGATGGGATGGGTTGACATGGAACAGGGTGGG
>JAWWEV010000084.1:1208943-1245478 GCA_035583235.1 Hafferia zeledoni
CGCATGGGACCCCAGGGATGGGATACTGGGATATGGGATACTGGGATATGGGATACTGGGATACTGGGATGGGGACACGCATGGGACCCCAGGGATGGGATACTGGGATATGGGATACTGGGATATGGGATACTGGGATACTGGGATGGGGACAGGCATGGGACCCCAGGGATGGGATACTGGGATATGGGATACTGGGATACTGGGATGGGGACAGGCACGGGACCCCAGGGATGGGCTACTGGAATGGGGGGTACTGGGATACCAGGCTGCTGTCCCAGCCCCCCTGACCCCCCTCTCCCTGCAGACCTATGGCAGTGGGATGCGCCCCCCCCCCAGCTCGCTGGCCGGTCCTGGCATGCCCGCCATGAACATGTAAGACCCCCCTTGTGCCCCCCACCCCCCCAGGGCAGGGAGTGCCCCAGGAGTGGCAGGACCCCCCTCACTGCCCTCATTGCCTTGCAGGGGTCCCGGTGGCCGCGGGCCGTGGCCGAACCCAAACGCCAACTCTGTGAGTTTGAGGGGGTGGGGAACACCTTGGGGGGGTCCTGGGGGGTGCTGACCCCGTGTCCCCCTACACTGACCCCATGCCCCCCCTGCTGACCCACCTTTGTCCCCCCTAGATCGCCTACTCCTCCTCATCCCCTGGGAACTACGTGGTGAGTCTGGGGGTGCACTCTGGGTGGGGGTGGGGGGCTGCAGAGTTGCCCCTGAGACCCCCATAACCCACCGCCCTCCTTTCCTCCCTCAGGGCCCTCCTGGGGGTGGCGGCCCCCCCGGTACCCCCATCCTGCCCAGCCCCGGAGGTGAGTGATGGGGTGGGCTGTTGTCTGGGGGGTGTCAGTGGGATTTGGGGAGGGGGCCACACTCACCCCCACCCGTGGGTTTCCCCCCAGACTCCACCAACTCCAGTGAGAACATGTACACCATGATGAACCCCATCGGACCCGCGGGGAACCGGCCGAACGTGAGTGATGGGGTGGGTGGACACGGGTGGGGGCGAGGGGGGACCCCCGACTTTGCTAACACCCCCCACTTCTGCTCACCCCCCCTTTTCCCTTCCAGTTCCCAATGGGGCCCGGCCCCGAGGGGCCCATGGGTGGGATGAGCGCGATGGAGCCGCATCACATGAACGGATCCCTAGGTGGGTGTTGCCCCCGGGGACAGGGGGGTCTTGTGTCCCCTCCCCAGGACCCCCAGGACCCCCATCCTGTGGGGCATGATCTCCATCAGCAGGAGGTTGGGCTCGTGCAGAACTGGGGGGGCCACATGGATTGACAGGGGGAAATGGATTGGGGGACACACATGGATTGGGGGGACACACATGGATTGGGGGATTCACATGTGAATTGGGGGGGACACATGGACTGGGGGGGACACATGGACTGGGGGGTCACACATGGACTGGGGGGTCACTGACACCCCACTGTCATCCCGGCAGGCTCCGGGGACATGGATGGGCTGCCAAAGGTGAGTGTGGTGACCCCAGAACCCCCGTGGTGCTGGGACCCCATTTCATGCCCCCTATACCCTGGGACACCACCCCCTCTGTGTGTTGGGACCCCATTTATTGCCCCACCTCGTGTACTGGGACCCCTCCATGTACTGGGACCCCATTTAGTGCCCCCTCAGTGCACCAGAATCCTCCCACCCCACTGGGACCCCATTTATTGCCCCCTACCCAAAGCCCTGAGATCCTCCCACCCTGATGTGACCCCATTTACCACCCCCACCCCATGCCCTGGGATCCTCCCACCCCACTGGGACCCCATTTACCCCCACCCAACACTCTGTGCCCCTCCCCTGTATGACAACCCCCTATTGCCCCCCAATAACATTTCGCTCCCCCCTCCCCAGAGCTCCCCCAGTAACTTGGGGGCCCTGAGCAACCCCCCCGGGACCCCTCGGGACGACGCCGAGCTGAGCAGCAATTTCCTAAACCCCTTCCAAAGCGACAGCGTAAGGGACCCCCGGGGGGGCCGGCGGAGAGGGCGGGGGGCACGGGGTGGGCGCGGCGGCGGCAGCGGGGGCCGGGCACGGGGCCGGGCACGGGCACGGGGGGGGTCAGCCACATCCAGAGCCCCCCACGCTGTGCCCGTGGGGGGGGTGCCTTGGCTGAGTGGCCGGGAGGCCTGAGGTGGGCGGCGTCGGGGGGTGTGGGGGGGTGTGTGCCCCCCACTGTGTGCCCCCCACGCCCACCAGTCCCCGTGCCCACCCCGCGACTTGGGGGGGTGTCGGGGCGTGTGTGTTCCCCCACACCGGAGGGTCCAGTGGGTTTGTGTGCCCCCCACACCCTGCCAGACCCTGTGCCCACCCCGCGGCGTGGGGGGTGTCAGGGTGTATGTGCCCCCCACGTGTGTGCCTCCCATGCCCCGCTGGACCCCCTGCCCACCCCACGGCATAGGGGGGTGTCAGGGCATGTGTGTTTCCCCCACACCAGGGGGCCCAGTGGGTTTGTGTGTCACCCATGCCCACCAGACCCTGTGCCCACCTTGCAGTGTGGAGGGGTGTGTGTGCCCCCCGTGCCCCCCAGCCCCCCTGCCCACCCCGCTAACCCTCTGGTGTCTCCACTCTCTCTAGTACTCGCCCAGCATGACAATGAGCGTGTGAGCCCCGCGCCGAGGCCGCCGACAGCCAGACGCCCTCACCCACCACCGAAAAATAATTAGTCATTAATTATAATTATCAGCCCCGCCCAGCCCCCTCAACCCCGAAAAAAACACTAAATCAGCAGAAAACAAAAACGCGGGAAAAAATAATAATAATGATTAGAAATAAGTCAAGGTGACTTATTTGCTGCCCCACACACCCCCCCTGCCCCCTGGGGCGAGGACACCCCCCCCCTCTCCCAGCACTGGGACCCCCTCCCCTCTTTTCCAGCACTGGGACAGCTCTCCCAGTACTGGGACTGACATTCCCCCCTCCAGCACTGGGACAGCCCCTTTCCCAAACTGGGAGCTCTCCCAGTCCTGGGACTGACACCCCCCCTTTTCCAGCACTGGGAGCCCCCCACCATGTACTGGGACCCCATTTATTGCCCCCCACCTCCAGCACTGGGACCCCCCCTTTGTACCCACAGCCCCCTGCCCAGGGGTGCTGGGGGGGGTCTGGCACTGTGGGGGTGGAGGGGGGGCTGTTTTACCCCCTTTGGGGTGGTACCAGCCTGGGGAGGGGGTATTTTTGGGGGGGGGTTGTGGTATTTTGCCCCCCACCCTCCATGGCAGGTGGTGCCAGCCCTCCCAATAAGGGAGGGGTCCACTGTGCTGTGCTCCACTCCATGACATGCCCCTCCCAGTTCTCCCAGTGCCCCCCCAGCCATAGTGAGGGGGCCACAGCCCTGCCAAAGCCCTGGGGGAGTGGGGGGCAAACCACCAGCACAGCCCCCCCAGTGTGGGTGCACAGACCCCCCTGGGCTGTGCTGGAAGGGGGGAAGGAGTGGGGGGGCCAAGCCATACCTCCCGCCGGAGCCCCCCACCCCAGGAGCTCCCTAGGGCAGGTCCCAGTGCCGAGAGCAGCCCCCCAGCCCCGGGGGGTGCCAGGCCCCCCCAGCCCCGTCTGTGTGCTCAGCCAGCACTGTGACCCCCGGCCCCCCCCGAGTGCCAGACCGGGGCCCCCCAACCCCTCCCCCCCCCCCAGGGACCACTTTAATATGAAGGAATTTTTTTTGTGTGTGTGGTTTTGGTTGGTTTTTTTGTTTTGGTTTTTTTTTTCTGATTTTTTTTCCTCTTTTATAACAGAAAGGACCTCAAACCTCTCCCACCACCCCCAACAAAGACCTCCCCTCCCCAAAATGCCGCCGCGCACCCCAGACCCCCTCCCTGTACAGCCCCACACCAGGGGGACCCCCTTGTGACCCCCCCCCGGGGTGGGGGGCAGCTCCCAGAGGGGTAACCCCCCCCCCATAGGCGTAGTCGTTCTGTGTAGGGACCCCCCTCATTTCTAAGCCTTTAGACACCCCCCCATTGCTTATCAAAACAAAATGGGGGAACCTCCCCCCCAAAAAAACTATAAAAAAAGAAAAAAAAATTAAAGAAAAAATAAAAAATCCCCTAAAATGATAAAAAAACCCACAACCCCCCCACACCTCTCCCCTGCATCAATAAATGTAATTTGATTTTTTTTCAGAAGGCGCCAGCATTTTGGTCTTGCTGGGGGGGACAAGGGGGCCCCAAAACCAGGTGGGGGACCCCCAAACCAGGTGAGGGACCTCAAAGAACCAGGTGAGGAGAAGCAGGTGAAGGGGACCCAGGAGTGAGCTGAGACCCCAGGACCCCGGGGAGGGGAGCCCAGGAGGCAGGACAGGCCGGGGGGTCACGCTGTGCTTGGGTTTATTGGGGGGTTTGAAGCTTCACAGTTTGGAGTCGCCGACGGCGTTTGTTGAAGGGGACAACTCATGGACCCCCCCCAGACCCCCCCAAACCCACCCCCATCCCCCCTAAAAAGCTGATACGAAACAGGAAGGGGCAGTGGGTGTTAGTCGGCCCCATCGACGTGGAGGGGGGTGTGGGGCGGCCCCGGCCGGGGGGCACAGGGGTGCCCGTTGAGCTGGGTGGGCGCCGGGCTCTTCCTGGGGGCGAGGGGGCAGGAGGCCCCCCCGGGGCAGGCACGTCTGGGGCTGGGGGCTGGTCGCTCCATCTTGTGCTCCAGCAGCATGTGGTTCTGGGGGGGCAGCCCCAGGCAGGCCCTGGGGGGGCACAGAGAGAGGGGGGTCAGGGGTGGGCACCCCGGGACTGGGGAGGGGGGTGGGGTGGCAGTGGGCACCCACAAGCGTGTCAGGAACTGGGGACATGGGATGGGCATCCCAGGCACTGGGAGCTCCTGGGAGAGCTTGGACCCGTTAATTCTGGGCACTGGCACCCACTGGAGTTGGGCACCCCAGACACTGGGACCCACTGACACTGGGAACCCCAAGCACTGGGCACTGGGACCTACTGGTGTAGGACCCCCTGGGCACTGGGTGCCAGTGTCTGTGGGTGTTGGGACTCCACTCCCACTGGGAACCAGGGACCTGTTGGTGCTGGGCATGTCCAGGCACTGGGACCCCCAGGACCTGTGGGCATCACCCACCAGGACATACTGGCACTGGGACCCACCCACCAGCACTGGGCACCCCAGGCCTTGGGCTCCACGACGTGCTGGATTTGGACACCCCACGGATGGGCACTGGGACCCACTGGTGCTGGCACCTTGGGTACCCCACGACAGGACCCCTGCCAGCCTTTGGGGGGCACTGGGGCGGGTGGGACTTGGTGCCAAGGAGGACGGGGACCCCCCGGTACCTCAGGATGTTCTCGATGCAGCTGCGCTGGCGGAAGAGCGCGTTGACCACGGGGGTGCCCTCGGGCACCAGGGGGGCCTTGCAGAGGAAGGCGAGGATGGAGAGGACACTGTGGAAACCCTGGAATTCGGGGTCGGCCTCGGTGCAGAAGGTGATGCGCTGGCACAGCTCCGTCAGGATGGCCAGGTCTAGGATGATGGGGCTGGCCAGCAGCGAGTCCTGTGGGCACCCAGGGGTGAGGAGCCACCCCCTGGCACCGAGGGGACACCCTGGGGCAGTGCAGTGACCCCCCACGCACCTCGCAGGTGTTGTGGATGACGATGGTGTTGGTGCCTCCCATCATGATCTCTGACGTGTACTCGTCCAGCGCCCGCTTGCTGTCGCCCACGTAGGGCACGTACTTGATCACCACCTGCACAGCGACATCCCTGTCACCCCCACTGTCACCCCCGGGTCTGTGTCACCCTCCCAAGCCCCCCAACTCACGCAGTGGTCGGGCTTGTCCTGGGGTCCGTAGAGGATGGGGTTGGCCTGCACCGTGTCGTCCACCACGTTGCTCTTGGAGATCTCCTTGGAGCGAAACTGCTGCGGCGCCGAGAGGTTCTTCCCGTCGTTGTTGCCCAGGTGGTTGTAGCTCACGATGGACTTGGTCTGGGCAGGGGGCACGGGCAGGTCACCCTCTGCCACCTCCACGTGCCCCCCAGGGTTCCCTGTCCCCACATACCTTGAGCCCGGCGCCCACCAGGAAATCCACCAGCACCGACTTGAGCTTGGTCTGGCCTGACTTGAAGTCGTCGCCGCCGATGAAGACGCGGCGCTGGGCGGCCAATTCCACGGCCCCCGGCACGAAGGTGTTCTGGGGGGACCCGTTGATGTAGGCACAGCCCTCCAGGATGCTGGCAACAGCGAAGAGCGTGGACGGGGACACCTCCAGGCCTTGCTGTGGGGACAGGGGACAGCTCAGTGCCACTGGGGCTGGGTGTCGCCCTCCCGCCCCCCTCGCCCGCCCCCTGACCTCGATGGCCCCCAGCAGGTTCTCGGCGGTGTCGTTGAGCCCGGGCACGATGTCACAGAAACGCTCCGTGTTGGCCGTCCACAGCACGATGACCTTGTCCAACCCACGGCTGTCCTTGAAGTCCCGGATGTCCCTGCGGATCTGCTCCACCTGGGACAGACAGCGCCAAGGGGACGCGTCACCGCGGTGGCATCGCCCCGTTGTCCATGTGCCCACCCCGCTGTGCCACCCGTCCGGGACCTGCTGGGCCATGGAGCCACGCAGGACGTTGTCCGCCCGCTCCTCCTGGTTGGCAGCGATGAATTCGGGGATGTAGATGGAGGGTCGGGGCTTCATCTTCTCCATGTGGGGCCAGAGCTGCTCCTGCAGTGGCCAGTCCAGCACCTCCGCCCGCCGCATGGCCTCGGCCAGGTTCAGCGAGGAGATGTCCCAGCCTGGGGGACACAGGGTGACCAAGAGCTCAGGGTCCCCCTCCCTGCTGTGGGGTCCCCCCAGTGTCCCACCTACCATCGAAGACGATGTCATTGGGGTGCACCATGGGCAGCAGGTCCCGGAAAGGCACGTAGACGTCACCGGTGGGGCCGGTGCCCAGGCACACGGTGGAGGCTTGGAGCAGGGAGCCGTAGTAGTTGGCTTTCTGGGATGGTGAACGTGGGGATGAGCTGCTGGAATGGGGAGTGGGGGGTCCCAGCACCTCCAAACTGGGGGGCTGGGGCTGCAGAGCCCCTCTGTGGGGTGCAGGACATGGGTGCAGATGGGAGAAGCTGAGCTCTGTGTCCCCAGCCCTGTGGGACAGCCCTTGGGTGCCAGGACCTTGCTGTGGTCACACTGGGGACACCCACTCCCCTGAGGTCATACTGGGGATAACCCAACTTGCTGGGATCCCATTGGAGACACCCACCTTGCAGGGACCCTGCTGGGGACACCCACCCCACTGGGATCCCAGTGGGGACAACCCCCTGCAGGGGTCCCAGTGGGGACACCCAGCCTTTCTGGGGCCACGCTGGGGCTACCCACCCCGCTGAGGTCACACTGGGGACACCCACCTTGCACCCCGTCTTGGTCATCCAGGACAGCCCCAGCCTGTTGGCCAGCACCGCCGCCGTCACCGTGGTGCCGTTGTTGCCCCCCCAGCCCACCAGCATCACCCCCAGGCGCGGGACCTGCCGCGCCGTGCGGAAGGTGAAGCGGGTGGAGCACGGCCGCACCTGGGGACAGACAGAGGGGACAGCTGGGGACAGCTGGGGACGAGCAGCGCCCCCCCAGCCCGCCGAGCCCCCTGCCAGCTGCCCACCTTGGTGACGCCGTTCTCCTTGCACACGTGCACGGTGCTGTAGGTGTACTTGGCCTCGATGAAGTCCTTGCTGTAGGTGACGTTGGGGCTGTCCACGAGGAACGGCTCTGCCATTGTTCCTGGAGCTGGAATAGGAGGAAATGGGTGTCAGCGCTGCCGGCCTGGCACGCCGGGCCCCCCCGGGCCCTCCACCCTGCCGGGACGTGGCTGTGTGGCCAGTGGGGACTCTTGGCTCCCTGCCCTCCCAGCGTGGTGGTGGCACTGGCACGGCCACCGCAGCCCCTCCCCACCCGTGTGTGGCACCAGCCGCTGCCCCTGGGACAGGCAGGGAGTGGGAGGGTGAGAGCCCCACCCCGGCACTTCTTGGAGCCCCCAGCGAGCCGAGGGGTGCAGGGTCCCTGTCCTGCTTGGGGCAGGCAAGGGCTGTCCCTGCTGTCCCCTCCCTGTGGATAGCAGGGGGCACAGGAGGGCATGGGGGGGACTAGGGATGTTCTCAGGGGACTCGGGGTGTCCCTGCACGCCAGGGTGTCTGGAGGTGTAGGGGACATGGGGACCAGGGTTGTGGTCACTCCCTGTGGGTGACAGAGGTCATTACAGGAGACATGGGGAGGCCCTGCACCCTGAGGTGGCACAGGGGACATGGGGACCAGGGCTGTCCCTGCTCCTAGAGATGCAAGGGTGTGCAGGGAATGTGGGGACGGAGGGTGTCCCTACACCGTGGGGTGCTGCGGGTGCAGGGACATGGGGATAGGGGCTGGCCCAGCTCCCAGGCGTTCAGGGCTTTGGGAAACAGGGGCTGTCCCTACCATGGGGTGACAGATGGGGCAGGGGACATGGGAACCAGAGCTGATCCCACTCCCAGGGTTGTCCCAGGGGACAGGCACTGTCCCTGCTCCTGAGGGTGGCAGAGCAGGCACGAGGACATGGGCTGTCCCAGCACTCCGGGATGGCACAAGGGACACGGGGACATGGGCTGTCCCAGCACTCCGGGATGGCACAAGGGACACGGGTACCGGGGAAAGGGGATTTAGGGGCAGGAGGTGTCCCAGCACCCAGAGGCGCCGGGGTACAGGGGGACAAGCGCTGATCCTGCCGAGGGGACACGGGCAGGTGGCAAACGCGAACCCCTCCGGGGGCCGCTCCCGCCGCCCCGCGGGGACTCACCGGGCCGGGCCGCGCTGGGGGCGGCGGAGCCGGAGGCGGGGGCTGTGTCTGTGTCAGTGTCTGTGGCTGTGCCCGGTGCCCGGTGTCCAGTGCCCGGTGCCGGTACTCGGTGTCCGGTGGCTGTACCAGTGTCCGATACTCCGTGCCCGATGTCCGGTGCCCGATGTCCGGTGTCCGATGCCGGTGCTCTGTGTCCGATGCCGATACCCGGTGCCGGTGCCCGGTGTCAGATGCCGGTGCCCGGAGTCCGGTGGCTGTGCCGGTGTCCGATGCAGGTACCCGGTGCCCGGTACCCAGTGCTGTCCCGCGGGGTCGATGCGATCGCGCTGCGGCCGCTCCCGCTCCCGCCGCTTAATCGGCCCCGCGGCCCCGCCCCGGCCCCGCCCGCGCCCGGCCCCGCCCCCCCCGCACGTGCCCACCGGCGCCGGCAGCCCCGGACCCCCGGAGCCCCCCGACCCTCCGGACCCCCGAGCCGCGGGACATCTCGGACCACCCGAGCCGCCGGTGCCGGGGCACGTGCGGGACTCCCCGGGCCCCGCCGCGGCTCGTACCGGGGGGGCGGCGGGAGCTGTCGAGGGGCGAGCGGGGGGGGCTGACCCGGGAAGGGGAAGTGTCGCCGGGGCCGGTCCCGGTCCCGGGCCGGGGGTCCCGCCGTCGCCTTCCGGCCATTGAGAGCCCCGGGCCGGCGGTTTCCTGCGCCCGGAGCCCGCGGGCGCCTTCCCACGGCGCTGCTCCCACGGGGCACCCACCCCAGCACCCCACTGCCCCCCGGCACCCCGCTGCCGCCAGCACCCCAAACGCACAGCACCCCGGAGCCCCTGGCACGGGCACCCCAAAGGTCATGGCATCCCAGAGCCCCTGGCACGGGCACCCCAAAGCCATGTCCCCCTGCACCCCTGGCACCCCGGAGCCCCCCGCACCCCCTGTGTGTGCCCGGGGAGCGCGGGGGGTGCCGGGGGTGGCACAGACACAGGGGCTGTGGCCGGCGCCCCGCTGGCGGCCCCGGGGGTCCCGCAGCCTTTCAATGCTTCAAAGGGCCCCCCCGGAGCCCCTGCCCAGCCTCGCTCCCCGCAGACACGGCGAGGACAGCCCTGCCCTCCTCCGCCACCCACCCCGCTGCCCGGGCTCGCTGCCACCGCCACCCACCCTCCGGCACGCAGCGGGACGGGACCCACCGGGGCCGCCCCCGAGGGCACCTGCGGTGCGGGGCACGGCGGGGCCGGGGGCCGCGTCCGGCCCCTTGGCCACGGAGGAACAATGATCCCTTGGTGCCGGGGCTGGAGGACAAAACGAACCCCGCGCTGGAATGCCAGTGCCTCAGCAAATTATTGAAACAAAAATAACATTTCTTTGTACAATAATCCTGGGGCGGGGAGGGTCCGGGCAGCGCTGCCAGGGGCCCAGAACTGGTATTTTTCCACTGCTTTCCTTTTTTTTTTTTTCCCCCTATTTTTAAAATTTTTTTTCTCGCCCCCCTCCCGTAACTCCCACCATTGTTCCTTCCCCCACTCCCTTCCCACTCCTCCCACGCTCGGCACCGCACACAAGCGGGGCTCGCTCCCTCCTCGCCGCTCTCCCAGCGCGTCCATGGGCCGGGAGCCCGGGCCGGGCGCCCATTGCCCTCCTTGCCCAGCTGCCGGGGGCTGGCGAGGGGCCAGCCGAGCCCCGGCGCAGCCATAGCGACCGGCCCGCTGCCCCAGCTATGGTGCCCACCCCCGCTCCCCGGCAGACCCCCGGGCTGGGCCTCCGGGACCCCCGGTGTGCCCTTTGTGTGTCATTACAAGCAGGTTCAGGGGCTGATGCTGCAGCAGCAGGAGATGCTCCGTGTGCCGGGAAGGGCTCCTGCCTCTGTCCCCCCCCAGCCCCAGATCTGTGCCTTTCAAACAGCCCCAGCTTTCCCTTGCCACGTTTTCCTCCCTGCACGGTTGGGTTTTTTCCCCTGGTGTAACACAATCCCAGGCTCTGACCCTTCATTATCCCTGCTGGCAGCTCCTCATCCTCCTCCCTATCCCTGTGCCATCACCCGAAGCCAAACCCATGCCTGGAAGGGAGGGAGAAGGGGGTGATTTGGGATGTCCTACGCTGGAGGTGCAGCAGCTGCTCCGGGAGAGGGACCAGCACCATCAGACCGTGACAAGAACAAATTATTCTAATGAGCTTCCCTCTGTAAACGAGCCGCGAGCAAAAGGTGCACGGGGAAAAAAAACCACGGGGGAAAAATCCACAGGGGAAAAAACCCACAGGGAAAATACCACAGGGAAAAAACCCACAGTGCTGTCACCGTGTTTCCAGCATCCCTCAAACCCTGCCAGGGCCTTCCCACACCTGCGTGACCCAATTCCAGGGCCGCCTGTGCCCGATAGGGTGTAAAGTGACACTTTTCCCAGGTGTGACCTGGATTAATAGTGAATCACTGGAGTCCAAGGCCCCTGCTGAGCCTGCAGCCGGCTTGGCTTGGCCTGGGCACACAGGAGGGCCACCTGAAACAGGAGATGCTGCCGGTGCTCCCGGCGCGGTGCCCATAAGGAGGCGGCAGCAGAGCCCGCCTGGCCCTGGCACCGCCAACACAGCCAGTAAATTTCCACTGGGGCAGCTCCGAGTTAATGAGCTCAGTGCGTGACCCCGGGAGCTGCCAGCGGTTGGGAGGAATTCCCCAGGAAAGCTGGGAGGGGATGGCGACCCTTTCTGTGAGTGTCCCCACGGGACAGGCCCAGCCTGTGAGCGCTCAGCGCCCCGGGGGGAAGCTCAGAGATGGCCAAGGGGGGGGCTGGTGGGCACAGCTTGGCTCGGAGGCAACGTCTGAAACTAAAACTGGAGGATTTGGGGGGTTGCAAGAGCACCAGCTCAGCTCTTGCTCAGTGACAGTCCCACCAGCTCTGGGAGCATCATCTCCCCACCTGGGTGCTGGTGCTGCTCTGTCCACTCCAAGGTCAAGGACAGAGCAGAGACCTCCCTGTTCCCCCCCACCTTTAAAAAGTAAGCCAAGACTGTGTAAGATGTTATTTGATTCCTGGATTATTTTCACCTTCTCCACAGTTTGCTGTTTTGGAGGCAGAATCCTAACTGGGCACTAAATGCATGGACTTGCTATGTGGACATGGGTGGATCCAGTGCCATCCCTGTGATCTGTGGCCCTGTGTCTGTCACCTGCTGTTTGAGGAGGGAAACAGCAGCTATTCCAAGGATTTTACACTCCTGAGTGCTTCCATCCTGGATTTTACTCTGCCTGCTCCAGCCCTGGGGATGCTGCTGAAGGCAGGACCAGAGCATGGGGCCATGGGGGCAGCAGGGAAAGGGCCAGCCCGGCCCCAGGGCAGGTGCTGTTTGCATCCCGAGGGTCTGGGGGATGATTCACACGGGTGGGCGGAGGTGGGAGCTCCGGCAGCGGGGACAGGCAGTGTCTGTGCCAGGTTCATCCCCCCGAGCTGCTCCAGCTCCCCAGGGATGTGACTCAGTGCCCACGTCAGAGCCAGCTGGGAGGGCAGGGAGAGCCCCCTCTCTCTCCATGGATTCCCAGCATCCCTGGGATGAGCCTCCTGCTGCTCCAGGGCCATGGACACTGCAGGCTCTGTGCTCCCCTCCAACACCACCCCCAGGGCCTCTTCCAAAGCAGCTTTTCCTCCAACAACCCCCCTTGGTGCTGCAGGGGGAAGACCCTCCCTCAGCTGGTGCCAGGGCTGGAGGCCGATCCCACCCGAGCCTGGCAGCGCCCCAGGGAGCTGACCCGCTCCAGGCACCTCCTCCCTCTCCTCTTTCTTACCTACTCCCTGCTCTGACACTTCAACTCACTCAAGTGACCTGGTTCCTTCCCGTTTCCTGCTTCCCAACTCCTCGCCAGCCATTTATCACCTTTCCCTTTTGAGTTTCCTCGCAGGAAGCACTGAAAAGAAAATGCACAACCTTATTGTCTGCTTGTTTTCCAATACAGTGAATTTATTATATGTTGCAAAATCAGCATTCAGCTTTTTTAGTGTACAAAAAAAGGACACTAGCTCTTAAGAAAAAAGATTAGGAAAGCTGAAGACTATGCTGCCTTGAAATTGTAACATTTTGGCAAAGTGAAAAGCTCTTTTGTAAACTCCAACTCCATGGCTCAATATAGTTTTTATCCACAGTACAATATTACAAAGTAAAACACAGTATCAATAAGTTAAGATCATACTTAATCACCTAGAACTGGTTTCTATTAACCCAAAAAGCACAAAATTTTGCCTAAGCTTCGTCGTCTCTAAGAAGAAAAAATAAAATAAAAATAAAAAGGCAGATTCGACTACAATTCTTTAACACAGTCCAAAAGAAAAGTGAAGCAGGAAGTTGGTGGATGCTAATTGGGTCTCACAGTTTGGATATTCATTAAATATTTTCAGGGGTTCTTTTTATATTCAAATTTTTTAGAAGTTCCAGAATATACATGTAAATGTACACAATACATCTTTGTATACAACTCTGTTTGCAAAAATATCTTATAGCAGATGTATAAAGATTGAGATCCATCTCTATCCCCCCAAGCAACAAAACAAAACAAAATAAAACCCCAAAACCCTTTCAAAATTAAGGATCAGAAGTGTTTCCATGGAAGAATTTACTCATCCTGGGTCTGTCTGGAGCTGCTGCCTCTTCAGCCATCCCGAGTTCTTTGCTCCTCTGCAGTCGGAACGAAGCCCCCCCCGAGCCCCAGCACTGGGAAATTCAGCCTTGCCACCCAAAAACGTGGGATTTGGGACCTCTGGCTGGCAGTGCCAGGACTTGCAGTGACACCCTCAGAGCAGCCCCAGGGTTTGTGGCATCCCAGGTGCCCCTAAAGCCCCCTCTCCTCTCCCCAGTCCCCACCCCGGGGCAGGAATTCCCAGCCCTGGGAGGTTTGCTGGGATCGCAGCCTGGATGTCGCCACCAGCCACCACTCCCTGCTCAAGAAAGTCCCCAAGGATCAGGAGGACAGTTTTCCAGACAGGAGTTCCTTGCCTTCACAACTCCCAGGTGTTCTCCAGCTTTTCCCTGCCCACCCGGAGGCAGGTGGGGCTGCACAAACCCTCCCCGACCTCTGGGTGGGATTGGGGAGGAAGGGAAGGGAGCAAAGCATTCCCCACGCCTGGGATTCCCACTGGAATGCCCTGGGAGGGTTTCTGGGGTGCTCACCCTACTGACCCCACGGCACACACAGCTCTTCCCCCTCTCCTGAACAGGTTTGGGTTTGAGGACCAGTGGAAAATGTGGCTGTCCAGGGCCACGGCCACTGTGTCCCTCCAACTGTCACCTTTTCCTTGAAAAAAGGGGATGGCAAAGCCCCAGGGAGCAGAGGGAGACACCTCAGAACAAAGTGACAAAGCAAAGCAGTGGCCTTGGCTGTGTGACAGTAATGGAATTATTACTATTATTATTAATAATTTTCTGTTTTTAATACAGCAGATGGACCCAGTTTAGGTTTTATGGCAGAAAAACCTCAAACACTCCTTGTGTAAGAAGCATTTCCCTCCTTAACTTTGCCATTCTGCTCCTTCAAAGGGTGAAAGGCTCTTCAGAGCAACCTCCAAGGGAAGGAGACCCCACAGGGAAGGAATCCTTTACTTTGAGATAAACGGAAGCGGGAAGAAGTCAAATCCCACAGGCTGGCAGGATTCAAAAGGGGAGAGGGGAGAGAAAGGAAGGAATAGCAGAGTTAAAGGACACCTTTGTGCTTTTTGGAGTGTTTCTCACACCCTGGCCATACTCTAAAATGTTCCCTTCAATCCAAAATAAGAAAACAAAACAAAAAAAAAATCAGGAAGCAAGACTGGAGGGAGAAGCTGGCTGGATAAAGCACCAGTGGAAGGGATCTGCGTGGGAAAACACCACCTTACTGCTCTCACACTGCTCTGAGAAGGGTTTGCTGCTGCTGCTGCTGCTTTGGAAAAAGACACAAAAAACATCCCAGGAGAAAGCATGGACCCCCCACCCCCTCCTCTCATGGATCAGGAATAAAGTAACTCCTGGGGGCGACTATTTGCTAAGTTTTAGTAACACTGCAAGGAAAGGTTCCGAAACACTTGGCCTAAAAGGAAAAGGGAGGCACAGTTTTAGAAAAGATGCTTTTTTTTTTCTTTTTTTTGATACAAAAATAGACCAGAGTCTCATCAGCAATTAATAAAATCGGCTGCCTTGGTAGAAAATTATAAAAGTCAAAGACAGACAGGTGGAGGTGAACTGGGCTGAGAGGCCACTGCAGGGGTTACACCTGGGAAATGCACAAGCAGGGGGAAAAAATGGGGCTTTGGGGGTTGGTTTTTTGATTTTTGGGATCCACCTGTGCCCTGGCTGAGGTGCTGAGCCCCCAGGGATCCCCTGTGCTGCCACAACCACCCCCCCAGGATGCCAACAAAGCAGGGCCAGACAAGGAGAGCTCTGGGTACTTGGTGTATTTACGCGGTGCCGGAGCAGACACAGCTCTGGTTCCAACGGTCGCCGTGCCGGGAGGTCACCCAGCACTCCGAGCAGCATTCCAGTTCCTCACCATTTGTAGGACAATTTGTAACCCAGTGGAGCTGGGCCAGGGGGAATTACACTTCATGCCAACCTGTTTCAATCCATGAAAACTACAGATTCTTAACCTTTGGGAGCTTCGGTCACTTTAGGCAAGTTTTGTTTTTTTTTTTCCCTTAAGTGTCAAACGCTGGCTTCAAAATAAGCAGATTAATTGGGTTTTATCCTTTTGTTACATTCCAACATTCAGAGAGGCTTAAAAACTCGGGAGGAGAGTGCTGGACGTGGACAGGACAGACTCGGCATCATAAGTCATCCCCAAGTTCTTCAACCACGAGGAATTAATGCTCATCTCTGAAAGGGATTTGGGTGTATAAAAGGGAACTCAACGTCCAGGTGACTGGATTTTGGTTTTGCCCTACCCAGTCCAGGGGGAGTGGCAGCTAAAACTGCTGCTGGTCATACTCTGCTATGAGTTTTTTGATGTGAGCCAGTTTGTTGTGGAGGTATTCACAGCGGTTCTTCTCTTGGCTGTAATTGGGGTTAGTCTGGAAAGAGAAATGGAAACGCAGAGGTGGGAGGTGATTCTTCACAAGCCCCAGGTGGGGTCAACACACCACAGAGAAATGTACAGAAGCATGGGATGGGTTGGGTTGGAAGGACCTCAAAGCCCACCCAGTGCCACCCCTGCCCCTGGCAGGGACCCCTCCCACTGTCCCAGGGGGCTCCAACCTGGCCTTGGACACTCCCAGGGCTGGGGCAGCCACAGACTTGTTGGGAAATCCTTTCCAGGACCTCCCCACCCTCCTAGAAAGGAATTCCTTCCCAATATCCCACCCATCCCTGCCCTCTGGCAGTGAGAAGCCATTCCCTGTGTCCTGTCCCTCCATCCCCTGTCCCCAGTCCCTCTCCAGCTCTGCTGGAGCCCCTTTAGCCTCTGGAAGGGGCTCTCAGGTCTCCCTGAAACTTTCTCTTCTCCAGCCTGGCCTTGGACACTTCCAGGGATGGAGCAGCCACAGCTTCTCTGGGAAATCCTTTCCAGGGCCTCCCAACTCTCACAGTCAACAATTTCTTTCCAATATCCCACATAAACCTCCCTTCTTTCTGTTTGAAGCCACTGATATGACCAAGGAATGAAGCTTTTAAGATACCTATTTAAAATAGACCTACTCTGATTGAACAAAGCAAAGAATGAAATCCCTTCTCAGCATTATCCAGCTCCAGGAGCCTCATCCCAGGGAAGGAGCTCCCCTGAGTGAGGCTCAGCCTAACTGGGAGCTGCTTCCAACAAGCACCACCTGCTCTCTGCCCCTACCAAGGAGCCTTGAACAAAGCTGAACATCCAACATGCAGGGAATCTCTTCAAAAACCTCCTAAATCCCAAAGGACAACAGGGCTCAGGACCATATTCATGAATTTAAAAGGAAACCCCCAAACCACTGCTGGTGTGTGGATGCTTTGCACAAAGATGGAGATGTTTCATGTTTTTCATGTGCCCCACATCCCAAAAACCTGGGGGCAGACACTGAACCTTGTGTACCAGCCCCCCAGCCCCTGGAGGATCCTGTTATCCCTCAGCCTGTGCATCTGGAACACAAACTGTTCTTTCCCTGCAGAGATAAAGGCCTTGCCTGAACACACCCATTGTGCCACGGCCACGGCTCAGCGCTCCCCGGGACCCAGAGCGCTCCCAGCTCCCCCCAAACCCTTCCTCAGCTGCTCTTGGACAGGCTGGAGCTGAACAAAGATCTGCTGGAATGTCTCAGAGCCTGGCTTTGCACTTGGCAAGGGCCCATCTCTTTCACTCACACCAGGGGCACCACCCAAAAGCCTTCTGTGGCCAAGTACATTCGCTTACCTTTTTAATTTTCCGATATTCCTGTAAAATTTGATCATGGATGGTCTAAAAAAAGGGGAAAAAATAGGTTGTCATTTTCCCTTCTGCCACCTCCTGCAGCAGGAAACATTTACTGATGGCTCAACGTACACAATTCCTCCAAATTCCAACCAGAATGTGCTCCCTCCTCGACTTCCCTGGGGAGATTGATGGCTACAACCAGTCCCTGATTCCATGAATATGCTGGAGCTGACCCAAAGCACTGGAGGCTCAGGCCCCACTGCCCAGCCATGAGAACTACCTGGAAGAGGGACCAGAATTCCACGATAACTGCCATTCCCAATGCTCTGACTGACTTTCCCCCCAAGACAGAACACCAATCCAGTGAGGAATCATGGAATTTTGCAGGGAGAGGGGCAGGATGTGAGAGGGAGGAAGCTCTGCTCAGCACAATAGGTGCTCTGTAAAAATCTGTTTATTGCACTCCATGAGACTTACTTTTTCAAGCTAATGAATGGCTAAAACTCTTTAAAAATCACCCTGACAAGTCCAATAATGGTGCATTATTAAGATCAAAGACCCCAGAGGCACAGATGACCCTGTGCTAACTCCCCTCCCAGCCCTGATACTCTCCCATATGTGCAAAGATGAGTTTGCTGGCTGGGATACACTAATAGCTTCCAGCAGCTTTTGGCTGAGGACGCCAATTGTCTCACTGAGGCCTTTCCTTGTCAACAAGTCCCATGATGTGGCTCCAGCCTGGAAAGGGAACAGCCCAGAGCTGGGAGAAGGACAGACCCCCAAGCTGTCAGCCGTGTGCACGTTCTGCAGCTCTTGGGTGGAACTCGGCCACCACCCCAGACAGAGGAGCTGCAGCATTGCCACGGGCAGGAGGGGGGTTTAAGGTGTATTTCTCTCTGTTTGTACCTTATATTCTTCAGAGCCCTGCAAGAGCTGCTTCAGCTTGGCATCCAGCTGCGTGAACCGTCGGGTTATCCGCTCTATCCGGGCGTGCAAGTCCCTGTACTCGCTGTACTCCGCGTTGAAGTCGTTCTTGTAGCTCTGACGCTGCTCCGAGGAGGAGATGGCCGCGTATTTTCTGCAGGGACAAGGGTTGGGGCAGTTGGTGTGGGGAGATTCCCTCCAGCAGGTGGGTGCTGGGATGGCAAAGTCACTGAGAACCAAGTCATGTGCAGGTTGGAGTTGTGGAATTGTTGAGGTGGGGGACTGGGAGGGAACTGTTTTACAGGGAGGTCAGTGCAATGATCCTGACAGATACCCCTGACTGGGAGGGTGGGAGGCCTTGGAAAGGATTTCCCACAGAAGTTGTGGCTGCTCCATCCCTGGAAATGTCCAAGGCCAGGCTGGAGCAACCTGGGATAGTGGAACGTGTCCCTGCCCATGGTAAGGGTGGCACTGGATGATTTTTAATGTCCCTTCCACCCTCAACCAGTCCAGGATTCCCTGATTAAGGTGGAAAAGCCCTCCAAGATCAAATCCAGCCACTCCCCCAGCACTGCCAAGCCCACCACTAACCCACATCCACACGTGTTCAATCCCTCCAGGGATGGTGATTCCCTGTTCCAGTGCCTGACCACCTTCCAGAGCAGGAATTTTCCTCTCACTATCCAAGCTCAGCCTCCCCTGCTGCAACTCGAGGCCGTTCCCTCTCACCCTGATTTGCACCACAGAAGCAAAATTTGGAGGTGGCTGTCAGCATTATTGCCTTGACCTCCCTGGAAAACAAACCAGTGTGTGCTCCCAAAACTTCCTATCTCCGGCAGATAGGGTGGAATATGCAGGTACACAAAGCCTGGGAGCGGCTGTGGGTGGAGGAGGACACAGATAGTGCTGCCACAGCTTTTCCAGCTCCTGCTGTCCCACAGAACACGGAGTTCTGCCTCTGTGCCAGCCATTGGAACAGCAGGAATATGATGCTTCCAGTGTCAAGTCTTTAAAGGAACACAAAAAGCATTGAGCCATCGTTGCAAAACGCTCACAGGGTGATTATGTGGCAAGAGCACGACAAGAAACCCCAGTGAGGAGCTGGGCTGTATTTCCAGCACCTTCTGGAGACACCCAGAGTGTCCCAGCACAGGAGCTCACGTGGACAGATGTGCCTTGGGGGCCCTTTGGGAGTTATTCAGCTCGACAAAAAGCCATTAAACCTGACTTTTACAGCCCTCTCTGAAGGTAAAACTCGTCTTTTGGGAGGGGATGGCTCCAATTTGCCTCCCTGACTTGGCTGCAGCAGCACCAGCTCAGTGCCTGAACATGTAAAAGCTAATTTAGGCCTCAAATTAAGGGGGAACATTCACTCTTAACTTCTGAAGCACTTCTTGAGTGATTTAGCAACTGACTCCTTGCTGAGGGTCGGGATAAAGCAGCATCCACACGGGGTAAGTAAGCACTGACACAGGACAGGAGGTAACAACGTTGTCCTCTACCAGTACAAAACATTCACCTTCATGATTAAAATAGCTTTTACAATGTGTGACACCTACAATTTAAGGTTCTGACCACCAGAACAGTTGGACCCCACCAGAAGGTGAGACCACAGATCTCAGAGAGCTCAGAAACCTCACACTGTTCCTCTGGAGAGGGACCAAGGAGCTGTGAGACCCCTTTGCAGGAGGGATCAGCACACCTGGGAAAGAGAATCCCCTCCCAGCCACCCAAATTCTTCTGAATGGCCCTAAAAATGTCCCCTCCAAGGGGCTGGGTGGGGTTCACACAGCCCAGAAAACCAGTAAGCACACAAGAACGCTTGAACTCCTCCAGTCAGCTCCAGTGGCTTCCTCCTCCTCCCCCTCCTCCTCCTCCCCTCCTCTCCCAGTGATCCCAGCACAGCCAAACCAGCTCTGATGGCATCAAACCCCAGGCTGTGACATGCACAGGGAAGATCCCCCCAGCTACACTTCCTCCCCAGCCCAGAGCTCTGTCTGGAACAGGTTTGGGGTTTATGCAGATTCTGGGCTTTGTGCACAGGCATTTTTGGAGTGGATTGTTTAATTAACCTCGGGGGGATCTGATTAAAGAGTCAAGAGGTGAAACCACTCACATCCCAAGCCAGGGGTTATAACCTCCCCTTGAAGAACATTTCACTGGTTTATGCAGATGATCTTGGCTCTGGAGAGGGGAAGAATTAGCAAACCTCCCCAAATCCTTCCTTGCCCTGCCTTCCTTAACATTAAAGCAGATTATTTCCTCTCAAAGTTTCCAGCTATAACATGGAGATGGTTAATCCTTTCAAACCCCTCCGAGGTATAAAATGTTTCTTGAAGTACTTCAACAACCAGTTTACAGGAGATAAACCTGAACTCCACAGGGAGGTGAAGAACAGCTCTGATACCAAGTTTAGTCTCTACTCCTTTTTTTAACCCACCTTACAAAGTTTCTATCAAATAACCCAAAAGTCCAACAAAAATCCCCAGAGTATTGTGATTTTTAGCTTGAAACACGATCCCAAAGTGATGAAGCAACTGATAAAAATACTTACAATAAATAATCTGGCATTTCTGAAGTTGATGTTGGTACACTAGAATTATTGCAAGTTCCATTTAAACCTGAAAAAATAAAGACTTGTTTATAGATGTTCTTAAACTTCAAAGCTCTTTGCAATTCAACTTCAAGCTCATGAACTTGTCTGCAATATACAGTTCATGGAATTCTGAAGGATTTGTGTTTTGCTTGGAACTGACAGAGACAGAAGAGCCACAACAAGGTGGTTGAAAGTTCAAGGCTCCTCCACTATTTGTCTGTCAGCAAAACACCACCAACATCAGCCAAGGCAAAAAAATCTGAATTAATTGGTGTATAAACAGTGCCTGGAGTGGGATAACACTGATAGCACCACTGGGAATGGGAAAAACACCTTCTGAGGGGAGAGAACAGAGCTGAGCAAGGTGAACATTCATTTCTCCTCCTTCTACACTTCACAGATTCCTGAAGGGGATTCCAGGTGCAGATTCCTGCTATTCATGACCCAGAGCCCCACAGGGCAGCCCAGAGGGGTGTACAGGGAATGCAGCTCTCTCCTCACACAAATCCAAGTGCTCCAGGGAGTGGATTCAGCACCAATAAAGGCTCAGCTGAGAATATGCAGGAGTTGAAGTGAGGGGAGCAAAGACTTCAGGAGGAACAGGATTCTGAGTGAGCCTAAACCAGACCCATCCTCAGTGGAAACCAAACCCTGCAGGGTAAGAAAGCAAATGGATCCAGGTTTGAAAAGGGACATTTCTCATGAATTATGTGTTATACTCCAAGTCTCCATCAGAGTCAGCTGCACAGGAGCTGGGTCAGCAAAAATCTGATTAGAGCTTTTTAAAAAGGTGGTTTTCCCCAGAATTTCCACAGAAAGGCTTTCCTGGGCAGAATGGGAGAATGGCACAAGCCCAGGGTTTATAAAAACATCCCATCCTGCTGCAGACAATCCTGCCCTTCCCTCCTTTCCTGCCCACAGTGGGGAAGATGCAGAATGTGGGCTAAGAAGTTTGAAGGCTCCTGGAGGAGCAAGGGAGACAAGGAGGGTTGTTGGGCTGTGAGTGCCACCTACTGACGCTGGAAGGACCCCAAAGGTCCCTCTGGAAGAAACTTCCCAGGAGAAACTTCCCCTTCTAGTGGAAAGTGTCCTGCCGTGGAATGAGATGAGCTTTAAGGTCCCTCCAAGCCAAACTTCCTGTGATTCCACGGAACTCTTCCCTCCAGCCCAAGGGGGGAATGGGGAAGGAGCAGGACAAGGCACAAAAAGGCACAGAGGGAAAAGCTCCCAGTTCTGGCTGTGCAGGATCCAGGCAGGACTGACCACACCCTGGGGGTGATTGCTCCCAGTCCAGCCTGGGTTGGTTGGTTACCTCCCATCCAGCAGCAGGAACAGACCCAGCTCCTGCTAATTAACAGAACACTGAGGGTCAACAACTTCAGAGTTTGGGGTGTTTGGGTATTGACAGGAAACAGTGACAGAAAAATCACAGAGAGAATGTGTGTGTGTGTGTCCAGAACCCCCCCAGAGGGACAAGGGGAGCAAAAACTACATGGAAGGAAGCCAACATTCCCAGAAAAAACTGGGATTGACACACAGGAAGGTTAAAGTAGAAGAATTACCTAAAAAGCTGGTCCTGCCACACAATCATCAGACCAAAGGACAGACCTTAAAATCACTGCTGAGCCATCAAAATGCTTTTGTAGGTGCTCCAAACAGTGTAGGGAAGGTGAGAGCCAATATCAGCTCAACCCCAAGGCCCTGTGAACATCTCCCTTTCCAGGAATCCAACAAATTGGTTCCCATTTCAAAATACGGTCCTTTTTGAGCCAAAATTTGAGGATTTTCATGCACCAGGCAAGAGAAGGAATGTAAATAGTACCAGGGCAAAGGAAAATGAGATGGATTCAAAAAGGCCTTTAAAAGATATTCCCAGAGGCTGCAGGGGAAGTCCCAGAGCTCAGAACATCATGGAAGCAGCAGCAAAGGGAAGGGGTGGGATTAGCCAAGAGAAACTCTCTGCTCTGACTTCCAAGAGTTCACAGAACTGACCTGGAAATGGTGGTTTTTGGAAAATGTTTTTGTCACACCTCGATGGGTACCAGAGTCACTGTTGTGTTAGTCCTTGAACAGATAAATTCAGAGTCCTAATGGGATACAGGGAGGTTCTTCCAGGCTGGAAGAGCTGGTTGGACACTGCTTTAACAGCATTTATCACCAGGTTTATCTGCCATTTCTTTTGTATCCAGTATTAAAAGCTTTTGTGAGTAACTTTTCATTAAAAACCCAGCCAGGAGTCACCACAACACCCAGCACAAGTGCCATGAGGAGCTGCTCTTCCCACATCTTTCATCCCCACAGATTATCCCAGCTTTGAGTTTAACCAGGACAAACATGACACGCTCTGAGGCAGCTCCCAAAAGGTTCAACAGGAAAAACCTGATACCCTCTCTGGAGAGGAAGCACGTTTGGTGATGTGGAGGGAGGGAGGGAGGGACAGCGCTGGCATTTTGCTCCCCACAGTCCCTGGGGTGCTCAGGATGTGCTCCCTCATCCTCCAGCAGACCCACAGCGGCCTCACCCCCAGCCAAGCCCAGACCTGTGGGGGGTGACAGTGTGTGTGGATCTCCTGAGGTCTGAGACAATTAATGAGGGCACCCTTAATGACCAGAGAGCCACCTGTAAATGTGGGGTACCTTGTACCCAGTAAGATCTTGCCATGTGAACTACTAACCAATGGTGTGCTGGCAGGTTATATACAAGAGTAGATGAAAGTAAAGCTGTAACCAAAGCCCTTTGTCTTGGGTGTGAGCCCTCTGGTCTGGCTGCTGTCTGAGTCTGTCTCTGCCTCCTCTGAGCGCCCCAAACCGACACCGCCCCGACAGAAACCCCTCCCAGCCCCTCCTTACCTGGGACCTGTTCCTGGGCAACGCTACCTAAGTCAGCATTTTTTATTACTTCACAGTTCTGCTTCTCCTCTTTGCACTTCTCCTCGCTCTTCTTCTCCTTCCTCTCCTTCTCCTTGTCTTTGTGCTTTTTGGATTTTTTCTTGGGTTTGCCGTATGAGCCGCAGTTGTGTTTGCTGGCCTGGGCACAGTCTGTGGGCAGGGGGTGGCCCAGCCTGTCCGAGGGCTCGCTGCCACCCTCACAGTCCCTGCCGTTGTGGGCCACGTCGTTGCTGACGTCGCACAGCGGGTCGTGGGCCCTGGGCAGCTCCAGGAGGGGGAGGCTGGAGCTGGAGCCGCCCGAGTCCGGCGGGGCCGCGCCGTCCTTGCCGTTGGACGAGCTCAGCTTCCCGTTGAAGGTGGGCTGAGTTCTGTGAGCCAAATGCGAGATCCTGGGCTTCTTGTTGGCCAGGGGGTCGATGAACTCCAGGGGTTGGGATCGTTTCTGAGGAGGGAAAAGGAAAGGAGAGCCACGGTGAGGGGGTTGCCACTAGGTGGTGGTGCAAGGCAGGGAAGGAGGGAGGATTCCCAGGAAAAGCAGCTGATCCATCATCCCAAGCTGCTCCCCGACAGCCTTGCAGGGCCTGTCCAGCTGGGTGGGAGAGCTTAAAGAATCCCACCATCCCATCAGGAATGGCTGATCTCCCACACTATCCATAGGCAGGGCTGCTCTCACTGCAGCCTGTTGCAAATCCACCCTTTGGAATTCTAACCCTGCAGCCTCCCCCGTCCCAGCCAATTAACAGAGACTGGAAACATCCCTGGAAGTGTCCAAGGCCAGGGCTTGGGAGCAACCTGGGCTGGTGGAAGGTGTCCCTACCCCTGGCAGGTCCTACCCCTACCCCTGGATGGGCTTTAAGGTCCTTCCAACCCAAACCCTCCCGGGATTTCAGGATAAAAACATCTCTCCCGCTCATGGCACACATTCAGAGCACCCCAAATTCCCTGCAAAGGAAAAACATGCTCAGACCTCTGGCACAGGGAGGGCACTCAGCAGTTCTGCATTTCACTCACCCCCAGCTCTGTGGTCACCAACTTCACCCCCAGCCCACCCCTTCCTCTTCTCAAGAACCAGGAAGAGGTGAGGAAGCGTCAACTGCTCAGTTCTCAGAATTTCAGGCAGAAGGGGACATTGCACACTTTCAAAGCCACGTCACAGGGGCCAACATGACCTGAGTAACCCTTTTTTAGACAAGTGTAGAGAAGGAAGTTGCTCCCAGCTGTCCCCCAGGCAGGGCTTGGGGCAGCCCCACGTGCCCACAGCTCCTCAGAGCCTGGAAAAGCTGCTTCATGGAAGAACCCATCCAGCAGGGAGCAGAACCAGAGCCAGAACCCCAGCCCAGCCTGTGCCAGCCCAAATTCCCTTGGCCAGCCATCAGTGTGTGCCCACCTGGCAGCTCCAGCCTGCAGGAACTCTGAGCAAGGATTATTTAGTGCCCAGAGGAAAACAAGCCATAGTTCTGGGTATTTCTTTTGGATAATTCAGTATTTTCTTTCTGTCTCAGGCAGGACTGTGACATGTTTGCAAATGGAAATGTTGTTCCATCACTGAGGTGCAGCTGGAGGTGGCTTGAGGAGCCCCAAATCCACCCCTTTCCCCCCTGGTTATTATTATTATTCCTCTTTGCCAGCTCAGGGGGCTCCTGGACACTCCTCCAGGCCAGGAATCCTCCCCACCTGTCAAGGTGATTGGGAAGAGGAGCTGCTGGTTCTGTGCTGAGCTCCAGGGGCAGGGACAGCACGTCCAACCGGCTCTGCCACATCCCTGCCCAGAACACTCAGTGTCCACCTCTGAAGGAGGGGCCACACCTGCTGCAGCTCTCCCAGCAGCTCACAAAAACCCTCAAAACTGCCATATTTTGCTGCCCTTTCCCTAAACCCAACAAACACCAGCTTCACCTCCCTGCTTAGGAGGTGTGTGCATCCCATTCCTGCTCAGCCAGACTTCCTTGGAATTCCCACACCAATCCTTTGCTTCAACCTCACTTCCACAGCTGAACTTCCCCAAAATTTGGCATTCCAAAGTGCCAAATCCCAGTCCTCTGCTGGCACTGCAGCCATGACCAGCCATCCCTTTCTAAACAGAACCTACAGCTGGAGAGTACTGAGAGTGACAGCTCACACCACTGTGGTTTGGTGTCTGACACAACAGAACCACTGCTGGAAACATTCAAACTCCCCATCTGGCTGCCCCTGTTCCACCAGCCTTTTCTGAATCCAAACCAACCACCCACCCCAAATTTCAACTGGGTCATCTCAACAGACCAAACCCATCCCCTGCAGACCTTTGAATCTTCCAAACTATGGACAGCCAGAAACAAGATGATTTTTCAACCTTACTTTTTCCAGAATCAGTTCAAACACACACAAGCCCAGCCTGTTACCAGCACCTTGTGTTTCCAAGCTCACCTGAAGCTGCTCTTTATCCCCCAGGAACATGCCCACAGCAGAGCAGGAGAGGATTTGGAATTAGCTACCTGGCAAACAAGTCACACAGTCCTTGTTCTCAGCAGAGAATTGCCTCCCTCTGACTGCCAGAAAGCACAGAATTTCTTTACCTGCTAATATTCTTTGCCACTAATCCTCGGTGTGTCTGTCCAGACAAGTAGGAATTACACATTCCACTGGCAGGAGAAGAATAAATACTCAACTTGTCTGGGCTGACCCACAGTGGAGAAGGGAAGAGACATTTCACAACGTGAGAAATGCCTGTGCTACAGACACAGGGAGAAGGGGACAGGCCCTGCCTGACCCACAGCAGATGCTGCTGCTCCTCTGGGCTTTATTCCCATGGAAAAACAGGCAGAGGGCTCTTTTCACAGCTCCAGGCACTGGCATCTCCCACCCAAGAGCAGACCAACCTGCCCCTGGATCTGTCACGCCAATTAGGCTGCAAAAGGTCAAGGATTTTAATAACTCAGCTGTGTGTTTGGGAGCTGCTTATTACTGCTTCGTTCCACTCAATTATTAGTAACGAGGAAAACACGAGCTGGCTCTCCCAGGAACTCCGAGAGGGATGGAGGCTCTGGGAGAAGAATGCAGCCCTTCAAACCAACCCTGAGACACTGTCAGAGATGCTCCCCAAGGCCCTGCTGAGCCACAGCCAGAGCAGAAACAGATGTGAGGAAACCCAGAACCAGAGTCCAACTTCCTGAAGCAGAAGCAAACCCAGCAGAGGTGGGTACAGGGAGCAGATAGGCCACAGCACAGCCTGCACACACCTCCAGCACCCAAATCCAGCAGGAGCAGAGGGACCCGAGGGCTGGACACACCACCTGGGCTGACCCACCTGAGGGGGAGAGCTGGAGTTGACGGTGTCTTTGGGAGGGCTCAGGGAAGGTGCTTCTCCTCCTTGGAAACCGCTGCTGTTCTGGGGCTGACAGAGTTTCCTGCAAAACAGAGTTGGGGTTGTTCAAATCCTGTTTTTCACAAGGTATTTCCACACCTTCCCATGGAGCAAAGGGCCTTCTTGGGGCTCAGGAGGAGATGCCATGAAAGCTGCTCGTTCAGGCACTCAAAGCTTCGAGCCCTGACAAAATCCAGGAAGAAGAAACCACTGCAGGAAAACATCAGTGATGAACTGTAGTTCCTTATCTCCTTCTTGCTTTTCCCAGGAGTTTTTGTGGTTCTCTGGGAATGGAGGCAACACCTTGGACCAGAATTGCCAGGGAGGAGGGAGGAAAAGCTGAGCCCTCACACGCAGGAGAGGATTCCCTACTGAGGATGGAATTTTACCTCCCTTCTCTTGAACTTGTAAGAATTACAACCAATTAATTACAGCCTTAGAAACATAATCCATACAGAGATTAGTAAAACTGGCATTGCCTTTTAAAGTGTGAAGGATATAAGATGTTATTCTTCTGATTGAAATACAGCTCAGGAAGACATTAATGAAACCAATTTCTGTGCTGAGTTTTTGCTTTACCCAGTTCAAACTGACTGCACAGGACAACTCAGAAAGCAAAGCTCACTGGAAAGGGGCTGAAACTCAAGCTCAGATGCTGAGGAATAAGTTCTCCCCCTCATCAGCATCACTAAACCATCATTTTATGTGAACAGCAGTCCTTTCAGCAGCGAGCCCCTCTGGGGCCAGGAAAAACACTGTAACAACAGGAACTGTTGAGGTATTATTGGTCCACTAGGATTTACATTTAGGGCTTCACAATAACACTTTTAAGTTTCATCATGCAAAACAGAGCAACTCTGGGCTGTATTTGGGCTATTTGACAAATAATAGAGACCTCTTGTAGCCAAAAAAGCACAACTATAATCACTGAAGTGCCTTAAATTCTCCCCCAGATCTTGGGAGCACTTTCCCAGCCCACCAGCTTTGCTCAACTCTTCTCACACCTCACTGCCCATGTATTAACCACCCAGAAAAAAACCTACTGTTGCATCAAGTTGCAGCTGACAAACTGAAAAAAAAAAAAAAAACCCAAAAGAATTCAGGGTTAAAGGTTTTAATAAAGTAGCTCTGCAGTCAATTTGTCACCAGCTGTGGAGCCTAAACAACCAAGCTCTAAATTCTTCCACAACACACTGCAGTCAGCACTAAAGCACATCTTTTTTAAACATTAGAAGATTATTTCAGAGATAACACCCATGACTTGATGAGATTTTGCTTTTAACCTGAGCTTGAACCTTGGGCTGTATTGCAGCAACATCCAGACAACATTTAGTCACCACCACTCTGGCTTTGTTTAGTTTGATTTAGAACCACCTCAACAGCTCAAGGAAAGTGCTTGGGGTTTGTGAGAATGGGAAGGGGACAGTGATGTTGCATAAACACCCCAGAGAAAGTGGCTTTTTGGGGGCTGGTTCATCAGCCTGAGCAACCTTGTCAGGTCTCCTAATTGTTAATTATGGATTTAAGAAGGGAATGAAAGACCAATGTGTTCAGATGAGCAGTTTGTACCAGCTGAAGGTGTCCTGGAACCCTGGGATGGTTTGGGCTGGGAGGCACCTTCAATCCCACCCAGTTCCACTCACTCCCCTGCCCTGGAGCAGTTTGCTCAGGGTCCCATTTCACACCAACAGAAGGGGGGAAACACAAACAGGAGTTGAAGATGAGCTGCTCTAACCCAACCACAGTGAGTTACAGCCTCAGTATCTGCAGCTGTTCCATCCCTGGAGCACCAGTGGCCACTGGCCCTGCAGCCCAGGAGGACACGAACCCTCGGTTGGCTCCAGGCCCCAGCGACACAAACCCAACGTCTGCTGCTGCTCCTGGGCCCTTCTGGTGACTGTTTGTCTCCTCTCTCCAACCCCACATGTTTTTTCCATCTTGGAGCCTCATTACCTGCACTGGCTGAGCTGGGCTTTGTTTGTACAGTCGAATACATCCTTTCCAAAGCCTATTTTTAGACCTCCTCCTAACTGAATGCCACAATTCTAGAAAAAGCAGCAAACATTGCTCTCTGCAGGGAGAGATTCACTTGGTTTTTCTGAAAGCCATAAAGACTGCATGGCAGTTGCATTTCTGCTTTTAATTATAATTTAACATCAAGGCCATTTAAACGAGTTTGATTTTCCTTTAGCACACCAAAAGCACTTTGAGTGCAACTTTCTGTTGGTTTAGCAAAGTCTCATCTCCAAGTCAATTGTGCTTTTAAATCATGGGAACTGCTCAAACAGAGCACACTCTGCTCCATCTCAACCAAATGTGCAATAGAAGGAGGCACAAGTAAAAGCTCTGTCTGCATCACAACATCACTATCAAGGCACTGAAATACAAACACTCAGAGGAGAATTCTCCTGGAGAAACCCAGGAGATTTGGTCTCTCTCCCTGCTGCCTTCCAGACTTGGAGGAAGAGTATCTGTAGAGGGAGAAAGTCTTAAACAACTAAGGATCAACTGACTCTGCTAAGGCTGTTTTCAGCAAGGAACATGGGAACAGGTATCCCTTGGACACAGAGGGGCAGCAGCAGGACAACCAGCAGGTTTTGGGGGATTTATCCCCACAGAACTGCTTTTCCAGGCATCCCTTACTTCAGCCACAGCTGAACCTCAGGGCAGCATCTCTGCTTGCCTTGGGACACTCCAGCCTGCACAGGGAGCCACAGGCAGGAGATGTGGACAAAGGGGGAGAGTCTCAACAGAGAGCTGAGCTGGACACGTTGAATCCACTGGTAACTTCACTCCCCCAGCTTTTCTCCCTGTCCAGGTGTTCCTCAGGCTTTTACTACAATGATTGAAAGGCAATCCAGGACCACCTGAAGGGTGGATCCACCTGGACATTCAAGTTCAGCCAACTCCATCTGCCTGAGTGATGGACAGATCTGCCTGATGTTAAAATAAGTCAAACACTCCACTTGGAGACCTCAGTTATCCTGATTTTACAGCACCTGCCCTGGCCCAGGATTTCCAAGATCGAGCTGAAATTAGAGAGAAGATGGGATAATTACCTAACGAGGATCCTCTTCAGCAACTGCTGATCTCCTTCTGAGTAGCCAGGCCAGTCCTTCTGCACTTCCTTGTATACACAATCCTTCAGTGTGAAAGTGCTGTCCTTGGCACTCAAATTTGCCACCTGAAACAGAAGTAATTGGTAAAAGCATCGTTAGGGTTTAATTATCTCACTTATGCCAACAAACAAGAGCTAAGATGAAGGCAAAACCTGAGCAGACTTAGCAGTGTCAGAGAACAAGGACTTTAAGATTTCATTTCCTAATTATTAAGATTATTTAACCAAACTGTGCCTTTCCTTCTGCCTTGTCATTGCAGTAGTTCCGAATGAGTTCCTAAAGCATATCCAGTTCAGTGGGAAATAAGTCACACCTAAAAGGATTGTTCAGGCTGGGTAGGTTGGAGCAGCACAACAGCAGTTTGTGGCAACCCCTGGGATTAAACCCGAATGGGCACAGGCAGTTCAGCCCTCCCTCCTGTACCACAGCCAGAATGGGGCAGTTCATGGCTGGGAGAGGAACTGTGGTGGTGACAGTTTAGTTAACAATTGCCAGAAGAGAATTTCTCACTGAGGAGGCAGTAAAAATTAAAAAAGAGGTGACATAAAGCTGCTTTCTCAGGCAGGAGAATGTGGATACCCTGCACTGGATCCCCCTGGATTCACAGAGAACTTTTCCAAGGGTTCCCCAGGGCAAGAACAGGACCTGTGATTTCCAGCCCCAGCACTGCAGGGAGCTCAGCATGTTCTATCCTGACATTTCATCCAACTATCCCATGGATTTTCCCCACAAACCCCTGCCTGGATAGGAAACACTGCTGGAATGGGCAGGATTGGATCAGAATGGAAACAACTTGTTCAGAGTTACCCCACTTGGATCAATCTTTCCACAGCTTGACTGAAAATTTTTCTTGCTGCTGGTTGCACCTCTGAAAAATCCAGTGCTGGCACAAAAAGAGCCCAGATTAGGCTTTCTCTGATAGTGAACCTCTCCTGGATGATTCCCAGAGTCATGGGACGGGTTGGGTTGGGAGGGAACTTGAAGACCATCCCATTCTATGGGCAGAGACACCTCCCACTGTCCCAGGTTGGTCCAGCCTGGCCTTGGACACTCCCAGGGCTGGGGCAGCCACAGCTCCCCTGGGCACCTGTGCTTGCAGAGCACTGCAAGTTTAAAGAGAAAATAAAGCTTTGGAGGTGTTTTTGAAGAGGGACTCAGAGGCCCAGGTGCCAAAGGCTCTGCCCACAGCCAGGCTGATAACTGGCCAAGGCAGCAGCTGCATCCCAAATTCCCTCAGCTTGAGGATGTTACCCTTGAAACTGGGAGATGTTTGTTGACTCCATGGAGATCTTGTGCATCTGGCTGGGGATGGCTGTTCTCCACAGCTCCCTCCATTCAGGAGGTGCTTGTGCTTAGGGATTTCTATTATCCACACTGCAATAAAATGCCTCAAAAACAGGAGGAGGAGTGGGAAGTCTTGAGATACTGAATATGCTGCTAATTCCTCTGCTTTTGCTTTAGGGAGACTACAACCCAATACTAAAAGTATTAAAAATCGAGGCATTTCAAAGCAAAAAGCTGCACAACTAACACAGCAATCCCTCCTGATAAGAGAAAAATAGAAAGCCCAGTTATCAGTTTACATGGCAAACACTTTGTTTTTCCTTTCAGTTCTGTCAGCTGTCCAGAAGCCTGAGCCAAAACACAAGAACTGGAGTTGTGTTTTACTCTGAGGTGTCCCTGTAAACACACCCAAGACACAACAGCAAAGTCAGGTTGTTTTAGGAGAACCCTCCTGGAATTCCTCCTGTTCCTGCAGCGAGGGAAGAACCACTGGGATTTTCTCCTGGGAGCTGCTCCCTCCTTGTTTTGCTCCTGTGGGACTCTGGAAGCTCCAGCCCAGCCCTCCCAAAAATAGAAGCCTTGCAAAATGAGGCAAAAAGGCCGTCAGGAACACGGAGTGCTGAGGGAGAGGCAAGAGCACAATGAAACCCACACCTCGACGGATTTAGACGTGCAGCTTTAACACAGCCTGTAATTTTTAGCTTATCTGTGTCTGCCTGTAGATGGGAGCCCTGGGAGGGCTGAGAGGGATTAACTTTACGAGCAACACCTTTGCAGCCAAAGCACCTTCAGCCCAATCAGGGGCCCCGTGGCCACGGCCGCACGCGCCGAGGCCCTGCCAGGGCTCTGGGGGAGCATCAGCCCCAAGTGATTATCAGGAACAGAGGCTCCAGCCTGAAACCTATTTATAGCACTGAAAAGGTGCCCCAAAGAACTCGGGCACTGCTGAAAAAATGAAGGGCTCCAGGATTAACATCTTAAGGAAGGAGCGAGTTGTGCCAGCTGAACTCAGTTTTTAATGCGACCTGCCCTGTGCCCTTGGGCAAACTAAGTCCTGTCCTGCTCTTTTCAGCTATGGAAAGGAGTAAAGTGAACAAAATACAGAGTGTTTTCCAGAATATATTCCAATACAGAAGAGGGCAGCTGCAGCACTTAAATAAATAGCCACAATGTGTTTAATAAAGCAGTGAAGGTGTTTACTGCAAGGCCTAAAATGGCACCCTCAGTGTGACTCCAGGTGTCAGCAACTGATTCAGCTTGGAGACAGCTCTCCCACCTGACACACAGATCATCTTCACACCTAAGCAGTGGCACTTCCAGCCAGGAAAGGCTCTGAGCAACACAAAAAAAGAGGGGCCATCTCCTTTGCATGGGAAACTGTGTGCCAATACAGAGCGTTGCTCCTGTATGTCCACGAGAATAAAAATATACAGATTTATAGCTTATAACAAATCAACTGAGTTGTAGATCCTGTGTTGGATAATCCTCCCCATGACCAAGCAAAAGTGCTCCTCTTACAGGACTGATCTGGGGAGCCAAAGCCACCCAGCTGGGCTGCACCCCCTAGCCGAGGCACAGCCACAGGAGGCTCCTGCTATCTCTGGGACAGCACCCTGAGGTGGGAACTGTGCCACCCACGGCCTTCAGAGACACCCTGAGCTGCAGCCTGGAGATAACACGTTACACTGACATGGGAGGGTTCTGAGAAGACATTTCCCTTTACCTAAATCGTTGCCTTCGTCAGGGTACAAACCTGTTGCAGAAGGTTATCCAGCAAATCCTTGTCCTGCTGAGAAAGTCCATCCTTCTGCAATCTGAGAATAAGTTCAGGTTTCTTATAAGGCTTTAGTGCCAGTAAGTGCACAACCCTATCTTTGAAGGGTCTCTGAGAAATGGCACTATTGCCTCTCTTTATTGCACTGGCAAGGTTGACTGGCGTTGGGCGCTTCCTGGAGGGAACAGCATCGGAAGCTCCTGGTGCAGGTTTACGCACCTGAACCTTTTTGCCTAAAATGAGATGAGAATAGTGAACTGCAGCAGTCACCTTGCAAAGGCCAGTGGGCTGTCAACACGTATAAGGAGCTCATCACACCCCTCTGCAGTGCCACAGGCTGACAGGGAAGGACAGACACAACCAGCACACCCCCTGGGCTCCGCTACGGGAGGTTTATGGGTCATGACAAGCTTGTCACCAGTAAACAGCAACACCAAGCTCTGCAAACCTGAGTGCTATTGGCCACCAGCTCACATAAAGCTCCCTTTGTTTGCCAGCTTTGCATTTATCCCAAGTGCATGTATCCCCATGGTTAATCTAACTATTTTTTCCCCTCCCTATGAGAAGAAAATTCTGCATTATTATGTAGAAGAGTGGAAATACAGGGTGGAAAGCCCAGAACTGGTCACCGAGCGGCTCCCCGCTGCTGAGCTCAGCAAAAACGCTCCTCCAGCAGATGTTTCTGCTTTTAGAACAATAGGAACTTTATGGGGCTGGGTCCACCTCCCTTCCCCCTCCAAACACGGCCCCATGAATGGGGCTGACACTGGGCCATCAGCCTATTCATCAGGGTGCTGTCTGTGCTCATGGAATAACCCCTTCCACCCTGGACCAAGAACTGCTTCGCCCTCCACTTGTGTTTGCAGAGAAGTGAGAACACAGAGCTGCCTCCAAAGGGCATCTCAGCTTCCTCACTGTGGTTCCTGGTTGCTGACAGCATGAGCCAAGAATGCATTTCTCCCATTCCCACCAAAAAACAGCCCTAACTAGAACCCTCACACCAGTCCCACATCACTTAGTAAAGCCCAGATCAAAGAACTGGACTATTCTGGATGCAGAATCAGGTCCCACAGCCACGTTCCTGCTACCAAAGGCAAACCAAGCACACCTGAAAGGAAAATGTGCAGGTTCCAAGGTCTAACCCATGGAGATACAATCAGTAATCACTCGGGCTGGAGAAAGTGGCCTTTGCTAGGACAAACAACATCCAGCATTTACTGCAAGTGCTCCCGAGGTTTATTCCAGGATGGCACTTCTCCACTGCTAGGAAGCAACGTTTCCAACTGAGTCATCTGAAGATCCTGGGGATTGTCTGCACTGTTTGTTTTACTGAGCTCGGGTTGCGTAACCCAGGCCCCATTTCCTGGCTTTTCATCACACCCCACAGTTGCTGTGAGGGAGCACCAGCCATCATGAGGGCTGAGCTGAGGGGACAGGGGCAACAGCAACAACTCCCACAGCAAACTGCCCCAAAGCCAGAGGTCAACTGGGGTTTGTTTCCAGAAATGGGACAAGAGAAGACTCGTCAGCTTTCTAGAACTGCCTTAACTCTTGCCAGGTTGTGAACAGTAAAAACACACATTGGGAGGTTTCCACCTGAGGCTGGAGCCAAAATGGGCAGTGATAGGAAAAGAAAAAAAAAACCCAAACCCCTAAGTTAAGCCAGGACACAAGGGATTTTAAAATATTTATGTGGATGTCCACTCTCATTTAGGGTGGGTAACAGCACACACATCCCCTGCAGATTCACCTGCAGCACCTACTGACATGTGTGGTTATCCAAGTGCCAGCTCACGTCTCTAAGCTCTGCTGCTCTCCAATTTCAACATTTCCTATAAATTTTTCCACCTCTGAGCTGCCTGGAATGACTGCACTGAGGCTGAAGTGCTGAGCTCCCTGTTCTCCTGGAAATGTGAGAGCCAGTCCTGTCCCTGCCGGGAATGGGCATCAGCTGATGGCGCTGGATCCCAGGCCAGGACTGCCCTTCCAGGCTCCTCCTCCTTGGAGCAGAGCCCCCCTCCTGTCCCTAACCCTGACAGCTTAGCCAGGAGCTCACCCTCTGCCCCACTGCTTGTACACAGCTCCATTTCAGGGCAGGGAAGGGTTTTTAAATCCTCGAGTCTTGCTCTGCCTTTCCGGGAAGCAATTTGCTTTTGAGAATCTTCTCCCTCACGAGCCTTAACTTCATGCACTTACTGTAATGCTCTCAAAGAGGAGCTAAACAAAATAATCTTCTAGTCTACAGGAAATCAATGCATTTCCTTCCTGATTATTATCTTGTTTCTCAGCTTTGAGCACTTGGCTGCTGCGTCAGTGAGTCAGGGGCAGTTCTACAGTCTGCAACTCTCCCTTCTCATCACAGATCCCGAGCAGAGAGTGGCTACAGATCACATGGGCTGCAGGAGAAACAGCTGCCTCAAAAAACAGAATGAAACTGCTTTCTGCTCAGCCTTTGTGCCCTAAGTTTGTGACCTGAGGTTAAGCAGAGCCCTGAGCCAAAGCTGGGTCTCTGCAGGCTCCCCGTGGTATTTGTCACAGTTTTGCTTCCTCTCCTAAGGTTTTCCCTCTGCTGTCACAGAGGGATGGTCTGCTCTGTGCAGCACTGCTTTAGTCTGTGCCTTAACACAGCCTCCATCCTCCCTCCCTGTGGCACCTGCTGGCTGGGCGGGCACACAGCAGCTGTGACACGCTGGTGGCACGTTTGAGCTGACTGGCCCTGGGCACAGACACTGGGGGGGACCAGCAGGGAGCTCCCAAACGTGACAGACGTGACCTGCAGCCAGGGAGGGATGTGCCTGCACAGACAACCCCAACACTGCCTCGTGGGGAATCCCACAATCACTGGCCTTGGAGGGGACCTAAAGATCATCCAGTGCCACCCCCTGCCATGGGCAGGGACACCTCCCACTACCCCAGGTCGCTCTGAGTCCCATCCAGCCTGGCCTTGGGCACTCCCAGGGATGGGGCAGCCACAGCTGCTCTGTGGGGCGAGGATGGAACCACACAAGGAGAGCAGCCCCCTAAATGAGACACCCCTGAGGAACTGCCAGAGGCTTCCCTGGCCAGGCCCAGGAGGTCAGCAGTGAGTGCAGAGCTGCTGCTCACCCACGTATCTGCCGCCGGGTTTGATGACGATGGCGCTCCGGCTGCGCGTCTCCTCCTCGGCCTGGGCCATGCTCTGCCTCGCCTTCTGGTAGGAATCATCAGTAGCACACACAGTGATCTTGTCCTGGATGCTCCCAAGGCAGTCCAAGTGGATGTTGCCATTGCTGCAAAAGAAAGGCAATGGCAAAGGTACTCCCGGCACAGCGAATGGCTCTGGGGCTCAGCTGGGGTTGTGTGAGTCAAACAACAGCGGGGCACACAGAGAGGCTGGCAGGGAACCAGATGCTCCCCAAAATCACACCCAAATGCATTAGAAAGGCTCTAAAAATGAAGAATGTGTATTAAAGCCTTGCTCAGGTTTAGAATCATAGAATGGATTGGGTTGGAAAAGACCTCTGAGATCATCAAGTCCAACCCTTGATCCAACCCCACTGTGA
>JAWWEV010000084.1:1245578-1257330 GCA_035583235.1 Hafferia zeledoni
CGCTCCAGTCCCTCAATATCCTTTCTGACCTGAGGGGCCCAGAACTGAACCCAACACTCAAGGTGTGGCCTCCCCAAGGCAGAGTCCAGGGGAAGCATCACTTTGCTGGGGAAAAGATGCTGGAGAAGGTAAGTGACAGAAAAGGCTGGATTTGTTTATTCTGGATGTCCCACTCACCTGGACACGTACTGCTGGATGCAGTCAAAGCTGCCCTGGGGGCTGTCCTTGCCAATATTGGAAAGGTAGAAGGTGAAGGTCCTCACTTCGGTGGGCCGGTCAGGCCGGGGGATGGTGATGTGCTGTTGGCAGAGTGAGAGCATCAGTCACCTGGGGGGCCAGGCTGGCACAGGACTCGGCTCTCAGGCAGGTAAAACACCTGCACTGCTGCTCAGGAGGGTGCCAAGAGCAAGGGGGTACCAGGAGAACTCCAGTTACGGCCTCATGTGCAGTGGGGAGATAAGGTAACAGAGGGGAAGGGCTGGGACAGCACAGAGATCTGAGCTGGGCACTTGCTGCCTCTCCAACAGAGCCCACAATACCCTTGCTCTAGGAATCTGACCCAATTCTATGGATTCAGGCTCAAACCAGCCTGTTTATATTCCATTTAAAGCACTCCAGGCTTGTTTCTTTGCAGCCAGTGAGCCAGCCCTGAGCAGCAGCAGCCAGGTCACCAGGTAGCAGCTTCTGCTTTTTTAAGATATTATAATTCCATAACAAGATTTCACGGCTCACAGTAGAATGTGACGCTGCTGCTAAATTAAATATTTAATCAAGCATTAAGTGTGCTCTGCAGACAACTCCACAGCCACCCTGCATTGTTTTGTGCTTCCCTCCCTCCCCTCCCCAAGCCATTCATTTTTCACAAGGGAAACTGTCCCCCCTCTGCACTGGAGTTCCACCAGGAGTGTCACATCTGAGCTCTACTAGCACATCAATATTTGATAATTAAGATGGCTTGCACAAGACCAGACACAGGGCACATCAGCTGCTGCCTATTTTAGGGCTGGGCTCAACCACAGGGATTTATATTTACCCAGACTGCCACACAAATGCAGCAAAGACACACTCCCAGCACAGCCCAGCTCGTGGCACCCACCCATGGCTGTGCCCAGGCAGGGCTGCTGCTGGCACAGGAGGGGCTGGGTGGTTTCCTGGCCACCTCAGATGTCTCCAGCAGCCTGGAAACCCCGAGAGCAGCCGTGCCCCTCTGGTGAACCACAGGGATGCTCTGGGAGGCAGCAGGAAGCCCTTGCAGAGTTTCCCTGCCCTCAAACAGAGCTCCCTTCTTCAGGAGGCCAGCCCAGAAACCCAGCTGTGAGCCTTGGGTGACACAGAGGGACAACTTATCCCCAGGATCTGGGGCTAAAATTACTGGGAGCAGATTTGGGGGTGCTGTGGGTGCTGCTGGACCCTCCCTGGGGAGCCCCTTTATCTCCTGGGCCAAACATGCCCCACAGCCTTGAGCCCTTTAATCTCTCCCAGCACCCTCTGCCCCCACCCAGGCAGGGAACAAATTCCCCTCTGCTTTACAGGAACAGAGCTCTGCAAGCAGCAGGCTGGGGGGTTTCTGCAGATTAATTCACTGGCAAGAGGGAGAAAAGGTAAATTCAAGGGGTTGTTCCTCCTCCAGAGCTGCTGGTTGGGAGGATCGAGTTGTGCTGCATGTTGAGTTTGTAAAACCAAATCATGTATTCACACACTAAATAACTTTCTCCTCGCTCCTGATTTACCACTGGGAAAAACCAGCAGCTCCAGGAGCATTTCAGCATTTCTGTGGAGTTTCTGCAGCTTCTCCAAAGGACATAAAATGAGGCAGGAGCCACTCAGAGCAGTACTGAAAAGTGCAGTGTACGAAACCAGGCCGTTATCTAGGAATTATTTTTAGCTGAAAACAGAAGGTTTCTCAAGCCACCAAATCAGCACGGGGACTGCTCTGAGGGAGCCCTAATTTTGGTGCTGAGTATTGCCCCAGTAACCAGAGACACTCAAAAATAGCTCAGGACAGATGTGACTTGTTTCCTTCTTTCAAGTAACGCTCATCTGTGCACAGCCCGCCCTGAGTGGGGATTTCACCTCCCTCCACCAACACCAGCACAGCTCCATCCCAAGGAAAAACAGGGGAAATGCTGTATTTTCCAATCACCAACAGTGTATTTTCCAATCACAAACGGTGTATTTTCCAAACACAAAGCAAAGATTTTTTCCCCCAACAGTCACATTAAATAGCTCCATGAACACACGTGTTTTTTGGCACCTGAGGGGGTTTTTTTCCCCCTCCCAGTTCAGTTTTTCCCTTCTCTCCCCAACCTACCAAGCACCTGCACATTTCACCCAACCTAAGCTCTGATTTTGAATGTCTTTTTCCCCAAAACAGAAGCATTTTCAGCCTTTCTTGTACAGCTGTGCCCAACTATCACCATTTGTAACGCCCTTGAATTCTAATTTATGTGCACACTGAAACAAGTAAAATGATCAAGGCTCAAAAACTTACAAGACTACCCAAGAAAACCCAGTTTGTAAGGAAAAACTAACCAGGTGCTGCTCCCAAGGAATATCCATAGTCCTATTTTAGCATCTCAAAGCAGAGTAACACTCTGCTAATTACACCCTGTGACTGAAATTGTGATTATCACACAGAATATTGCACTGCAAGAGCCATTAACAAGACAGAGAAACAGATCCCAAGTTTTTATGAACATCTGACACTTTACAAACCTCCATGCAGGGGGTTTTGTGCCTTTATTTTGGGCTGGAACCACTGACATCCTCCTTTTCTACACCACCTTCCTGACCTGGTGCTTTAGTCCCAATTCCCTTCCCTGTTTAATTAGTGTATTAAACATGAAATTTGCTTTTCTATCTATTAGAAATTTAAAGTATCCTTCACACCACCCCTTGGAGTAACTCTGGAATAGGTAATTTAAAGGCTCTGGAGAATTAAAGAAGCAGCAGTTTGTTTAAATTCTTATTTTCTGTCCTGCCTCCCCCAAGCATCAAGCAAAGCTTTTCCTTCTTGGGAGAGGGTTATTTACACAGAAAATTCCCACTATCAAAACCTCATAATTCCCACTATTAAAAATCTCACATCCCTGCTTTAAAATCCCCCCTGACACTTGTGCCACATATGAAACCACCCCCAAAAGTCCATGGAATTCTCCAGGGCTACAATTTTAGGAAGCAAAATAGGAAGGCAGCAAATTGGGGAATTAAGGAATTGTGGAGGAAACTGCTTAAAAAATAAGCAGCTAAACAAATATGTTCTAATGTCATCATCTGGATCTGAGAGCTTGTTAAATTCCTGGAATTCTCTCCCGAGTCCCAGAGATGGAGGATCCCTGGAAAGCATCTGAAGCCTCCTCAGCTCCTCCAAGCAGAAGAATCTGGGGAGTCCTCCCTGGAAAGCAGATGGTTCCCCAGCTGGCAGCTCCCTGGCAGCCCCAGGGACAGGAACCCTGCAGGGACAAAGAGCTCTCTTTCTTTTCTTTTCCTTCCTTTCTTCCTTCCTTTCTTCCCTTCCTTTCATTTCTTCCCTTCCTTTCTGTCTTCCCTCCTTCCTTTCCTTTCCTTCCTTCCCTCCTTCCTTTCCTTTCCTTTCCTTCCCTTCCCTCCTTCCTTTCCTTTCCTTCCCTCCTTCCTTTCCTTCCCTTCCCTCCTTCCTTTCCTTCCCTTCCCTCCTTCCTTTCCTTTCCTTCCCTTCCCTCCTTCCTCTCCTTCCCTCCTTCTTTCTTTTCTTCCTTATTTCCTTTCCTTTCCTCCTCTCTCTCTCCCATGAGCTGGATGGACCCTCCCTCCTCCCAGGCCCTGCCTTTGGCCTGTCCTCATCAGTGCCATTAATTAACGAGCTGAGGAGCAGCAGAGCTCAGCCCTGCCTGGGTCCAACCCTCCTCCCAGCCCTGTGCCAGGGGCTCTCACTGCAGGGAGAGGCACCAACCCCTCCTCTCTGGGAAGGAAAGGGCTCAATTAACTGCACCAACATTGACTGCTGTGATTAGAAAATATTCTTCGTTGTGATAAGGAGCTGCAGCACCTTAAACCAGCATTGTTGGTAACCCTTGTCCATGTCAGCTCCACGTGGAACCCACCCCGAGTTGGGCACGGGGGTGTTTCAGGCTGTTCCTGCTCCTTTTGCCACTTTTCCTTCAAGGAAAAGTATCAGGAGGAGGCAATTCCCCACCCTGAGCAGCGTTACAGGGAAGGTGAGGGGCAGATGCTCCAAAGGGAAGGGAAAGCATTCCCAGGTTTCATTCTTTGTTTCTCCTCTAACAAAGACAAACCCTGAACCCTTCCAAGTCTTCCTTCACCCCTGTCTGACCCTGCCAACCTGCAGTGGCAGATTTTGATTTCAGCTTCCAGGGAAGTTTAATTCTAAACAAAGTAAAAAAACCTGGAAATTGCTCCTTTCTGGATTTCCCAGGGTAAGAAGGTTTGTATTTTTCTTCTTAACTTACAACAACAATCATGTCTTTCCTGCTGTATTTTCTGAGGGTTCTGTGTGCTGTTAGTGAGAATAATATCCCAAAGTTCTGTGTGGGCAAGGACAATGTGCCAGATTTAGTGTTCACTTAACTCAAACCCTTCTGAAAGTTTCAATGTGCTATAAAAATAAAGAGAAGTTGCTCACAGCTGAGTTCAGATTCTTAAAAAAAATATTTAAAAATTAAAATTCCCCTTCTTCATGGAAAGACTAAAGTTAAACACCGACTTTTTTATAAATAAAAGGTATTTAAATGCAGTTTTCAAGTTCACTGAAGAGCTGCATTTACCAGAAACACCACCAGGAACTGCCCCACAGCCTGTTCTGAGGGGCTGTAAATAATCCCCTGAGCTCAGGCAAGGGAGCAGAAGTTGGAGAAATAAAATTCCTAAATATAAAACAACCTGTGGGACTCCCAAGAACTGCAATTACAGCAATTAAAAAGCTCCAGGACACTCAGGGCAGACCCTGGAAGTGACTGGGACACACAAAGTCTTGCCCTGAGTTTACCAGGGGCTTTCTGGGCTTTACCAGGTGATGTTTCCATGGATTGCTGCTCCCTTTTCCTCCTCCTTCCCAACAGCAGAGCCTTACAAAGCTGAATTTCACGTGGGTTTAGCAAGATTAGACAATAAAGGGGAGGGAAAAGCTCTGGTAGAGAGAAAATCCATGTGGGGCCACTTTGCTGGAGCTCAAGCTCTCCCTTCCAGCAATCAGAGCATCATTCCCTGAGCTGGAACAGCAAAATTCCTTATATTATAAGGAATATAAATATATATACATATAACCCAAGCACAAACTTACCCCTTGGCTTCCTTGAAACTGGATGACTGGTTTTGATGTCACAGCATCCTGGAAGAAACAAATGGAAAAGCAAAAATTACCTCAGAGAAATTTAAAGCTCCAACAGTCACCACCAAAAAAAAAAAACCCCACTCAGCTTGATTTTTCACCTGTATTTTCTACTTTGTCTTGTTTTGAAAGGGAAAAGGTTCAGGGAAATACAGAGAATTCCAAGCAAGAGAAGAAAAAACTCTCCTGAAATAGTGATTTATGCCTAGAAAAGGGATCAAACTGAGCTCAGGAGAGGAACAGCTCCGAGGTGACACCAAGGAGGTGACATTTCCCTCCTCCTCACACCAGTTGGGGCCCAGCCCAGCCCAGCGGAGTCTCCTCAGTGTTTATGTAAGTTTGGAGTTAAGAAATGGACACTTGAAGGGAAAATTTATTACAGAGCAAATGCAAAGCAAATTTTTTCCAAGAGCAAGTTGGCAACCCCTTGGAAAAGCAAACTGGAGCTTCCTTGCAAAATGCTGTTGTTGCTCTGCCTGTTTCAACAATCTGCCTCTTCCTCCAGACTCCTTTGCTTACATTTCACAAGTCCTGTTCCTGGGAGCTCTAAAACCTCCTCAATCTGCTCCAAACTGCTGAATTTCAGCCTTTTTCCTCCGTGATGCCACTTCTTGCTTTGCTGGGATTTTGGGGATCAGGAAGGTTTTGGAATTCCAACCCTCACCTGAGGTTTGAACTACAGGGAAAGAGTAACAGACTCAGTTCAAGCCAGGCTAAGGTTGGATTTTTTTCAATTCCAGCAGAACTGGGGCTGTCAATGTTTCATTTCCTACATCAAACAACAGTCCAAGACAGGAATTGTGCTCTGTGGGGCACAATGAGGGACAGAAGGATTTACAAACAGGCTGAAGTGCCAGTGGAAGTGAAAACTCTGCTGGAGATACAGGAAACACATTTCCATGGGGGGGAAAATCAGCAAGAAGAGTTGAGGAGACAAGTCCAAAGGGTGCATTGTACTGTTTGTGTCACACTGCCCACACCAACCTCCAGGGGATCCGCCCCCACTGGATCCGCCCCCACTGGATCCGCCCCCACTGGGATCCACCTCCCACTGGATCAATTCCTACTGGATCCACCTCCCACTGGATCAAACCCCACTGGATCCACCTCCCACTGGATCAATTCCTACTAGATCCGCCTCCCACTGGATCCGCCTCTCACTGGATCAAACCCCACTGGATCAAACCCCACTGGATCCTCCTCCCACTGGATCAATTCCTACTGGATCCGCCTCCCACTGGATCCGCCTCCCACTGGATCCGCCTCCCACTGGATCAAACCCCACTGGATCCCCTCCCACTGGATCACAGCTGCAGATATTTACACTTAAGCAGCAAAGGAGTTAAAGAGCTTGAAGCCCTCCAAGTTTACCATCACCTCTCACAAAACCCTTCCAAGCGCTCTCAGGCCAGGAGTGAAGAATCTCAGCCAGAATGTGCTGATATTAAACCAAAAAAAATGGATAAGAAAAGAGCAAGATGATCTCCTTTTAGCCCAGTGAACAACCCCAGCCCCAGACAGTGTGAGCCTGCTCAGAGCCCTCCCAAGCCCATCCAACAGATGTGCATCACACCCAAGACATTTACGGTGCTGAGCGAGGCAGGAACACGCCGAGAGCTGACAGGGCTGGAGAACAAGTTTTATAGACCCGAAACAACCTTTATGAAGCCACAATAAACATCATCTTGCTCTTGGTCCAGAGATCACTGGATTCCTCGAGTGCCACGACACTGCATTCCACAGCACACTGTTCATGGCCAGCCTGGCCAGCCCTGAGCTCTCCCTGCTCTGCAGCGTGGCCAGCACTCCCAGCAACACCCCAGCAAACAAGCTGGAAAAAAATCGGGATCTTTGGGAAAAAAAAACCAACCAACACCCTCCATGTGGTTCTTGTACAGCAAATTACAGACTGGTGAAGTTCTGCTGGTTGTTCTGGAAGTTGTCTGAGTGGAATGGAAAGGTGGTGAGAGGCACTGGAGTGGAACAAGGAGGCAGGACAAGTTTAATTACAGAACTTACAAATTGCCCAATCGACAAATAAACTGGTTTGAAGTTAAGTGGAGTATCAAACAGAGTGTCTATGCAAGTTAAATGGCAAACTGGAGATGGATCTCCCAAAATTCAGCTTTTTGAGGCTCCTGAGCTGTCTGTGATCCAGAGGGCAGGACCAGCAGGGCTGGAATTCCCTGCACACTCCACGGAGGGGGCACATGAAGAGGTGGATATTGGAAAGACATTGTGCTATTCCAGTTCCCTTTTAGGCTGCTCAGCAACACCTTCCCTGTCCCTACACAGGCACCAATTAATCCCCTGATGTCCAATTCCTTGGCTACAGGTTGTTTGGAAATGCTCAGGGAGGAGGAGAACACGTGCACACCCTAAACTAATAAAGGATATGAACCCAAGTACTTTGATTAGACGAAATTAAATCCCTGTGTGGACACCTTCACTCAAAATAAAAGCAAACAAAAAATAAACCAAATGAAACCATTATTTTGATCTGTATCTTCACTTGGATTCACCTTCTTGGATGTTCTTATATGGAGAACACCCTCCAATTTTAAAGAGTTTTTGCTGCCACTTCCAAAATCCCTAAAGAGTCACCTAAAAGTCACCTAATTCGTCTTCCTCAGTGATGCCACGAGTGAACTTCCTGCACTGCAGTTCCCAGAAATGCCATTCCATCCCCCTTTAGAGGGCACAAGGCCCTTCCCTGTGCCCTTCCCAGAGCACACCAACGTCCAGGCTGCAGCAAATCCTTGGGAGATCCGGGATGCAGGTGAGACCCCCCCATGTGGAGGGCACAGCGGCCCCACTGCCCACCCCACCCGCAGCCCCTCAGCCCCTGCAGTGCCAGCTGCAAAGACACAACTCCAGGCAAGGACAGCCCAGCTCAGGCCCTGTGCAGCACCACTGCCAGCTCAGCAGGATTTGTGCCATGCCAGGGCCCAGGTGTGCCTCTCCAGCTGGGAAGGGCACAGTTCTGGGGTGTGTGGCACAGGGACAGGTGTGTGGCACAGGGACAGGTGTGTGGCACAGGGACAGGTGTGTGGCACAGGGACAGGTGTGCCCCTCCAGCTGGGAAGGGCACAGTTCTGGGGTGTGTGGCACAGGGCCCAGGGTGTGTGGCACAGGGACAGGTGTGTGGCACAGGGAAGACGCCGCTGCCACACCAGAACTGCCCATTTGCACACCCTGAGAGTGAGCAGAGCCCCTTTAACACACCTAAAACACAGGAATGCCACTCCTGCTCCGTGCTATTGTTCCAACCAAAGGTTTCCTGAGGCAGTAGGAGAGGCTGGCAAAGCATTCCCGGGCTCTGCTGCTTGCCAGGTCCCACCAGGAGCTGGGTCAAGTTTCCTGGAACAACCCAAAGTCCTCCCAACTCACCAGTGCCCCAAAGCAGGAGGCACTTCCAGAGGCACATCCCAACCAAGGCTGCTCTGAGCTCGACCCAAACTGAGTTCCCACCCTCGCCCTCTCCACCTGCCTGGAGAACAGACCCCCAAAGAGGGGTCTGAACAGAGCCCAGTGTTTTACTCCATAAAATCTCACTTTTCCATGCCCTGGCCCTGCCTCCCACAGCTCCCTCTGCATTCTCTGGCAATGGTGCACAACTAAAGCACCAAGTTTGCCACCACCACAACTCTGCTCTGGGATGCCAACAGAAACCAAACCCCACAGACCCAAGGGGTCTCTGTCAGACAGTCCCTCACACACCGTAAGATTATTTCCAAAGTCAGGAGATTAAACCAAAAAAAGCCCCCACAACTCATCCCCCAAAGCTCCCACAAGATCCTTGGCTTTTATCATCATGGTTTTAGCTCATCCCCTGGTTTTCCTGGGAGAGAGGGGAGAGAGCAAACCTTCACAGAGACTCTGAAAGCTCTCAGAGGTGGTGGCAGCACACAAAGAGCTCCTCACACTCAAATACTCCAGATCTGGCTCGTGGATGCTGAGGACAGAGGAGGAGGAACAAGAAAGTGTCAATAAAACACAGAATAATTGAAATTAAAACTAATAAAATACTTTCCTAGGGATGATTGAAGCTGCCATGAGGTTTTGAAAACATTTAGTGGAAAAGCTGGATAGGATGTTCCTACCCAGGATTAGAAAGGACACTGGAAATCCTCAGGTCAAGGAACCAGCTGGAAACCTCCCCACTGCTTCAGGGAAATACAGATAATTAAAGAATCTGTTGTTTTGGGAAGTTCTGCTCTGTATTTACTGGAATTCACACTGGAGGCAGAGCTGTATGGAAACATCAGCCTAAACTTGGGGTTGGTGTGTTTGTCTGTTCTGCTGAATGTTCAGAGGCACAAAATGCCCTGAGTGCAACTGAAAATTGACCCTTATTTATGTTGGAACTGGGGGATTATTTTCAGAATTTAAAGCCTCTTGCAAACAGTTAAAATTAGTAGCAAGAATTCCCATAAATATAAACTATAAAATCCTGTTAACCAAGGCTGGCATTAACGGGGTATTTTGAACCATCACGTGCAATTCCAGGTAAAACAAGTGCCCAGGTAAAGCTGCTGCACTTCAGAAACCAGTGACAAACAAACAGAAAGAGCTGAAAACGCACAAATTTCAGGCTCTACTACCCCAAACTCCAAGTTCCTCTTTAATTCTTTGGTTATGACGAGTTTCTGTCTCTTTTGCCCACACAGTGATGTCCAAATAAAGGAAAATTCCCTCCCCTACTTCCTCTGGGCAGAGGGGAATGAAAAGGGTCCCATCCCAGCCTGGGGGGACACTCAGGGCACACTCAGGGAGAGGCTCCTGCAGGGCTGAAGAGAACCCCGAGATCTCCTTTGCCACTCCCACTGTTGTGTCAAACACACCCCCAGAGCTGGCAGAGCAGAGCCCAAAGCCAAAGTGTGCAGTGAGAGACTCACAGGAGACACCCCCGAGTCCCTCAGCTCAGCAGCAGCAGGAAATAGAAATCCCAGGGGGAAGAAATACCTTGGAATGCACTCCCAGCCTGGAGTGAGCCTTGAGGAGTGTCCTGGCAGTCAATCAGCCAGGGCTGGCCCAGGAGGGACCCACTGCCTGTCAGGGGGGACAAAGGGCTGCTCCCAACACATCCCACTATTCCAGAGCAACTTTTACCTCCCGCCAGAGACACAGCAGGAAAAAGCCTCCTGAATATTCTTTTTTACATCCCAACTCTTCCTTATGGAATTCAACTCCGTCTTCCCGTGGCCCAATTTCCATCTGGAATTTCAGGCCTCCCAAGGATCCCACCTGAAGTTCAGGCCATGGGCAGCTGGGACTGAGCCTGCTGAGACTCCACAATTACAGCTGTGCTATTCAAACACAGCATTCTCATGGAGAGGGCCTGGGAAATGCCATGGAAATCCACCACTATTGAGGACAAAGCCAAACTTTGGGTGCAAAACTGGTGCCAGGTGAGAAGGGCAGTCCCAGGGAGCTCTTGGAGCACTTGGGATCCACCTCAATCCTTCCAGGAGCTCTTAAAAACAAATAATTTTTAAAAAGCTGCTTCAGATGGAGTTTTAAGAGCGGGAACCTCCCAGTTCCTCTGAGGTGCAGTTTGTATTTATTCTATCATTTGCCTAATATGCATTAATGGCCACATTATCACTGGGATATTAAAGCAAATCCTGCCCAGAAGTGCAAGCAGCAATAAAGGGCTCCAGAGCTTTCATGTCAGCCAAAAATGCCACGCTGAGCATCTCAAAGGTTTTAATTGCTAAACTGCAAAAGACACACAGGCTTCCTCAGCTGTAATTGCATCATTTCAGCTGGGCTGGTACAGCACAAATGCTGCTCCTCAGAGCTTTAACCTGCCAGGCCCAACAATCAGAAGTTTCTACAGCACAGAAAATGAGGGGGTTTGAAGTATCAGCTCAAAAAACCCCTAACTTGGTATTACTGAAATTGTAAAGTTACAGAATTCACCATTCCCAGCTCCAAGTTACAAAACTTTACCATTCCCAGCTCTTTCAAGTTACAGAATTCCCCATTCCCAGCTCCTTCCAATGACAGAATTCCATCATTCCCAGCTCCTCAAAGTCCCAGAGTTCCCCATTCCCAGCTCAGTTACAGAATTTCACCATTCCCAGCTCAGTTACAGAATTTCACCATTCCCAGCCCTTTCAAGTTCCAGAATTCACCATTCTCATACAGAATTTCACCATTCCCAGCTCAAAGTTACAAAAACTTCACCATTCCCAGCTCAAAGTTACAAAAACTTCACCATTCCCAGCTCAAAGTTACAAAACTTTACCATTCCCAGCTCAAAGTTACAAAACTTTACTATTCCCAGCTCAAAGTTACAAAACTTTACTATTCCCAGCTCTTTCAAGTTACAGAATTCCCCATTCCCAGCTCCTTCACATGACAGAATTCCATCATTCCCATCTCCCCCAAGTCCCGGAGCTCCCCATTCCCAGCTCCTCA
>JAWWEV010000084.1:1263813-1280593 GCA_035583235.1 Hafferia zeledoni
GTGCCCTGGGCTGGTGATCACAGTGGGGTTGGATCAAGGGTTGGACTTGATGATCTCGGAGGTCTTTTCCAACCCAACAAGCTGAGCTTAGGAGAAAACCCCAGGAAAAAAAAATCATTTTAAACCAGAATTTCAGAAGTTATTTTAGTTGCTGTCAAACACCTGTGTGAGTACCAGAGTTAAAATTCAAGCCCCTTGAGGCCAAGAGAGCTGTGAGTGCCGAGGGATCAGGGGCTGGTGCAGGGACAGCCAGGTGATGCCAGCCCAGTAAGCTGTTCCCATGGCTCTCTCTGCTCTGCAGCTCCACATTTACTCCCACCAGGCAGCCCATGCTGGTTTAAGCCTCATTAAGAAGCAGTTTGTTGCTGGGCTGACATGTCAGATTTTTAAATGACCTTTGGACCGACAACAGCGTTACCAAGCTGCTGAGAACAGGACAAAAAACAAAACAAAACAAAAAGAAAAGTGGTTTGCCATGATTAGCAGAGGTAGGTTGTGGTTGTTCCCATTTATCTGAGGTCTAAAAAAACCCACCTGTCAGTAAAACAAGCCATTAAAAGGAAAAAAAAGAGCAGTTCCCTCTGAAGGGCAGCTGTGACGGCACTGCCGGCCATTCCGAACGGGCCTGACTTATCACCCCGGGTAAACAGGAGGGACTATCAGTTAATGAACAACACAACCCCCAGGCGGAGTTTTAAAGAGCGTTTTTTCCACTGCAATCTCTTAATGAAAATACAGCAGTTCAAACCCACCGAATTTGCTTACGAAAGTCTCTTTTATTTTAGGCCACATTAAGACACCAGGACTGATTCACTTGCCTATTGCTCATGAGGTGGCTTAAAGGAGCTGCTGAAACATCCCAGCGATCCTTATCTCGCACAGGGCTCTGCTCCTCTTCTTGCCAGAGAAAAACAGAGAAAGGCAATGGAGAGATGAGATTGACAAACGAGTTCAGCCATCCCGAACAAACCTCACCTCCCAAACACACTGCTGAGCCCAGGAGGACAAGCCTGGACCAGTCTGGTCCTTGTGCCCAGTGACATCCCACCGACACCTGCAGGAACAGCAATGGCTGCTCTGACAAAGCTCTGCTGAGGATGATCTCCAGCTGCTCCTCACGAGCCACAGACAGAGCCCAGATCCTGAAGGAATCCCAGGGAAATCCCACCACCAACACCCCTCCAGCCAGAGCAGCTCCAAGAGGCAAAGCAAGATGCTCAGACAAAGCTCCTGCTGGCAGACAGAGCTGCTCCAACACCGACCAGGACGCTGGGAACACACCCAGACAGACCCTCAGAATCCAGCAGGGATGGCACCCAAATCTCCTGCCATCTCCATGTGGGAGAAGGCAGTAAAAGAATCAAAAATTCCAGGGTTTTCTCCATCACTGAGGGAAGATGCCCATGAAAAATCCAGCTGCAGATATTGAGAAAGACAACACCAGCAGATTTCCTACCACGACAGACCCTTGTGTTACATACCCTCTGCTAGCACAGCACTAACAGCCTCCTCCAGCTTCCAGGGGTGCTTTCTCCAGGGAAAAAAGCGAAGGCAGCTGCCTGAAGAAGTTAAATTAAGTGCTCCCTTTCCCTCAGCAAGAAGCACAGAACCCACACTGTTCCAGCTCCCTCTTTATTTGCACTGCCAGGCCGGTTGGTAACAAACTCGCTCCAAAAATAAAGCGACAAACAGTAAAAGAAAGAACATACTCTTCCTAAACTGGCAAAAACCTACCTAAAAAATAAGTCAGATGTTTCTCTGCTCCCCGCAAGGACACCTGAGAAAGTTCAGGTTACAAAGAATTCCAAAAATAAACATGAAAACTTTTCAGATAAGAAGAGGGAAAACATGCCCGGTGTGCTGACCAAACACGGACCGACCGCAGCGCTGCGAGGAGTCCCCGGGGCCGAGCCCGAACCCCCGGGACCTCGGGCACACACAGAGACTCTCTCTTGCCTGACAGAGGCAGTTCAGCTCATTCACACATGCAAAAGAAGCGGTGTGGCCACTGAGCCAGCACTTAATTGTCTGACCAGAATTTGGGGGCTAAATATAACAATCCGGGCGAGCCCGAGGCGGCCGCAGCGCTTTGCTGTCTCAGCCTGGCCCATCTGAGTGGGGATAAATGTGTTTCTTCCTGCTGTCAGCGGCCATAAATTCAGTCTTAATGACAAGCAAAAGGCCTTTAGATGGAGTTAAATGGCTCTAATTGTCTGAGGGAGCTCCAGCTCGCAGCGCAGTGCAGGCAGCACCTACCCCGGGTCCGGCTCCAGGACTGCAGAGCTCGTGGAAACGCCTGCAACTCCAGCAGCAAACGTGCCAGGGAATAAATCCGGGCTTTCTCCCCCTTCACGTCAAGAAAACCTCAAGTGTTCTAGATTTTAATGCGTTACGAACAAAGTCCTTAATTCATAAGCCGTTTCAGACTCCAGAAAAATGTTTGCAATTGGTTTTAATCAGCACTGTGTTCCACGTCAGCCCATTCCAAACAGATCCAAGATATCCCATTTACGTCTGGAAAGGTTAAATGTGTTTTACTTTATCCATTATCCATTACTGCCTCTCTCTTCCCACTTCCACACCTGCAAAGATTAAACACAAAGCCGCTTCCTTAGCAGAGCTGTGTGTTTGGGGACTCTCCATCAGCACCGGGAGAACTGGTTTATGGCAACACACTCACTCAGCTGCATCATTTTCCTCTGGAAAACCACACTTTATTTCTGAAATAAACCCAAGGATTGGCAGCCATGACGTGTGTGGGGAGCACAGGAGTTTTCAGACAGTCCCTCAGCCATCACCACCTCCTCAGGGCACCAGGGAATGCGGGTGAGGCCGGAAGGATTTGGGATTCACAGCAGGGTCAGCACCAGCAGCTCCCACAAAGCGAGCACAGGGATGACTAAAGGTTCTTCTGTTATTGATTACTAATGGAGAGAGGGAGGCAGAGCCCGTGGGCAGGCCCAGCACGCTGCCATCCCAACAGCTGCCCTGCCAAGGCCATGGAGTGGGAACAGTGACCAAGGTCACGGCCACAGGTGTCACCCAGAGCACTTTTCAAGGGAAATTGGCCCCACAGCTCCTACGCACTTCTTAAGGGCCTATTTATGGGAGCAGAAGTTGTTCTTAACTCTGCAAGAAGCAGCAGCAGCAGAGGTCACCAGTGGGGCTCCAGCAGCTCTGAGGCTGAACATCCCTGCGAGTGGGAACAGGTGTCAACAGGCTTTTCAGAACTCTATTTTAGTGCCCCAGGAACCCCCGTCCCAGAGTCGTGCTCAGGCCCTGCTGAAGGGAATGGGGACACCCTGGGCCAGAGCCTGCTCCTCTCCAACCTTCCCAGCTCCGTCATTTCACAGCAGTTTCGCTCTGAATCACCAATTTCCGCCTCCGTTTGGGGCCACGCTGGAGCCCCGCAAGTCAGGGAGTTAATGAGCTGCTGCCACCTAATCAGGGCGTGCAAACCACACCTCCAACAAGTGTCAGACGCACAGGCAGCACTTCAAAGGCCCAGCAGGAGGCCTTCCCTCTCCCTGTGAGCAAGGGCTGCTCCTTCCCAGCGCCCCGGTGGGAAGGTGAGCCCGGCGAGAGCCGCTGACTCGCCTTATAAGGCTCCCCAGGCACAATTTCCGCTTGCCCAAGCTCAGGCAGGGTGGAAACATTTGGTTCCTCACCACTCCGCCCAGGCCGGGCTCTGAAAAGCATCCACTGAGGGAAGGAGCCGAAAGGAATGGAAGGAGAGAACTGAAGAACTGACACTCAGCTCCCTGGAAGGAAGAGGGAAAGCCACGGCTTTGGCAACCAGCTGGATCCTCTCGGGCACGGTGGGAGCTGAAGGGCTGACACACGGGCAGGGATGCAGAGGGAAGGTGTGACCACAGCTTTCTGTTCTTTGCATTCCATACGAAAAATTCCGAGTTTTCTTGCTGTTCAGGAGCACTGAAACCTTTCACACTTGATGGCAGCGAGCTTTCCAAGCTAGGAACGTTATTTCCTTTCACTGATTTATCCCTAACACACTTCAGTCCCACCAGGAGACAGAAACAGCCTCGACTCAGGTTTACACACTCACTTTCTGCACAAGTCAGCCAACAATTCTGAAGCCAGTTCTACCTTCTGGTCACAGTTCTACCTCGGTGTCATCCAGGTCTGTGCCATTGTCCACCTCTGAGCATCACAAACAGCCCAACCTTCCTATTCACTGAACAAACAGCCACGTCCATCATCCTCAATAGCCGCAAGTGCAAGAAAACTGCTGGCTGAAAGCGAAGCCCAGTGGATGCAGCCAATTAAAAAGCTGCTTCACCTTCAATAAAAGCTCTTACTGTGTGGATGACAAAGTTGTTTTATTTCTAAAAATGTGTGCACAGTCACTTTTTCTAGCCTTGCTGGCCTGTGTCAAGATCTTGCCTTTTTTCACAGCAGATTTCCCTCAGTGCAGGAACCAGGGAGGAATTTATCCCCAGCCATCAGTGGTTTGTCTTTGCTCTCATCTGCTGATCACCAAATGGCAGAACTCAGCTCAACCACACACAGATCCCTCAGCAGAGAGAGAGAAAAATGGTGGCAAAGGAGCTTATAAAACTGAGCTCTGCCAATTCCCTTGTTCCTCTCTTTTTTGGGGACTGGGAAAGGCAGAAACACAGCCCGTTTGAGTTTCTCATAGAAACCAGGAGCCAAAACCAACTGAAAGCAGCGCCGGAGCTGGAAAGGTACAACAAAACTCACACAAACATAAAGTCTAGACACTGAAATGTGGAAATATGATTCAAATAACCACAACTGGCACATAAGGCACTGATTGCAGCCCATCGCAGAACGGGCCTCAGTGGGGAAGAATATAAAGATTAAATTAGCCCTTCCACCTCAGGAGTAGAAACCATGGATCCTGTGGGCACAGGAATATGGATTGAGCTGGAGTTTCTTCCCTCCTGCTGGGCTTTTTGCTAGGATTTAAGTAACACGTGTCTGCTCTTGCTAAATAATGACAATTGGCTTAAGCTGTCATAGAATGGTTTGGGTTGGAAGGGACCTTAAAAGCTCATCTTGTTCCACGAGCAGGGACTCCTTCCAAAGGGTGCTCCAAGCCCTGTCCAGCCTGGCCTTGGACCCCTCCAGGGATGGAGCAGCCCCAGCTTCCCTGGGCACCCTGTTCCTGTCCCCACCTCACTGCTGCCATACCAACAAACCTGCCCCACGTGTCAGGTGGCTCCTCTTATCAAAGCGGGGCTCAAAATATACAAGGCCAAGGAGCCAAGAGGATGTTTGTGCTGATGAAATCTAAATACTACAAAGATTTGGGCAACCAGTTGTTTTCAGGAAGTTTCGTGGTACTTGCTGAGCTGCATCAGGTGTGGACACCAACGAAGAACAAAGTCTGTGTCTGCTCTTTAACCCCAGAGCACAGACCGGGGCTGAAAAGGAAAACATCTCAGTTTTCCATGAAAATTTGGGCTGAGGTGTTCCCTCCTGCATTAAAGGCCAGGCAAGTGCTGCACAGAGGGAGAGCAGAGGGTTAATCACCACCAGGCTGGGCCAGCTCAGGTGGAGGTGGGCAGCGAAGTCAAGTCCTGCTCACCAGCAGTGACCTCTTTTTGAGTTAAACCAATGCTGGTTTCTTTAAATGAGAAAAAGGCACTAGTCCAGTGTAAAGAAAGGAGAGACCAAGAGCACGGAGCAGTGTTTTTTCTAGGCTGTAATGCAAAAAGGATTGGATTTTGGAAGTCTGCTTTGCCAGAGCAGCAGAACACACACCACCACTGCAAACCAGCTGCTGAGGGGCTCAGCACACTCTCTACTATATAAATGCTTGAAAAAACAAAACCACACCAAAACCCCCAGTTAGAAGGTAATGCCAGGTTACCATGGTGGGCAAAAGTTGCCTTAAGTCCATGGGATGTTTCTAAGCAACACATGAGCTACTACAGAAAACTCTTATCAGCAAATCCAAGCTCCTTTCCTGGGTAACACATCCAGGCCAAGGTAAGGCTTGTTGAACACAAGGCCCGTTCTGGTGGTGTCTCTCTGTATCCACCCTGGATAAAATATTAGCATAGTTCAGGTTATCAGCCTTTATTTTCCTTAGCATTGAGTTCCCTGCAGAGAATGGTTCCTCCAGAAACAGCATTAACCTTAATTATTCAGAGGTAACTCGATCCCAGCCTTCCTGATGTTATGACGCTGAGTGACTTCACCACTTGTGCCCCTCTCCTTCCCCAGAACCGAAATAAATCCAGAATATCCCAGGAGTGTGATCCCAACCCAGGATCCCAGACATGGGGTGTCTCTTCAGAGTGTCCCCAACCCCGAGCAGCCCCTCCAGCCATTCAAACACACTCTCCTGTGCATTAGCAGCAAAACCACCCAGTCAGCCAAACTGTGTTCCCTGCCATGGATTAGCTGGCACCAATCCGGGCGGGAGTGACGCAGCCACTCTGTCCCTTCCCAGTTTCCAACATGCACAAACACCAGGGATTTGGAGACGCTTCACAGGTTTCTGCTTACAAGTTTAAATTGTCTGAAATGTGCAAATTGTTGTGGAGATAACACGTTCATTTACTGCCCAGACCTCAAATGCTCCTTCCAACAACTCTCCCCTCCCTCGGCGGCGCTGAAGGTTCAGCACAAGGGAATGATTTCAACATGCCCAGCCCTCTGCACAAACCCCACTGAGCAGGACAGAGCACTCCAGAGGGGCTCAGCAGAGCCCCCAGGGCTGGAGGCTCACTCTGAGCTGACCAGCAAGGGCAGCAGCCACTGCAGGCAGGACACACTGACCAGGCCCCTGGGAGACACAACAATCTGAAGAGACTCTTCAGAGCAGTTACATTTCAGCCAGAAATAAAAAAAATACTGTAACAGCTTTCCTTCCTCCCCTTGCTGCTGTTTAAGTGGAATAAGAAACCAACAATAGAAAATGCTGAAAAGGAGCAAGGGTTTAGTCCTGCTGGGTAATGAATGCAGTCACCAGGATCCAGTCGATACAAGTGATGAAATATTCAATTAAAAATATCTTAAATTAAAAAAGAGCAATACAGGCCCATAAAAATAACCTAAAGGGTTAACCTTCAAGTCTGCTTCCCCCAGTACTGCCAGAGAGCAAAAAGTTATTAATTCCAATTCAGCCTCTCTGATTAATGGTGGTGTGTGATTTGCTGATAAAAAGCAGATCACGTTTGATTATAAAAAAAAAAGCACCATCAGTCACAAGAATTCTGTCACAAACTTTCTACTTTCCCTTGGCACGTCACCAATTAGACCTACTTCTTTAGTCTGCTACCACCAGCATGAAAAAAAAGCATAATGGGTTTCTAATTTGCCACCGACTCCCATAGCAACTGTACGTCACTTCAGATGTAAATTACAGACAATTCCTTCCAATGCCGTTTGAAAACCAGAGAGATGAATCTATAATTTGAGCAGATCCAAGTGGTGCACGGTTGAGAGGAAGAGCTACCCTAAATAATTGAAAGGAAACTGCCACAGGCCAAAACACTCCTCGTGCACGATGTTCAGTGTCTCTTTGTCCCCCTCCTTTCCAATGGGAGGTGCCACATTCAGGTCAACGTGAAGAACACTGAGCAGGGCTGAGCAGTTCAGGGTGTTCTGCAGATCCTGTCCCATTTTTGCTGATGAGCAGCAGACGTACGTGTGGCTGAGCTTCCTCTCCAGCCTCCTCTGATTCACTGGGTCGTGTCACCGACTCATGTTCCCGATGTCGTAAGAGCCTCAATTTTGACGGACTACGGCATCAGTGAATTAATGGGACAGGAAAAAACAGGTTACAGGGGAGGAGGAATGATGCAAAAAGCTTTAAAGATAATTCAATGAATTTGGATTGGAAAGCCGGATTGTTCTTCTCCTCCTGACACCTGCAAGCAGCTCCCAGTTCCCAAGTCAGCACGAATACGCATTACCCTAAAGACCCGGTAATGACAGCACAGCCTTCATTTTGTGCTCCTGCTTTGAACACAGCAAGATGAAGGCACCTCCACAAACTGCTCCAAAGCCAGGGCTGAGAAGTTCTTTCAATGAACAGCGACTACAGGGGGTCAGGTTAACCCTAATCCTCGCAGAATCGCTTCTCTCACAGGGAAGGGCACTCGGGAAGCCACATCTATCAGACTGTGGCTCCAAAATTCAGCCCAGCCAGCTGAGCACAGGGACAACGTGCTTTGGTTATCTCAGCTCAGCCCCCAATAAATATTTGTGCATCTGCCAAAGTTCACCAGCGAACCAACCGGTGGCTTCAGTTCAAAACGTTCTGGGGGAGCGGGGGCAGAGAGGAACAACAGGAGCAGGAGCTGCTGCTCCACACACGGACCAAAGGATGCTACAGCCCACTGAACATCCCCCTAAAACCACCGTGCAAGCCAGGCCTAGGGCTGGGAGCCGAGCTGAGCCCGGCCTACAGATAACAGGGCAAGGTGTGTGACCACGACAACGGAGCTCGTTATCGAACGACCACCCCTCGCTCAAGCTGACTGGGACTGCTCCTCCAGCCACAAAGAGAGGGTTAAATCAGCCTGGGAAAGTTGGGAAATTCCCGGGTAGGGCTTCCAGGAACAGCCCTAACTAACACTGTTTGTGTGCCATCGGCACCTTCACCACAAGAGACGGAGCCACTGCCAAGGGACACACTCGGCTCTGCCATGTGGCACTTCCAGTCCTGCCCCACGGTGGGGACTCACCCAGAAACCCTCGTGGTGCTGCTGAAGAACAGGTGTGAAAAATAAGGGATGAACGCTGTGGATACAGACAGATCTAAGGGGAGGATGGATAAAGTATCTTGCCATCAAGGCCAGGGCTCAGGGTAAGGAATTAGAGAGGAAAACAAGGCAGGGGCATGAGGAATTCCCTTGTACATCAACAGGAACAGCAAAAAAAGTTCTGGACAAACCAGAAGAGATGGGGAAAAGTCATAGAAATCATGTAATTTCAGAATGGTTTGGGTTGGAAGGACCTTAAAGCCCATCCAGTCCCACTCCCACTACACCAGGTTGCTCCAGGTCCTCTCCAGCCTGGCCTTGGCCATGTCCTGCATTTTTGGGAAGGCCTAAACACGTCCACACCCCCAAAGAGAAGGCAGCAAACTGCAGACTGGACTAGAATTACACTCCTGGGAGAACCAGGAGCTGGTTTAGGTGCACACACCAGACTGGCTCCTTTTCATCGGTGGACAAAGGACCTGGGACACATTTGCCACCGCTCAGCAGGCAGAGCTCAGGGTTTCACAACGGTGGGGAGGCAGTTTCAGGGACAGCAGGTTTCACAAGGGGCAGCCAGGTGACATCTGACAGTGTCCCCTGCAAAACCAGCGCTATTGCTTTTTTTAACACTCCTGTTTCTTTCAGGGGAGCTGCTGGAGAAAGAAACCCCTTCCAGGATCAGGAGGAGCCGACACCCCTGTGAGTTGGGGCTCCTCAGCAGCAGCTCCACGTCCTCTGAACACAGGACAGGAACAGCTTGCTGGAACACAAGGCTTGGGTATCAATAGCATGGAATGCTTTGGGTTGGGAGAGACCTCAAAACTGCTCTCACTCCACCCCTTCCATGGGCAAGGACACCTTCCCCCAGACCAGGCTGCTCCAAACTCCATCTAGTATGTGGACCTGCAACCATTTTGTTCCCCAGGACACAAACAATCCAGCAGAGACACATGAGGACAAGTACCTGCTCCTCCACAGTCCTGCTGCCTGATCCACACATGGTGCAGCTCCACACCAGGCTTGCAACTGCTCTGGCACAAGGGACACTCCAAACAAATGGCAGCTCGCCCAGCTGGGTGATCATTTTTGGATTATGTAATCCCAATACATTATTATTAGACCAAGAACAGACTCAAGCAAGGAACTGAAGACATTTCCCTGCCCCTTCTGGCAAAGGGACAGAGTCCTGTCGCAGACATGGCAGGGCCACGCTCCCCCCGTGCCCAGAACAGGTCAGACTGCACATGTTGGACTCCAGGTAACACAAACAGCAGCACAGGATTCCAGGCCATTCCCCACATTACACAACGCTGCCTGCACTTCCACCACTTCCACCACCGCAGTTCAAACCAAACCCAGCAGGAGAAGCTGAGAAAATTTTTCCCATTTAGCTGCTGCAGCCCCAAATGCCACCGGGGCTGGACGGGCCAAACACACCCCACAAAGGGGTGCTGGGGGCAGCTCTGGGGCTGGATGGGCCAAACACACCCCACAAAGGGGTGCTGGACGGGCCAAACGCTGCCCAGGAACCCGAGACAGTCACCACGCCGGGGAAACTGTTTAGAGAACCCAAGCAGAACGAGCATATGTGTTTAACAGCCCACTAATTGTTGCGTTATTCACTACACAAACAAGCAGCTCTTCTGCCCTTATCCCTTCCTGCCCAGTTAATCACCAGGAGCCTCTGACTGGTTCTCTTTTGGGTGGCGGTGAAGGAAGCAAAGTTCATTAGTGGCCCTTGGCCACCAAACAATCCAGAGCCCAGGCTTCATTTAGAAAATAAACACCACTATTCATGGGTGACACGGACTCGGAATAGCTTCCCAAAATATTTAATGCAGCTGCCTGTAGTCTTCCTACTCTCCCTCCTCCAAAAGAGGAGGCTTTCCTAATATACAGGAAAGAATTACATGGATTTTTTAATTTTCAGAAGCAAAAAAAAGCTAATAATTCAGTCTACCCAAGTCACTTATTGCTACTGACTTCACATAATGCTGATAAACACTCATTAAAATATAAGTTGATAAACCCTGGTACAGTCATTACCTTCGTCCTCATACAGAGATTGCCCAATTCGGTGATGTGATGTAACCAACACCCTAAATTAAAAATAGTGTTGTGACAACATATGGTTTATCCTACAGAAGCTGGCAGGCAGGACGCTCCTAATGACAAACGGGTTTGGGCTCCCAGCTTCCCTCAGCAAGGTGAGGAGACACAAATGCTCGTCGCAGGCTCGGAGACGGAGAGAAAAAAATAAAATAAAATGCAATGACACTAAACCCGACAGTTCTGAGCCCCTCTCCGGTCCATCCCATCGAGCACTGCCATCGCTCTTTATTTACATGACTAATAAGCTCTCTGGATGCATTTCAAGGAAATCGCTCGGAAAAGACAATCTGGAAATTTCAAAACACATCCCCAGCCCGGCCGGGCCGGGGGGCACAGCCCGGGGGGCACAGCCCGGAGAGGGGGCAGCGAGGCCGCCATGGCAGCACCGGGGGCGGACCCCCCCTCTCCCCCTCCCCGGGCCTGCAAACCCACGTCACGTTCACCGGGGGAACGAGGGGGGGCCCCGCGGTCCCTCCGCCCCCTCCCCAGACACTCACGGGCACTGACGGCAGTTCCCGTCACCTCCGGGGGGGCACCGAGCGCCCACCCCCGCACCCAGACCTGGGCCGTGGGTGCCCCGTCACCCACCGGGATGGGGGGACAGTGGGGTCCCTCCTTAACGCACTGGGGGGGGGGACACATTGGGGTCCCTCCTTAACCCACTGTGGGGGGGGACACATTGGGGTGCCCCGTCACCCACCGGGATGGGGGGTGAGGGGGGGTATTGGGGTTCTCACCGCACCCACCAGGATGGAGGGGTCATTGGGGCCCTCCCTTCACCCCCTGGGAGGAGAGAGGACATTGGGGTCCCCCCAGCAGTTACCGGGAGGGGACACACACACATATCGCGACACCTCCCGGTCCCCCTCAGGCACTTCCCGCAGGACCACGACCCCTCCCCGGTTATACCCCCCGGGGGGCCCACTGGGACCCCTTAAACACTAACGTTGGACACACACACACGACACCGAGGGACGTCCCCGGAGCGCTCTCGGTCCCTCAGCCATCGGCCCCCCCACCCGCTCCCGGTTTTCCCGGTCCCTCACCGAGAGATGGGGGGGGGGGGGGTGTCGATCCAGGAGCTCCTCCACCTCCTCAGAATCCCCCCGGTGACCGCTCACACCACACCCCCACCTCGTGAGGAGCCCCCCCCCCTCACCTACCTCCCCTCACCCACTCACGGGGGCTCCAGCCGGGGGGCCTCGTGGCGCCCTCCCTCCCTCAGCGGAGCCGTGCCCAGCGCCGCACACCCGCCATTCCCGTACCTTACAGGCCTGGTAGCTCTCGAAGGCGCGCAGGGCGCTCTCCGTGAGCTTGACGTGGAACACGGAGACGCGGGTGCCGCGGCCGAGGCGGCCACAGGACAGCCCGTACCCGCGCTCCGCCTGCAGCGCCGCCATCTTGGGACCGTCTCCCCCTCCGCGCCGGGGCCGCCGGGGCCGCCGCCGGGACACGCCCCCTTCTGAATTATTCATGAGCGGCGCCCCGTCGGCCACGCCCCCCCGCGCGCGCTGCCTGTTGCTGGGGCGAGGAGGTGGGCGGTGAGCGCGCTGATTGGTTGGGCTGGGAAGGGCGCGGCGCGGGATTGGTCGGCGAGCAGGGGGAGGCGGGAATATGTAAATGAGGGGAGCGGGGCATGCTGGGGAGGGTGGTCTGTGCGGGGAGGGGGCGGCGTGGGGGGAACCCCCGGCGAGACCCCCGGGGCGAGACCCCCGGGGTGAAACATCCTCGAAATAACAACACTCCCAGCATGAAACACCCCCGGCGTAAGACCCCCTATGAAACACCCCCGAAATAACAACACCCCCGGTATTAAAGCACACCCTGGCGTGAAGCCCCCCCAGCACAAAAACACCCACTGTGAGACCCTTGGCATGAAAACATCCCCCCCAAGCATTATAACACCCCCCTGTCAGTAGCTCCCCCAGCCATGAATCCCCTGGTTTGAACCCCCCCAGGTACCAACAGCCCCCAGCACGACTCCCTCAGGGCATGAACCCCCCCAGGGATGAGCCCTCTGATGTGACCCTCTCATGGGTATGAACCTCCCCCGGGCAGACCCTCCAGGCTCCCCCCCTGAGCAGGATTTGGGGTCCCACCTCTCTCCTTGGGCATCCCCCCAGGTACAGCCTGGAGGCTCCATGTGGTCTCCTGGTTCTCCCCTCCAGCAGGACCCCCGGGCACAGCTCTGTGCCCTCCAGGCCTCCCCAGGGCCAGGCACCCCCAGCCGAGAAGCTGCTCCCTCCTGCCCAATGACAATTTGCCCCCCAAATGAAACAGCCCCTCCAGTGCCCACTGCTGTCACCAAGAGTGCAGCTGCTCCTCTCTGCTCTCCCTCCTCGCTCCTGCTGGCAAGAAAGAGGCCCAGCCATGAAGGATTTGTCCTTTATTTGGGAAGTTCACAGTCAGTTTGGGGTGGGAGGACAGTGCTACAACCCCCCCGGAGCAGAGCTGAGGCAGCAGCAGCAGCGCAGGGAGGGACCCCCGAGAGCTTGGACCCACCAGAGACAGCCTGGGCAGGGGGCCCTGGCACTCCCCTCCTGCATCCCGGGTTTCTTTGGCTTCCTACGGACATTGCACGCTCTGGGGATGTGCCAGGGAGGGCAGTGGGAGCTCTGGGAGGGCTGAGCCTCTGGCAGCCCCCCAGGACACCCGGAATGTCACTGCACCTGCCCCTGGGCACATCCACATCGCTCCCCTTCCCTTCCCTTCCCACAGCTGGCCCAGCTTCCTCCCACGCCGGCAGGACCACCAGGGATGGGGATGGCCACGGGGTGTGGGAGCTCCCCGTGCCCCTGCCACGCCTGGGGGTCTCTGCCCTGCCCGCAGCTCCATCCCTGCAGCTGTGCCCACCCGTGCCAGGAGGGATACGGGGAACGTCAGGAGGGAGATCCGGCACCTCCGGCAGAGAAACATCTCTGTGTGTGTTCCTGCAGCTGCCAATCCTTGGGAAGGGGCGGCCGAGCCTCAGGGGAGCCCCTGGGCAGAGCGTGGCACGGCCTGGCACCGGTGCTGTGCCGAGGGGCCGTGCCGAGGGGCCGTGCCGGGGCCGCCCTCAGTTCCTCGCCGCGATGACCACGGACAAGGCCACGCCGCCGAGCGCGATGGCTGTCGCGCCGAAGAGCCACTTCCAGGGGATGGACTGGGGAGGAGAGAGCAGCGAGCTGAGCGGCTGTGCCCGTGGCAGGGGGGGCCGTGCCAGCCGCCCTGCCCACCCTGGCACCCAGGAGGGGCATCCCAAAAAGGCAAACGCCGTGTCGGCTGTGCCCGGCACGTGGCCGGAGCGTCCGCAGGGACAGCGTGTGCCGCCGCCCGCCCAGCTGACAGCTGGGAGCAAAGTCCGGCCCCTCCAGCTGGCACTGCCGGGACCGGCGGGCAGAGCCAGCACAGCCTGTTATCGGTGTTTTCCTGGCAGGGCTCCCAGAGCGCGGCCCCCGTTCCCAGCGGGAACACTGCCCGGACACGGCCCACCCACGTGGGCCACATCTGCATCCACCCCGCCTGCAGCAGGGCTGTGTCACCCCCCCGGGGCCTGGGGGACAATGACACGTCCCCTGTGGATGCCCAGTCCCCTCGGGAGCTCAGCACCAGCCCTTACCCAGGGCAGCTTGTCTTTGCACTTCCTGGGGGTGCTGGTGGCGCTGGGATTGCCCAGCATCTTCCTGTACATCTCCGTCTCCACGTTCCTCTGGTCCGCGTGTTTCTTCACCAGCTTGGAGAGCTCAGCGTGGATGGTCTGGGGAGGAGAGCGTGGTGTTATCAGCCCTGCCCCACCCCTGCCTGCGGTGGCACTGACAGCAGGTCCCTTCGCCCTCGTCCTGCCCCACTGCCCAGGGGTGCACCAGGCTGGCATCCTGTGGATCCAAGTGCCCCTCTGTCCTTTTGGCCACTCAAGCCATTCCCTGCCTGGCAGCAGGGAGCAGAGCCCAGGGCTGATGCCAGACATCAGGAAAAGGATTTTATCCTTTAATTGAGACAGGAAAGTGTCTGCCTTGAGGACAGACATGCCCAAGCTCTCCCACTTGTGTCTGGAGGCAGGCTGGGAAAGTGGGCTTAAACTCAGCCTGGTCTGAAGTGGGATTGCAGCAAGACCTGGAGCGTGTCCACACCTGCCCATCTGGGGCAGGAGAAAGCTCTGAGTCCTGTGTGGGGCTCACAAGCTCCCAAAAAGCAGCAGGAAGTGCCAGGGAGCCGAGCACAGCAGGGTGGCAGGAGGGACATCGTGGTGGCTGCGGTGGCACGGCCGTGCTGTGCCCTCTGCTGGGGGACACTGGCTCCAGGGCTTCCCAGGGCCGTGCCACGCTGGGAAATGCAGCCTCCAACACGAGAATTCTGTGTCTGGAGGGTGGGAAGCTCCAGCTCGGAGCTCACCAGGGCTGGCACATCCGTGTAGGACAAACCCCAGCATCCCACCCTGCTCCCAGAGTGGGCATTTCCAAGGGGCCAGGACAAGGGATGTCTCACACCTGAAAGGTGTCACAGCCTCAGAGAACCAGTTTCCTCACGGGAGGCAGGTGGAGCCCAGCATTTCTGGAGTGTTTGCAGCACCAGTAGCCGTGGCCTGTGACTCACCAACAGAGGCACCACCACTTCCCTGAGCCCTGGCAGCAGCAGGAGAGCCCAGTAATTTGCTGTACTTGTGGTTTCACTGGTAACGTCACTGCCGGGCATTTGGATTTTCCAGCCCTCTCCAATTAAAAGCTCCCTCAGAAGAGGCTGGTGAGCAGCTGCCCTGCCCAGGGACGTGCTGGAGATGGACAGGGAATGGCTCCTGCTGCTGCTCCCTCTCCACCCTGACCTTGCTGGGAAGTGAAAGGTTTGGGATCTTGCTCACCCTTCCTGGGTGCTCTCAGATCACACCTGCAGGTGCTGCAGGACCACCAAGCACCTTCTTGTGCTCCATCCTACCCCACGACCTTCAGGCACTGGGTCATGCCACAAATCCTGATGGTCTGGTGAAATTCTCAGAAAAGATACGGACACAACAGATCCCTGGCCTGACCCCACACAGGCAGCACGTCCCTGTCTCTGGGGCCATTTCCTGGCACAGGTTTTGATTTCTCCCGAGGTTCCAGTCCTGCAGCTGATCATTAACCGACAGGAAATTCCTGACCCAGAGCTCGCCCTGCCTGGGCACTGGACTGAGGTCTGGCTGCTCCCACTGCCCAGTGAATCACACTCAGGGCTGCTGAGCGAGTTTGTGGGGACTCAGCTCTGCCCCACTTCCTGCAGCAGTGGCACGAGCTGCTGGAGCCCCCTGGGCAAGCTGGACCAGCCACACGGGATGGCTGGAGCAGGGATGGGTTGGCAGGCAGTCCTGCCACTGCCAGGAGCAAAGGTCAGCGAGGGAGCCTTGCAACATGGAGATAAAGGACCCACGAGCCCACCCACGCTTGGATGTGGCACCTTGTGGGGCATCACCCCCAGGCTCTGGGGGCTATTCCAGCCTTCCTTCGTGGAGCTATGGGGGGGCTTCAGCTTTCCACAGGGCACACCGAGGTTTGCAGGGGCAGAGGCAAGAGAGGAGCAGCCCAGAGACCCCCAGCTCAGGGGGATGATGGGCAGCACACACCTGCAGCCTACCTTGTTTGAAGGCTCCAGCTTCAGTGCTGCCTTCAGGATGGGAATGGCCTCTCTGTATTCACCCTGCTGAGCCAAGACCTGGAGAGTGAGACATGGACTGAGCAGGATGGCTGAGATCTGTCCCTGTGTCCCCCTGGCTGGGATCTGTCCGTCTGTCCCCTGGCTGGGATCTGTCCCTGTGTCCCTTGGCTGGGATCTGTCCGTCTGTCCCCTGGCTGGGATCTGTCCCTGTGTCCCCTGGCTGGGATCTGTCCCTGTGTCCCTTGGCTGGGATCTGTCCCTGTGTCCCCTGGCTGGGATCTGTCCCTCCGTCCCCTGGCTGGGATCTGTCCCTGTGTCCCCTGCTGGGATCTGTCCCTCTGTCCCCATGGCTGGGATCTGTC
>JAWWEV010000084.1:1288295-1304493 GCA_035583235.1 Hafferia zeledoni
GTCCCCCTCCCCAAGGACAGGGCCCCATCCTGGCCTGTCCCCTCCCCAAGGACAGGGCCCATCCTGGCCTGTCCCCTCCCCAAGGACAGGGCCCATCCTGGCCTGTCCCCTGCCCAAGGACAGGGCCCATCCTGGCCTGTCCCCTCCCCTGTCCCCTCCCCTGTCCCCACTCCCTGTCCCCTCCCCAAGGACAGGGCCCATCCTGGCCTGTCCCCCCAGGTGCTACGCCCGCCTGCACCCCCGGGCCGTGAACTGCCGCAAGAAGAAGTGTGGGCACACCAACAACCTGCGCCCCAAGAAGAAGGTCAAGTAGAGCCCCCCCCGCCCTGCCCGTGCTGGCCAATAAAGGATTGCCGTGCTCAGCCCTGGCTGCCGGGGGGTTTTACCCCAGTTTGTGTGGTTTGGAATAAAGGAGAGGGAGGGGGCAGGGAAGGGAGTGGGGAGGGATGGAGATGGCAGTGCCTGCAGTGACAGGTGAGGGGACTGAGCAGGACTGGGACACCCCTGGCTCTAGTGCAGGGTCCAGACTGGCATTGGGACCCCAAAAACCCTCTGCCCACCCACTGAGCCCCCTCCACGTAATGGACCAGCACCAGACCCCACTACAATCCCCTTCCCAACTACCAGGAGACCCCCTGGCCATGTGTACACAACTCAGACTGGCACGGACCTGACTGGCACCGGTACCCCACGATACCCCTTGCCCACCCACTGGGACCACCAGCCATGCACACACAACACAGAGGGGCACCGGGACCCCCGGACCGGAGACCGGGAAGGGGGCACAAAGGGCCGGGGAGGGGACAGAGAGGGCCGGGGAGGGGGCAGACAGGACCGGGGCCGGGGCACCGGGGAGGGGGCAGACAGGACCGGTGCTGGCGCTGCCGGTCGGTGCCTGCAGGTGGCGGGGCAGCCCCACCGAGCCCGCTCCGCCCCCCGGGCCTGCACGGAGCGGCCGCGGCCGCGCCATGGTGAGCAGTACCGGGAGCGGCACCGGGAACGGGGCGCGGGGAGGGGGCGAGGGGGGTCCGGCACCACCGAGCAGGTCCCTGAATGTGTGTTCTGAGGGGGGTCCCGGTGCCCGGCTGTGCTGTGTGCGCACACCCGGGGGGGTCCCGGGGCCGCGCCGAGACACGTGGCCGGGGGGCTCCTGGTGCGTGGGCAGCGGGATGGGGGTCCCGGGGCCGGTCCGGTCCGTGCACGCGTGGACAGAATGGGAGTCCCGGCCGTACTGCGGGAGCGTGTCCGGTGGGTCCCGTGTCCGTTCGTGTCCGTTCGGTCCGGTGCGCGGGCAGGGGGTGTGGGGGGTCCCGGTGCCCGGTTGTGTTGTGTGTGCACAAGGCTGGGCACTCCCGGGGGGTGAGTAGTGGGCTGGGGGCGTTCCTGATTCTTGACTGAGCTCAAGAACCGCGGCCGGAATCCACCTGGGACCCCCCAGGAGCGGCGCTGGGCCGAGGGGTGTTGCCCCTGGCAGTGGTGGCTCTGCCCAGAGCCCGGTCCCCGGTGCCACCGCCTGCCCCGGTGCCACCGTCCCCCCGTGTCCCGCAGACGGGCGAGGCTGTGCGGGCGCTGCTGCAGCGGCTCCAGGTGCTCCAGGGCGAGCGGGTCGAGACCTACCGGCTCTTCGAGGAGTGAGTACCGACACCGGCACCGGCACCAGCGGGGCGGGCGGGAGCACACGGGGCACCTCCCAGGACAGCGGATCCTCAGCAAGGAACCGAATCCCCAGCAAGGAGCTGAATCCCCCATCCTAATTACTTTGCATCCCTCTGGGACGCTGCCGGCTGATGAGCTCCAGCTGGCACAGGATGCTGGGCTGGACACCTGAATCCTATTTTAGCATCCAGCAGGAGATGATGGACTTTGTGGGATTCAGAGTGGGGAGGGAAAGGAATAAAAAACCAGCACTCCCTCCAACAAAGCAGTTTCCAACCCTGTCCCCTGTGAGGGGTGAGGCTGCCTGGTCATGGGCAGCTGCCAAATCCAGGCAGGAAAAGGCAGGAAAACCCTCCTGGGGCTGCCTGTGGCGGGTGGCAAAAGGAGCTTTTGTGGCACGAGGATCTCGGGGTGTTGCCATCCCCAGTGCCCCCCAGGTGTGGTGACAGTGGCTTTCCCTGCCCTCACCTGTCCGCAGGGGCCACCGGGCGTACCTGAGCAGTGCCCCCCACTATGACTTCCCGCGGTACCGGCAGCTGGTGCACGAGGTCACCGTGGCCTTCAGTGGCATCTCCCGGGAGGTGCTGGGCATGGCCGGGCGCCTGCGGGACGAGCTCGGCCGCCCCGACCTGGCCCAGCACCTGGCCCGGCTCCAGGACCGCGAACAGGAGAAGCTGCAGCTGGTGGGTGCCAGGCTGGGGGTCCCTGGGGCTGGTTTGGGGGGTCTGTCAGCTCCCATGGTGTCCCTCCTGCAGACAGCACAGCTCCAGCTGGCACGGCAGTTGGCACAGGACCGGCCCGAGGTGGATGCCCATCAGCAGGAGGTGCAGGAGCTCAAGCACAAGTAGGTGGTGGCCCCACTGCTGTTCCCACTTCATTTTGGGGATGGCACCGTCCCCCCAGCCCTGCCATCCCCCTTTTCTCCCCATTTTGGGGATGGCAGCATCCCCCCAGCCCTGCACTGCCATCGCCCTTCTGCCCAATTTTGGGATGGCAGCATCCCCCCAGCCCTGCCCTCCCTCTTCTCCCCCATTTGGAGATGGCAGCGTCCCCCCAGCCCTGCCATCCCCCTTCTCTCCCCCATTTTGGGGTGGCAGCATCCCCCCTGCCCACAGAATCTTGCAATGCCCTGAGTTGGAAGGGACCCACGCAGGTCATGGAGTGCAGCCCAGGAGCCCCTTGCCCACGTTTGCCCTCCCTCCCTGTGGCCCAGGGGGGCCCAGCTGTGCCCTGGGGGTCTGGTGGTGCTGCGTGGCCGCGTCCCCTCGGCCTCCCCGGGCTGAGTGTTTCATAAACAGCGCGGGGAAGGCGAGGGCGGCCCACATAATACGCTCCATATGGGCTTTATTTATAGTTTCCATCCGCTCTCGTAGGCTAATTAAAACCATTGAGGCAATCAGCGAAATTCTCCAGGACCTCAAGTACGATTCGGAAGAGGTTGAGTGATGGGTGTCCCCGTGGGAACGGCTGGAGGGGCCGCCTGGTGGGATGGGGGCCCCCCTCGCCCCCCACCCGCTCCCGCTGCAGCTGCCCAGGCACCTTGGCAAGGTGGGCATCGTCCTCCCGACCCCTTTGCTTGAGCACAGGGTGGGAGAGGTGGAGAATCCCCTTCCTGGGAGGAGTGGGGTGCCCCTAAATCCTGGGTATCCCTCAGCAGAGGGGTCTGGCATAGAGCTGGTTCCCCTCCACGGGGCTGTGCCAAAGGAACACCACAACCTGCAGTGCCAATGGGGTGTCTTGCTTTGACTCCCATCGAGGTGGGCACTGCCTTTGCTGCCAGCTGGAAGCCCACAGGCAGCAGCCCCTCCAAACCACATCTTGGGGACCAGCTGTGCCCCCAGCCCCACAGTGGCTCCTGTGCTCCACAAGCACCTTTTCCGTGGTCATCCAAAATAAACCTGTCCCCACGGAGCTGGGCTGAGTGGTGTGATCTGAAGGGGTCATATGGCCCCCCCTGCCCCAGTGCCACCCCCTCCACGTCGGTTTGGTCCCCTGGGAGCCCCGGGGAGGGGTGACAAGGGCCCCGGGCCCCACTTGGCTGCCCGCTGCATCCCCGTCCCCGCGCGGCGCTGCCGCTCCGCTGACGCAGACCCCGGGGGGGTTTCAGAGCTTTATTGGCATTAAGCTTAAATCTGTTCCTAATTGACTGAAATGGAACCAAAATAAGGCTGGTTTGAATCAGAAGTGGAGCAGGCACTGGGCAGACCCCGGCAGCCTCCAATCAGCCCGCGTGGCTCCCCGGGGACGGACCCCCCCGACCGCCACCGCGCGTGGCTCCCCGGGGGCACAACAGCCAAAACCGCTGCCCGGGGGGCACGTGGCGAGGGGGGGTCACCCGGGAAGCCCCCACTGCCCCTTCCATCGCAGAGGGTGCCCTGGCTAGCGGTTGAGGAGCCGAGTCCCCGTGTCCCCCCCGGCTGGGCAAGGCCGGGGGGTCCCGTCGCCGCCTCGGGGCGCGGGGCCGGCAGCGCACGGGGGGCTCCCGGGGCTGGGCCAGCCCGCCCCCCCGATGCCCCCCCAGCGCATCCCGCGGGGCTGCGGGGCCGTGCCTCGCCCCGGCCGCCTCCCTGCTCGCCCACGGCGCGGCCGCGGGGGGCGCGGGCGGTCCCGGGTGGGCGCCGGGCGCCCCGTCCCATCCTGCCGGCGCTCGGTCCCCCGCGGGCTACAACTTATCGCCGGGAAGAACCTGCGGAGAGGAGCAGAGCCCCGCGTCGGCCCGGGGTCGGCGTCACCCGCCAGCACCCCTGGGGTGGGCGGTCACCCCGCAAACCCCCCGCCCCGTCCCCGCCCAGCCGGGGAATAGAAGTGCGAAAAGGCTCCTTACCTACCTGGTTGCGTGTTTTGTGCGATTTCTGCAGCCACACGCGCCACTGGTCGTAGAGTTTGATGCCGAGGTTGGAGCAGCCGTAGGCGTGTTTCTTCACCCACCCGAAGAACTGCTTCAGTTCCCGCCGCAGCGTCGTGTTCTGCTCCCCGACCTTGGGGTCGCAGCCGCCCGCAGCTCGCTCTGTGGGCACAGGGGGCAATGCGTGGGCAGGGGGACAGTGCAGGGATGGGGGGGCAGTGCAGGGATGGGGGGTCAGTGCACAGTCAAGGGGGTCAGCACTGTGGGGGGATGTGCCTCAACCCCCCATCACCACCACGCCGCAAATAACGAGTGGTGAGAGCAAACCGAGCAGGTTTTGGCTCCCAGCTGGGAAAGCCAAGCTCCAAATTGGCTCCTTTGCAAGAAATCAGGTGCTGGGCACGGAGCAGGGAAGGGCTCCTGGCGGGGAGCACAGCCCCGTGGGCACTCCCGGGCGGCACCGGCGGCACTCACCGCTGCGCGGGGTGGAGGCAGCCGTGGGGTTGCTCCAGTCGCTCCAGATTCCGGCCTTCTTGGAGCCGTAGATGCCGAAGGGGTTGCAGCGCACCTGGACGAAGTAGACGGTGCCAGGGCGGAGGCCGGCCAGGCGGCACGAGGTCTGGTTGCCCACGTCATCCACCACCTGGGGACGGAGCAGACGGGAGCACTGGCACGATGGCACCCTGGCACTGGCGACACCACCCCGGCACCGGTGACGCCACCCCGGCACCGGTGACGCCACCCTGGCACCGGTGATGCCACCCTGGCACCGGTGATGCCACCCCGGCACTGGTGACACCACCCCAGCACCAGTGATGCCACCCCGGCGATGCCGACCCACCTTCCACTCCGAGCTGTCCTCCACGCGGTACTGGATCTGGTACTTGGCTTGGAAGAGGAAGTCCTTGAGGGCTGGGGGGGAGCTCCAGCGCACGCTCAGCTGGTCCTCCAGGTCCCCCACGCGGCTGACATGCACGTCCGGCGGTGGGTCGGTGGTCACTGCGGGCACAGGGCAGTGCCACGAGGGTTAAGGAGCCGCAGATGTCACACCGACTCTGGAGCAACAGCCTCACCCCATTAGGAGCAATTCTGCTCACACATCGCCCATTTCCTGCTGCCCCCGCCCCCATCCCAGCATTGAACCCCCACACTCCCCCTCCCCGCGGGGTCACACACAGTGACACCCCCAGTGGCACCCCTGGCATCGCTCACCCACGTCCAGGAGGTCCAACATGACAACGTCGGACACGGCCACCCCAAGCCGGTTGGACGCCTCCACCCAGATCTCGTAGGGCGTGAAGAGGGCCAGGTCCTTGGGGATGTGGCAGGAGTAGGGCCCGGCTGTGTGGTACTCCTGGCAGGTGTTGTCCCGGCCGTACCACCTGTGGGCAGGGCATGAGTGCCAGTACCGGCAGCACCCAGAGCTGTGGGTGCTCCCCACTCCTGGAGGACATGGCCAGCACTGGGAGCTGTGGGTGCTCCCCATCCCTGGAGGACACGGCCAGGACCCAGAGCTGTGGGTGCTCCCCATCCCTGGAGGACACGGCCAGCACCCAGAGCTGTGGGTGCTCCCCATCCCTGGAGGACACGGCCAGCACCCAGAGCTGTGGGTGCTCCCCACCCCTGGAGGACACGGCCAGCACCCAGAGCTGTGGGTGCTCCCCACCCCTGGAGGACACAGCTGCTCCCATGGCTCATTTTCCTGCCATCCCACACTGCTGGCATTGTGTTACCAGCCCCATGGCTCACTTGGTGGCTCCCAACTCAACCAGGGCCACGGCAGCTTCTCATCCTCCTCCTCCTCACCAGCATCACAAGACCCAAGAAAACTCATCCCAGCAGCACCACCCCCAAACGGGGCCCAGCCAGGGGGCCTTGGGCACCCCATTCCCTCTTTCCCATTGGATCCCATGCCAACATTTTCCACACCCACTGGAACTAAGGTGAACACCCACCTGAGCTTGTACTTGAGGGTGTAGTTGGTGTGCAGGAAGGTCTCTCCCTCCGTCCCCGGCGCCCACTTGCAGGTCAGGTCCTTCATGTTTTTGGACCAGCAGGTGATGTTGACTGGTTTTTCTGGGGGTACTGGGACAGAAAAAACAAAAATAAGAGTTTCCAGAGCTGAGTTTTTTTCAACCACAGCAACCCAAACCCAAGTCCAAGCTGCATTCCCAGCTAAGCCTCTGTCTTCCCAGCGACCCAAAAAACAAATCCAAGCTGCATTCCCCGTTCAGATTCCGTATTCCTGGGACGTAGCATCGCCCTTTAAAAATAGCCCAGAGATAAAATCTTATGATTATTGATTCGGACAAGCACATTTTAACCAAGGCTTTGCCAAAACAGCCTCTTGGGTGTGGGGAGCTTCAAACAGAGCAGCTCCCGGCACGGTTTTGGTGACAACCAGGGGCATCCATGCCCCGTGGGGACACCCAGACCCTCTGTGGGGATGTGGGGATGTGAGGTACGTCCAATGTAAAGGCAGGAGCCGGCCAAGATGTCGCTGTCTCTGCTGTGACACACCAGGGATGGCCATGCCACATGGGGGACACCCAGACCCTCCATGGGGACATGGGGACCTGACATACATCCAACATAAAGGCACGAGCCGGCCAAGATGCCGCCGTCTCTGCTGTGACATACCACGGGTGTCCATGCCTTGTGGGGGAGACCCAGACCCTCCTTGGGGACATGGGGACGTGGGGACGTGGGGACGTGGGGACATGGGGACGTGACGTACGTCCAACATAAAGGCAGGAGCCGGCCAAGATGCCGCCGTCTCTGCTGTGACACACCAGGTTGTCCCCCGACTGCTGCCTGGAGCCGTTGAGGTGGGCGAGGGCCACGCTGAGCGTGGCGGGCCCGAGGGTGGCATAGGAGGTGGCGGGCAGGCGCCGCCCGTTCAGGGTCCAGTACAGGTCGGCGGCTTTCAGCGGAAAGTCCGGGCTGACCGTGCACGTGGCGACCAGCGAGGAGCCGATCAGCAGGGTGGGGTCCTGGGGGGAGATCACGGCGGGGTCTGCAGCCAGAGAGACACAGAGCGGGGGGACAGCGGGTTAGGGGGGGCTGGGCAGGGGGGCTGTGTCATTGGGGCTGGCTGGGGGGGGTAGGGGAGCGATTTTATATTCCCTGCGTTCATTTAAATGAATTTAAGTCCATTTTATACCTATTTGAATCCATTTTATACCTATTTGAATCCATTTTTTATCTATTTAAATGCATTTTATACCTATTTGAATCCATTTTTTATCTATTTAAATGCATTTTAGATCTATTTAAATCTGGTTTTTATCAACTTAAATGCATTGTAGATCTATTTAAATGCCACGATCTAATAATCGTGGTGGTGTTGGATCAAGGGTTGGACTTGATGATCTCAGAGGTGTCTTCCAACCCAGTTCATTCTGTGATTTTATGACTTCACATGTATCTATCTTGGATCGATTTAAATCATCACGTACCTATTTTAGGTTGATTTAAACACCTACATACCTATTTTAGATAATTCTAAATCATAACTTATCTATTGCACATTGATTTAACTAATTGCATCTCTATTTTATATCAATTTTACTCATCACAACTCTACATCAATTCAAACACATTTATATCTATTTTAAATTGATTTAAAGATGTTTATTTCATTACATTTGTATTGAAGGTTCCAAATCTATATCTATTTTATATTGATTTAAATGCATTTAATCTCTGCTCCTTATCTATGCACATTTTGTATCTATTTTATATCTAAAGATATTCGATATCTATTTTATATCTATTTAAACATGTTTTATATCTATTCTATATCTAAATACGGATTTATCTATATCTAAATACACATCTATTTTTCTCTCTTTGAATACATTTTATATCTACTGTTAGATCTAAATACATCTCACATGTACCTAAATACTTTTATTATCTATTATCTATTTTAATCTCTGAATCCATTTTACACCTTCTAAAGTCCTTTTCATCCCTATTTTATATCTTTTTGTCCCGGGGCTGGGGCGGGACTGACTCGTGGCTTTGAAAGTTTCTCGCAACAAAAACATTTCAAAAGCAACTATGGAAAACTTCAAGGATTTTTCTCCCCCCTTCCTGTTTTCCAACACTACGAGGGCCCAACATTCCCACTTGGATCACAGCGCTGAGGGCCGGGAAGTGCTTCCCAATCCTGTGCCCCATCCCCGCCCTGTGCCACCAACCCCCCTCGCGCTGGGAACTCCCAGTTTGATCCCCGAACTCCTCCCCGGCTGCCCCATCCCCGCTCCGGGTGTTCCGTGTCCATCAACCTTATCGGCTCCAGCCGCACGCGCCGGGATAATATCCCAAATTACCTCCCGGGAAGTGCCGCGACCTCCCCTCCCCTCCGACCTCCCGGCCCCGCTCGGCTTTCACTCAGCGGCCGCTGCTGCTCCCGCCCTGCAGCCCCAAATCCTCGGCAAGGCTGGAAAAATCCTAATTCGGGGTCGTGCCGCTCGCTCCGGCTCCCACCAGGCACAATTAGTGCTTCAAAAGCCTCGTTACGGCGGAGATGCTTCATTAGGAGTCCCCGCGGGGCTGGGGGGAGGCTGATGAGGTGGGAGGGAGGGAATTCCGGGGGAATCTGAGAGATGGTGGGGTGGGGTACCCCAAACATCCATGGGTTGGTGTTGGATACTCTGGGGGTGCCCCAAACATCCATGGGTTGGTGTTGGATACTCTGGGGGTGCCCCAAACATCCATGGATTGGTGTCAGGTACTCTGGGGTACCCCAAACATCCGTGGGTTGGTGTTGGATACCCTGGGGGTGCCCCAAACATCCATGGATTGGTACTGGATATTTTGGGGTACCCCAAATATTCATGGGTTGGTGTTGGATACTCTGGGGGTACCCCAAACATCCGTGGGTTGGTGTTGCATACTCTGGGGTGCCCCAAACATCCATGGATTGGTACTGGATATTTTGGGGTACCCCAAACATCCATCGGTTGGTGTCAGGTACTCTGGGGTACCCCAAACATCCGTGGGTTGGTGTTGGATACTCTGGGGTGCCCCAAACACCCACGTGTTGGTGCTGAGCACCTTGGGGTCCCCTGAGCACCCACGGCCTGGTCGGGATACCCCGGGATACCCGGACCATCCATGGGTGATGTGGATCCGTCCCACCCTCCCAACCAAACCCTTCCCGAGGCCAGCGAGGCCTCCCAAAAACTCATCCCCCGGCCCCGCCACTGAGCCCACCCTGCTCCAACTCCCCCCGAGCCGAGCCCGGAGCTGCTCCGGCTCTGCCGATAACACACCCAGCACTCCGAGCCCTAATTCTCCCAAACCTTAATCTAAACAGCCCCAGAAACACTCAAGCACCGTAAACCAGACACATTTCCCGTCCTTCGAGCGGGACCTTCTGGAGGGGCCAATTTTCTCTCTCTATTTCTTTTTTCCCGGTTTTTTTCCCCCCCCTCCTTCAAGCAGGAGCCTCTGGAGGGGCCAATTATATATAAATAAATATTTCTTTTCTTTCCCCCTGGATTTCTTTCCCCCCTCTGCGCAGCCACAGCGCCGAACATGTGTTTTAAAAGGGAAAAGTGTGAAGTTTTCCGATAGGAGAGGAAAGGGCCGGAGAGACACAGGCAGCCTGTGGAATGTGCAAGTTGCGAGGAAAATACCTGCTTGGGGGTTTTATGGCTTCTCTACTGCAAAAAAAAAAAAAAATGCTGATCAGGTGCTAAGTAATGCTATAAAGTAAAACCACATTTCCAAGGTGTCGGGAACGTTTATGCTTTTCTTCCGAAGGGCCGGATTTCATTTCAGTTTTTATATCGGAGTTTTAAGGAGTTGGGAAAGAAAAGGGAGGGAAAAAAAACCTCTCTCCGATAAGTGTCGGAGATCACGCAGTTAAAAAAGATTTACTGAGCTGTGCGGGGGGTTAAAGAAAAAGAGAAATAATTGCCCTGAAGAACAGAAGGGAATTTGGGAAGCTCTGAATTCCACAGGAAAAATAAATTTAAATATCTACATATATATATATATATATTTAGAGCTCTTCTAAAGCTCGAGCAACGAGGTTTGCGGGCAGACACAACACCCAGAAATGCTTTATCCCTCTTTTCCACCCTGTTTTCCACTCTTTTTTTCCCCTTTCTCATCTCCGACTGGCATTTCTCGTGCCCATCCCTGGGCTCGAGGAGGGATTTATAAAAAGCCCAGGCATTCCAGCGCGGCCGAGCTGCACCGAGGGGAAACTTTCGCTCTCTAAAAGGAGATTTGGCTTCGCCTTGCCCAGCGCTGCACGTCGAGGGGCCGCGGGGCGAGCGCTGCCCGGGACCCCCGTGGGCACGGGGCGAGTGGGGGGCGCGGGGGCTCCATCCGGCACCGCCGGCTCCTCATTGGGAGGGGAAAGGTGCGGGGTCAGCCCCAGCGAGGGTCTGGCCTCGTGTTGTTCCCAGTGGGATTAACCCCTCCAGGCACGGGGTGGGCACGGGGTGGGCACCGCTAAACCCGCCGGGGTTCGGCCCCTCGCGGTAACGACCCCTAAAGGGATTTTTGGAGCGTTTCTCCTCTCCGCTTCCATTGCCACTGCAATTCCTGCCCCAATTAATTAGGGAGGCGGGTGGGGCAGGGGCGCCGGTGGCCGAGCCCCCCCCGTGTCGCCGGGGAGGGGACACCGGAGCTGCCCCAGCCAGCGGTGCCTTTTCTTGGCGGGTCCCGCTCGCGCGTCGGGGCGAGGAACATCCATCCATCGCCCTGAGAAATTCCCATCATAGGGAGGAAGCCGAACTTCCTGCTGCGGGGAGCGGGATCTCGGCCCCCCTCGGCTCGGGCCGCAGGGGGGGCACAGGGGCGGCGGCTGCCACGGGGGCTCGGCCGCCCTTGGGGGTCCGTGGGGAGGGGGGAACCGCCCCGGGCTGTGCCCCCCTGGCCAAGGGGCACCCCGAGCCCCGCGGGGCTGGGGCCGCCCACAGCTCAGCCCGCAGGTGGCACCTCCCGGACCTGATGCCGCCGGGGTGGGACCCCCAAATCGGGCATCGCTGCAAAACCCACCCGGGGGATTTTTTTTTTGTTTGCGGGGGGTGGGGAGGGTCGTGTTCTCCGTGGGGGAAGGAGGGAGAGCCCTTTTGTTCTGGGTGGGAAAAGGGGATTCATTGTTCTCTGGGAGGGGAGGGGGGCGGCTCTCCGGGGGCAAGGGGGGCGCCCCCTCGTTCCAGGCAGGAGGAGGGGGGGGCTCGGAGGCTTTGGGGGGAGCAGAGAGGGCGATGGCCCCCGGGGGTGGGAGGGGGTCGCGTGGGGAGGGGGCCCGCTATTGTTCTCCGGGCGGAGTGCGGGGGTTTCCATTGTCCTGGGTGGGGAATGAGCCGCGTTGTTCTGCGGGAGGGGGCACAAGGGGAGACCACCCTTCCCGAGGAGAGGGGTCCCTCCTGTCCGTGGGGAGAGGGAGCACCCTCCGCGCCGGGGGTGGGGGGTCCCCCCGCTGCTCTCGGGGACGGGGGGAGCGAAAAAAGGTTCCTCTATTGTTCTCTGCGGGGAGAAGGGGCGGGGGGGTCCCGGCTGGGCTGCGGGGACGGGGAGGAGGGTCCCAGTTGCCTGTCGGGGGCCATGGGGGGTCTTGGCTGCCCTCCGAGGGGGGGTCCCCCTTCCCCTGCACGGGAGGCGAAGCGCAGCCCCGAGGTGCGCCCGGCGGTGTCCCCGCCGCTCCCGGGACACACGGAAAGGAGCGGGGGAGCCCCGGGGGGCTCCGCATCCCGAGACCGCCGGGGGGATGAGACACACGGCAAGGAGCGGGCATGCCGGGGCCGGGGAGGAACGGGACGCGGAACGGAACGGGAGAGCCCCGGGGGGCTCCGCGCAGCGCCCGCCCGGCCCCGACGGGACCCCCGCCCGCCCCGCGCCCACCTTGCGGGAGCCGCCCGGTGCTCCCGGTACTCACAGGCGAGCGGGTCGGCGCGGGTGAGGCGCGGGCACAGCAGGAGCAGCAGCGGGAGCAGCGGGAGCGCCGGCGGCGGCGGCATGGCCGGCTCCGGTGCCCGTCGGTGCCCGGGGCGGCGGAGCGCACCGGCACGTCCGGGGAAGTCCCGAGCAAGTCTGAGCAACCCCCGGTTACCAAAGCCCCAACTGCCGCCCTGGCCCCGCCCCGGGACCGCCCCCGGGGGGGCAGAAAGTCACCGGCCCCGCCGCCCCCCCGCCCCGCTCCGGTACCGGCCCCGGGACCGGCCCCCGCCCGGTGCCCGCTGCCGCCGCGGGATGCCGGACTCCCCAGCCCACCCCGCCTCGGGGCCGCTGTCCCGCTCCCCCCGACCCCCCCGGTAGGTGAGTAAGAGCCGCCCCGGGGCCGCCGGCCCACGGGTGACTCACGCGCGGCCGCCGCGGACCCTCCCGCGCCCCCGGGGCCGCTCTCGCCGCTGCCCCGGCCCCCCCTCCCAAAGCGTCTCTGAGAGCCAAACTCTTGTCACTACTTATTTTGGGGGTGAAAACAGGAATATCATCCCATAAATCCCGGTGTTTTCTGTCGAATCCATCATTCCTGTTTTTTCCTTCCCCAAAAACCAAAAAAGTGGAAAAAAGACCCCAAGTGGCTCCAAGTCCCCCCCAGCCCGCGGCTGGATTTGTCCCCAGGGTCCCGGGGGTGGTGGCATGTGCGGTTGCGCCGCCAGCACCGGGGCAAAGCCACCCACCTGGGCGTCCCCCAGTGTCCCCTCCCGTCCCCCTGCCCGAGGTCCTGGTGGCCCTGAGGTCTCTGCAGAGCCCCAGACGTGGCACAGACCCCCGGGCACAGCAGGTCGTGGGCATGGCAAGGCCGTTGTCCCCAGGCGTGGCATGTCCCCAGCTGTGAGGACAAAGGGCATCAATCCCTGCTGAAGATGGAGCGTGGAGGGTGGCAGGGGACACCTGGGTGGCCTGGGATGGCCCTGGGCGGGGGCTGAGCCCCACGGTCACACGAGGACGGGAGGGGGGTGACACTGATGGGGCTCCGAGGCGTTGGGCACCAGCGGGGATTGCAGGGATTGGAAAACACAATAAAACCCGAGAGGGGGAGGGAGCCCAAACAATGCCTTTTCCCATCGTCCTGTTTTTTGGAAGCTTCTGAACTGTTTTTGTTGAAATTTCCCAAAAATGTCAGGCTCCGGGAGCCACCCAGCCTGAGAAACTTCAGCCCCAGCGGCCCCAGTCTGGCCGAGTGAATCACGGCGGCCCCGGGGAAGGGCGGCCGCCCGCGATCCCGACCCACCGCCCGGATCGCGACCCACCGCCCCGATCGCGACCCACCGCCCCGATCGCGACCCACCACCCCGATCGCGACCCACCGCCCCGATCCCGACCCACCGCCCGGATCGCGACCCACCGCCCGGATCGCGACCCACCGCCCCGACCGCGACCCACCGCCCGGATCGCGACCCACCGCCCGGATCCCGACCCACCGCCCGAATCCCGACCCACAGCCCCGATCGCGACCCACCGCTCCGAACCCCCCGGGAAGCCCCCCCGGGCCCGGAGCCAGCGCTGGGTGCTGGGAGGGCGGAGGAGGAGAAATTCCCCCCCTGGCGCTGGAGTGGGGACCAGCAGCCAGCCCTGCTGCCCACCTGGCACTGCCAACGCCCACCCCTTCCCCCAGCTGCTTCCTCCATCCCTGGGCGAGTTGTCTGTGGGATTTGCCGGCTCTGGGAAGCGGCGCTGGGGGGACCCCTGGGGAGGGGGGACCCCCTGCCTGGTGCTGGCAGAGGGGACATGGCAAAGGCGTCATCAGACGGTGGCCTGGGGTGTGCTGGGGGGTCAGGGGGAGGAGGGGGGCACGGGGGCATCAGGAAGGGAAGGGAGCGTCAGATCCCGCTGGTGTCACCAGGGACGTGCCCAGAGTGCCACTCCAGGTGGCACAGGGACATTGGCCCTCACGTGACGGGGACAGGGCCAGCCCTGAGCGGTCCCCAAAGCCGGGCAGTGCCAGGGTGGCGGCGGGCTCGGTCCGGGGCGGCCGGAGATGACCGAGCCGCTGTCTCTGAGTCAGCGCCTCGGCCGCTCAGTGGCCGCCTGTGGTCAGCGCTGCCCTTTGACAGTGACCTTTAAAGCCGCTCCCTGCGGCCCACGAACCGCCGCTCCCTCGGGCAGCGGCCACGGGCACGACTCGGCCCGGACCCCCCCTCGGACCCCGCACCCCCCTCGGACCCCCCGCCCGGCCTGGCAGCCTCAGCACGGGGGTCCCGCGGGGCCGGCACAGCTCCGTTCCCAGGGCCTCTGTGCCCTGTTGTGGGGCAGGATCCGACCACGGGGACCAACTCCCTGCCACGAACTCTCTGCCCCGGAGGGATGGGACGGGACTGCCCCTGGATGGCTCCGGGTGACCTCGGTGACGTCCCCAAACCCGCGCTGAGCATCCTCGGTGCTGCTTCCCACCAGCCATCACCTTCCCACCACCCTCCATCCTGTGTCACCAGGGCCCTGAATTAATCTAATTACTTGATTTCCCAGCCAGAGCTCGCTCCATAAAATCCTTGGACGGAGAAAGCATCTGGCTCAAGGGCCAGGGTGTAAAAAACAAACACGAAAAAAAACCCCAAGCCAAAGCCCGGGAAAAGCGGGAGGAGAGGCTGCCTCGACTGCTGCATCCTTTTAAAGTGACCTGGGGGAAAAATAAAGAGGCAAGAAATGCAAAGAATCCAGCAGGCAGAGTTTGCTTTCTATTCCTCTCAGTCACATTTCCACATCCATGGGTAATTTATAACCTGCTTAACCCCTTCCCTGCCACCTCCCTCTCCCTCGGGAACATCCTCGAGCCGGGCGGCCGCACCTTCCCGGCCTCTCTTTGCTTTGGGAAGCACAAAGAGTCCCACGATGGAGTTGGAGCAGCTCTAGAGGAGGCAGAAAAATGTGGGTGATGTCAAGGAGGTGCTTGAGCACCAGGGATGGGCTCAGCAGGGCCGGGACATGACGTGACAAGTCCCCTGCCCGTGGTGGGGGGACAGTGGGGACATCTCAGCCAGCCAAGGGGGAGCCTTTGCCTTCCCGAGAGGCTCCGGGGGAAAAATGTAGGTCAGTAGTGATAAATGCAAAAGGCATCGAGTGTTTCTGGGGAGGGAGGAGGGAGGGCGGCCAACATTTGCCAACTCGAATGTTTTTGCCCGGGAAAGGCCTTTTTCCCGCGGGCAGGTGAGCGGATGGAGCCGGTGCCAGGTGCGGCTCGGGCAGGTGCGGCGGCTGCGCTGCCCACCGGCCGCTCCATCCCAGGGTCTGCCGTGCCCTCCGGGGCTCCGGGCTCTGCCCCTCCTGCCCTGGCAGCCCCACCTGCGGCGCGGCGCCTGATTTACGGCGACAGCCCCCAATCTATCCCATTTACTTGGCCATTCGTCAGCGCTGCCGGACCCGGGGCCGCGGCTGGCGGGGCTCCAGGAGGGGGAAGGGGGAAGGGGGAAGGCAGCGCCCTGGCAGCCCCGCCAGCCCCGGCCGCAGCACATTTTCTCCCGGCCCTGCTTTGATTAACAAGATGAATAAGCTGGCGGGGCGAGGAGAGGCCCCGCTCGCCGCTCCCGGGGGAGGGGGCACGGGCTGCGCTCCCCCAGCCCCTTTGCCCCTGCCCCCGGGGGTCCAGTGTCCCTCAACCCTCAGCTGGGACAGGGAGACCCCCCCCTTCCCTGTGCCGGGGTCTTGCCATGTGTTCCCCATTAGGGCTGGAGGTTAACAAAGCCCCCAGCCCTCCTCCTCCTCCTCCTCCTCCTCCTCCTCCTCCTC
>JAWWEV010000084.1:1332974-1345641 GCA_035583235.1 Hafferia zeledoni
AGTGCCACGGCCAGTCCTGCCTTGGGCACCTCCAGGGCTGGGCACTCCAACCCTCCCTGGGCAGCCCCTTCCAAGGCCTGACCACCCTTTCCAGGAGGAAATTCCTCCTGATGTCCAACCTGACTATCCCTTGTTCCCTGGGAGCAGAGCCTGATACCACCCCCATATCCCCCCTCCTGTCAGAAGGTCCCCCCTGAGCCTCCTTTTCTCCAGGCTGAGCCCCCCCCCAGCTCCCTCATCCCTCTCACCTGACTGACTGTCTCTGTCAGGCTCCTCTGTGATGTCTCTGCCTCTGAATGACTCTGAGCTGGGCATCTTTCTGGGCAGCCCCAGCAGCGTGAGGAGAGGGATGTGCTGGAGGCTCTGGGGGTAGGGAGGGCTCAGAACCTCGAGCTGGGTGTCCTTCCAGACTGCAGGAGGGGTGGGGAAGGCTCAGAACCTCGAGCTGGGTGTCCTTCCAGACTGCAGGAGGGGTGGGGAGGGCTCAGAACCTCGAGCTGGGTGTCCTTCCAGACTGCAGGAGGGGTGGGCAGGGCTGGGCACTGGGCTTTGCACCCCTTGCCCTGCGGGGCCCTTCCAGATCCCTTGACCTGCCCTTCCCTTCCAGGCTGGTTTGCTGAGCAGGCAAACAAGAGCAAGGGACTTCCCTGTCCCTTGGCATCCCTCTGGTGTCCCTGTGCCCATCTCTTCAGCTGCTCTGCTGGTGTCTGTGTTGTGTTCACACACATTTTCTAGGCCGTTCCCATCTCTCTCCCTTTGGTAACATAAACCTTCCAAGTTTATCCCTCTCCCAGACAGGCCCCCAATTAATCCTGAGGCTGCTCTTCCCCCAAAGGCCGCTGGCACTGTTTGGTTCCTCTCTGCAGGGTGCAGGGCCACTGCCAAGGTGTTTGCACTATCAGGATATAATTGCTGAGTAGGTTTCTGGTTGTAACTTCTGTGGTGCTCAGGAAGGTTGTCCTGGGGAACAATGGCAGAATAATCCAGCTTTTGAAAACACTCTGGTTTTTCTGCAGAAAGGGGGAGGGAAAAAAGAGTGAAGTGGAGGCATTTATATAATCAGCATTTTAGAACCATAGCACTTTTTAAGGGAGTTGCATTCTAGTGGGTGATTTGTCTTCAGCATGGCAACAATAATGCTTTTCTTCCCCTGTGCATGTTGAGCTCACACAGGAGGACACACGTGTCCTCTGGGGAGAGGGCTCAGGGCTGGGACGTGGGAGATGGAGGGATTTGGGCAGAGTGCTCTCAGCTGCTGCATGCAGAATAATTGGGAGCAGCATTCCTGGTCACTGGGCTACAGAGCTGCTTTCATAGGCAGATATTTCCTTCTTTAGGTCATTCAGGACTGTTGGGTTTCTGCTGGAAGGCAGCAGGTTCTCCAGCCTGCTTTGGACAGGAAACTTGGAACTCCTTCTTTTGACAGAGTTCCCAAGATACTCCTTTATTCCTGTGTTGATGCAGGGTCTGTTCAGCATTTTTTCTGCCTGACTTGCACCTTGGAGTCAGTGCAGCTCCCCAGGCAGCTCTGATGACACCACGGATTTACCTTTCTGATGGAAAAGGTGGAAAAACCAGTCCCCAACGTGCAGTTTTAAGGTGTTTTGTACCCCAGCCTTGCTGGGACGTGTGTGCAGCGACAGGGACTGGTGACACCCCGTGTCACAGCTCTGCCACCCACCTGCCCTGCCCCTGCCTCCCCCAGAACTGCTCTGTGAATGCCCCAGGGGGCAAACCTTTGCCCCTGGGCCCCCCATACCCGACCAAACCCTCTGGAGTGGGGTGTGAATGGCTACACCCCGCAATGTGCAGCTCCATCCCCATCACACCCCCCGGGGCTGCTCTGCCAGGGTGGGTTTGCAGGCGTGGAATGTGCCTCCTGTGGAATTGAGGAGCCTCCCAAGGAGGTGATCCAGGGCCTGATCTCTCTGTGGCCTGGTCCAGTGATGTTCTTGCAGCTGTGCTGTGGCTGAGCCTCTCCTTCCCTGGGTTGGGTGGGTTGCTCTCAGCCCCCTGCTGTTGTCCTGCAACATGACAGAGGTGCTGGAGGGGCTGCAGCTCCTCGTTTTTGAGGTGGTGGGAAGGAGCCTTGCAGGGCAGGTTCTGTTGGGAGACCAAAGCTGTTCACAGAACGTGTTGTACCTGCAATATTTACCCCATTGCAGAGTTCCCTATGATGGGATAACAGATCTGTGCCTAAAGGCTCTGTTATTGCTGAGCTCTGGGGACCACTGACCACCTCACTGTCTTCCCTCCCTGTGCTCCCAAATCCTGCAGACCTAAACCCTTCAGGGGACACTCCCAGTCTCTGCTGGTGCAGATCCCGGGGGATCCTTTGTTGTGGAATGTCATGGATTCATGATACTCTTTCATGTCCCTGCTCTGGGAGCTCTGCCTCTTCTGGCAGCTTGTCCTGTGCTCTGCTCTTACTCCTGCACCCACTGGGATTGGGAAACTTCTGAGATTTGGAATATTCCTCCTCAGTGCACTGCAAGCCTTTCATAAATCCTTGCACATGAATTTCTCCTGCCTTGCAGAGATTTAGCCTTGATTTATTCCCCCCCCTTACCCATCCTCTCTGAAAGAATCGTGTGGTAGTTTTGGCTTTAGTTTTAGCTGGGTCTCAGGTCAGCAGGCCCAGAGAGTCTGCATAGATTAGAGGGGACAAACATCACCTGACTTAAGGGATAAATCAAATCAAATCAAATCAAATCCTGGACTGATACATCATTTATTTAAAAGGGGGTGTTCTTTATAGAATCAGAGAATCATGGAATCAGTTGGGTTGGAAGAGACCTCTGAGATCTTCAAGTCCAACGCTTGATCCAACCCCACTGGGCTGGTGATCACAGTAGGGTTGGATCAAGATGTGGTGGATTCTCACTCAGTGCCACATCCAGTCTCATCTTAAACACCTCCAGAGATGGAGAATCCACCCCCTCTCTGGGCAGCCCATTCCAAAGCCTGACCATCTCTCTGTAGAGAATTTCTTTATGATATCCAACTTGAACTTCCCCTGGCAGAGCTTTGTTTGTGTTCTGGACCTGCAGGGCCATGTTCACAGGAGGCATGAGGGAGGCCAGCCAGGACGTGATCGAGCTGAAAGGAGTGTCAGCAAAGGGCCTCAAGCACATCATCGACTTCGCCTACAGCGCTGAGGTGACCCTGGATCTCGACTGCATCCAGGACGTGCTGGGAGCCGCCGTCTTCCTGCAGATGGTGCCCGTGGTGGAGCTGTGCGAGGAGTTCCTCAAGTCGGCCATGAGCGTGGAGACGTGCCTCAACATCGGCCACATGGCCACCACCTTCAGCCTGTCCTCCCTGAAGGAATCCGTGGACGCCTTCACCTTCCGCCACTTCCTGCAGATCTCGGAGGAGGAGGATTTCCTGCACCTGCCCCTGGAGCGCTTGGTGTTCTTCCTGCAGAGCAACAAGCTCAAGAGCTGCCGCGAGATCGACCTGTTCCGCGCCGCGGTGCGCTGGCTGCAGCACGACCCCGCGCGCCGCGCCAGCGCCAGCCGCGTCCTCTGCCACATCCGCTTCCCGCTCATGAAGTCCTCGGAGCTGGTGGACAGCGTGCAGACCCTGGACATCATGGTGGAGGACGTGCTGTGCCGCCAGTACCTGCTGGAGGCCTTCAACTACCAGATCCTGCCCTTCCGGCAGCACGAGATGCAGTCGCCGCGCACGGCCATCCGCTCCGACGTGCTGTCCCTCGTCACCTTCGGCGGCACCCCCTACACCGACAACGACCGCAGCGTCAGCGCCAAGGTGTTCTGCCTGCCCGACCCCGGCGCGCGCCAGTTCCGGGAGCTGACGGACATGGAGCTGGGCAGCAGCCACTCCTGCGTGGCCGTGCTGGACAACTTCGTGTACGTGGTGGGCGGGCAGCACCTGCAGTACCGCAGCGGAGAGGGCGCCGTCGACGTGTCCTACCGCTACGACCCGCACCTCAACCAGTGGCTGCGCATCCAGGCCATGCAGGAGAGCAGGATCCAGTTCCAGCTCAACGTTCTGCGGGGCATGGTGTACGCCACGGGCGGCAGGAACCGCTCGGGCAGCTTGGCCTCCGTGGAGAAGTACTGCCCCAAGAGCAACGAGTGGAGCTACGTGTGCTCCCTGAAGCGCAGGACGTGGGGCCACGCCGGGGCCACCGCGGGGGACAGGCTGTACATCTCGGGGGGGTACGGCATCTCCGTGGAGGACAAGAAGGCGCTGCACTGCTACGACCCTGCCGCCGACCAGTGGGAGTTCAAGGCGCCCATGAACGAGCCCAGGGTGCTGCACGCCATGGTGAGTGCCAGCAGCAGGATCTACGCCCTGGGGGGCCGCATGGACCACGTGGATCGGTGCTTTGACGTCCTGGCCGTGGAGTACTACGTGCCAGAGGCCGACCAGTGGACCACGGTGAGCCCGATGCGCGCGGGGCAGTCGGAGGCCGGCTGCTGCCTGCTGGACAAGAAGATCTACATCGTGGGAGGCTACAACTGGCACCTCAACAATGTCACCAGCATCGTGCAGGTCTACAACACCGAGACTGATGAGTGGGAGAGGGACCTGCACTTCCCAGAGTCCTTTGCTGGGATAGCCTGTGCTCCTGTGATCCTCCCGCAGGTGACGAGCCGGAGGTGACTGGTGGGGTCACCTCGTGCTGAGTGTGCTCAGGATGCTCTGTGGGGTCACCTGGTGTTGAGTTGAGTGTGTCAGGAGCTCTGTGGGGTCACCTCATGCTGAGTGTGCTCAGGAGCTCTGTGGGGTCACCTGGTGTTGAGTTGAGTGTGTCAGGATGCTCTGTGGGGTCACCTGGTGTTGAGTTGAGTGTGTCAGGAGCTCTGTGGGGTCACCTGGTGTTGGGTGTGCTCAGCATGCTCTGGGGTCCTCTGGTGTTTGCAGTTGGGCAGGAGAGGGAAGGAGAAGACCTGGGTTCCCTCTCCATGCAGTCCCTCCTGCTCCTGTGGAGCTCTGGCCAGTGTGTCCCACCAGCAGCACTTCCAGCCAGGCAGACTGAGCAGATGTTCCAGCTGGGCAAGCTCTTCCCTCCCCTCTGCTCTTCTGCTGGAGGTGCATTTTGCCAACTTGTCATGTTTTTCACAGCATTCCACGCTGCAAACGTCGGCAGCTGGGGAGTAACTCAGCCCAGGGGGCTGTTTCAAAGAGATCAGGTGGAGGGGTTTTTATTATTAATACCTCAAAAAAAGAAGAAAAAGAAAAGGTGGTGTGTGTGGCTTTGTTGTTTTTTAGCAAACAGAAAGAAACCCCAAACCTGTGTGACACTCTGACCTCCAGAAGCAATAAAGGGACCGTGGGAGTTACAAGAGTTTGGGTGCTTGGGTTAGGAAAGCATATTCCTGGTTTTTCAGAGGTGGCTTTTCCCTTTTCCTTCCCTGGAAAGGGGAATTCTCCTCCCTGCACCCCTCTGGCCTTCACTGCTCGGATCACTCTGCAAGTCCTCACCCCTCCAGATGCTCTGCCCAGAAATCCTCCCTTCATGGGAGCCACAAGCCATGTTGATTACCCACAAACAGGCAGGATTATTTGGGTTTATAACTGCCCTGGCAATAAGAGCTCTGCAGTCTGGGCTGACCCACCGAGCCAAGAGCTCCTGCAGAGACCTCCACCCCTCTGGTCTCACCAACAAACCTTCATCCAAACCCTTCCTGAGGGAAGGAGGTGGGTGCTACTCAGTCACCAGCTTGAAGGTTTTCTTCCTTGCCCTGGAAATAAGATCCTTGACATCACCAAGTGATGGGAGTCCCCAGTGGGACAGAGTTTTGTTGTTGTGGTGAGATTTTAAATGAAGAGATTCATTCAAGATGACTCCTCCATCTCTGCAAAGTACTGTTACTTCCTGAACTTCCCTTTGCTCCAAGCCATTTTTCCTATTTAATTTGATTAATGAATTGAAAGGTTCTCCTTTTATCAGGAGTTCTGTTTCAAGGGCTTTGTTTTGTATCCCTGTCACTTTGAGGCTTCTTTTTAGAGAGACTCTTGCATTCTGCTGGGAAATAAATCCTGGCCTGTAACCTTTTAGTGACAACATGTGGTGTCTGGTTTGCTGGTGAATCACTGAGAGCTTTGTGGAAAGCATGAACTCCACACTTGAGGGGCCCTGGCAGAGATTTTTCTGGAATGATGGAATGGAGGCACCCTTGGGTGCCATGTGGGGAGGGCACCTGGAACTCTGCCGTGGGAATTCTGGGGCAAATGATGCATCATTTCATCTGGCCCTGTGTGTTTGCTGGTTTGCCACTAATAAATGGGTGCAGAGTCCTCCTTGGTGTGTGCAGTTGTGAAGTCAGTGGCCATTTGGGCTCTCAGCAGGGAATTGACTCCTCTCTCTGGCCAGAAACACGAGGAAGGGGCTTGGCAGGGACAGGCAGGCTGAGAGGGGATGGGATGGAACTGGAGTCAAGGTTCAGAGTCACCCAAGAGTGGGTTTGCTTTGTTCAGTGCTCCAAATGTGTATCCAAATGGTGCTTTCTCAGCCTGGGAACAAGTCAAGCCTTGCTGGTTTCCTGTTTGCAGGGCACAGTCCTCTCATGGGTGGGCTGTGCCTTCAGCGTGGCCTTCCTGCAGTGAAAGAGGGGAGGGTTGGGGTGGAATTAACCCAAAATCCCTCCCTGGGAGGGTGGGCAGGCCCTGGCACAGGGTGGGCAGAGAAGCTGTGGCTGCCCCAGCCCTGGGAGTGTCCAAGGCCATGTTGGAGCACCCTGGGATTGTGGGAGGTGTCTCTGGGATGGAACTGGATGAGCTTTGAGGTCCTTCCATCCTATTCCATCCCATGATTCTACAATACTTCAATATTCTTCCCTAATTTGTTTAAGTTTTCCCACCAAGAGGGCTCCTGTGGCACCAGGTGACACTCTGGGCATTCCCTGCTCTCTGGGATTTTTGGGATGTGCAGCCATGGCTGGAGAGCCACGTGATGCCCACCCTTGGCATGTCCTCAGGAGGAATCCAAACTTCATCCCTCCCTCCAGGCTTCCCAGGTAGGGGGGGGTGTGTTGGGGGCAAAGGGGAAAAGAGAAGAATCCGTGGAAAAAAAACAGAAAAGCATCTTTGGTCTCACTTTTAAGGTCGACCACATGAAAATAAATACAACCTGAGTGTTCATTCCTGTTGGAATTCCCAGCTGGGAGGACTCACAGAGCCCCTCTGGGACTGGATTTAATAAAGAGCTGCCACCCAGGCTGGGATCACATCCCTGTTCGTGGCACTGCAGGGCAGGACCAGGGAAAGGATCTGGGAATCTCTGGGTCTTGGTGCTCTTCATTACTAGAAGGTTATTTTATAGCAATGTAAATAATTATTTCTCATCAAGCCAGCTAGAAATATTCTGGCCAGTCTAAATTTAGCAGGGCCTTAAAATACTTGTGGATAATCAATATTTGGGGTAATAAATTGTGTTTGAGCCCTGTGAGGGATGGGGTTGTGGCTCTGGGCAAAACTTCTCTGTTCCTCTGACAAGAAATGGGTTTGATTCTTCTGCTGATTCAACAACTTGAGAGCTGGAGGAGGGTCTGCCCATAAATATCAATGAGATGGGAGAAAACCCTTCCCAGGATGCCCCGTGGTCACAATTCCTTCTTGTGAACAACAAGGGCAGAGGCTGCAGGTGTCACACACAGGGGAATTTATTGTATTACAGCAAAAAAGAAGATGAAGAAGGAGAAAAGAAAAAAGAAAAAGATTTCTCAAACTACAACTTACACAATCTGTATCTTAAATCTTACTCATGGTCAGTTTTCTGAGATTTATGACAGTGTCTATAAACTTTATTACAGCTTCTAATTGGGTGTTACTGTCTCCATGTACTTTGTTTCTTGAGAAATGATCTCTCACATTCTATTCTTCCAGCTTGCTTCTCTCAAGTTTTTTCTTATTTTACTTTGTTTTAGTATCTTGCTGGTTTCCTCACAGTTTTAATTATCTTTCCCTGTTCTCAGCTGTACAAGGAGGTGCCACTCAGGCCTGGAACTGCAGCTTCAAAACTTTCATAATTCAAAAAACTTTAGTGATCTTCACAGTGCCCCACTTGGACAACAAGTGGGCTGAGCTCCTCTTTTCTGAGAGAGAGAGCAAAGTTTGATTGCACTGAGTCATTGATTGGTCTCAGAGCAGCAATAACTGGGGGTAGAAGTGGTTTGGTACCTTTGGAAATATCCTGGAGCAGGTGAGGAGCAGGAGAAGCTGAGCCAGGGCCCCCCCCCAGGGATCCCTGCAGGGCTGGGCTGAGAAAAAACTCCTGTCAGGGCTGGGCTAAGAACAAGTCCCGTCTTCTCTGAGCTTTTCTGGGCCAGAAACTGTGCTGAGCACTCCAAAGGAAGCCCTGGAGCTCCTGGCTCAGGCCTGAGAATCTGCATCCCATTAATGGTGTCACTGACCCTTTTCCAGAGGGTCTGGCTGCTCCCAGTCCCACTGTCACTTCTCCCTATCCTGCAATGTGGATAATTCCCCCAGACATGGCCCAGCTCTGGAGGTGCAGCAGGAGTGGGAAGTTCCATCCCTTGGATTCACACGGAGTGAGGCCACTCCCAGCAGCTCCCAAGCCCCTGGAGCTGCTGATTCCAGGAGCTGCTGTGGAACGAGGCACTTGTGAGGGACCTGGAGAAGCCACATCAAACCCTGTCAGACATTTCCACTGCCACGTCTCTGATAAGGGCTGGAGTTGCTGAAACTCCCCAAACTTTCAGGACATTTATCACAGGAGGATTATTGGAGCCAGACGACTGTCAGGATAAATAAAACATGATCCCCAGTGCAGCTCTAATTATGATTTTTAGCCAGTTGTGTAATGTGCAGAACTTTATTTACCATAAATCTTCCAGTTGCTTCCATCAATGACTGGGATTTCATCACTTGTGACTGAAGGACCAGGAGAAGTGGATAAATTCACAGGCTGGGGGTGTTGGCAGAGCTGCCTGGGCTGGCCTTGCCTTGCCAGGAGGGCTCAGCTCTGCTGGGTTTCACCTGGGAGCACAGAAATCCCCTCCAAGGATCCCCCCTGGGAGGGATTTGCACAGAGGCAGCTTCGGTTCCACGCTGCATTTCGATGCTGAGTTGGCACAGCACCATCCCACGGCCTCCAGAACTTCTGGATCTCCTCCCCAGCTCGTAACTGAACCTCAGCAACGCTCACCTGGCACTTCCCAGTTTGATATTTCAGCTCCAGGGAGTCTCGTGGAGAAGTTTTAAAACGTGGTTGTGGGGCAGGGACAGTCTCAGCTGCTCCAAAACGTTCCATGAAAGGAACACAAAATGTGCCTTAACTGCTGCTGGGTTTGCTGTGCACCCTCCAACAGTCTCAGGCTGAAAGGCAGAGGGTGGGGATGAAGAGGAGGGTGATGGTGGGGACAGTTCCCGCCACTGGGAGTGTCCCAGGCCAGGCTGGATAGAACTTGGAGCAACCTGGAACCGTGGGAGGTGTCCCCTGGCACTGATGGGAGTTCAGGTCCTTCCAGCCCAGAGCGTTCTGTGATTCTCTGAAAGCAGCAAAGCTGTTGGAGCAAAGGCTTCCAGGAGCTTTGATAAGCTGTGGAGAGAAATCCCAGATCCTCAGCTCGGCCCCTGAGGCTTTGCTGTTTCACACCCAGGGCCCTGTAATTAGCCAGAACGAGTTCATATGACTTCTGAAAAACTGAAAATCTTTATTTTCTGGGTTGTTTGTGCTGGCTGCCCCACGCTGGACTCGCTGGAGCTGCAGCACATTAACTGGGGAGCACCCAGAGCGGGATTTATCCCGAAATATTCCCCCTGTCTGCCTGTCCCAATGAACTGCCAAGTGTTCCACACGTGCTTAGCTGATGTTTGCCATCAGTTGGCAATTAGGAGCTTTAAATGCAGCCTCGTTTTTCCCCCTGGGGTCGTGTTTCAGCGTGTGCTGCTCCTCACGGAGGCAGATTTTGCTCCTTGGCACCGTCCAGGCTGGCACTGGGCGGCAGAGCCTCGAGGACAGAGGTTTACAACTGGATTTAGGAGGAATGTTTGGATTTCACTGAGGTTTGGAAGGGAGAAGTTTTGCCCCGAGGTGTGTCTGGACCGTAATTTTCACGCTCCAGGAGGGGAGGAAAAGTTCCTGCTGCCAGAAGTGTGTGCCGGGTGTGCCCCGGGGAGGAAATCGGAGCAGGTTTAACCCCTGGAGGGGCAGAGAGTTCTCCGTGTGCCTGTGCAGGGGAAAGGCAGGAAGGGAGAGGGACCCCATCAAAGCGACAGAGAAGAGATTTAGATTAGATATTTGGGGAGAAATTCCTCCCTAGGAGGGACTGGGATGGATTTCCCAGAGAAGCTGTGGCTGCCCCAGCCCTGGGAGTGTCCCAGGCCGGGTTGGAGCCCCCTGGGACAGTGGGAGGTGTCCCTGCCCATGGCAGGGCTGGCCCTGGGTGGGCTTTAAGGTCCTCCCAACCCACCCCAGCCTGGGATTCCACAATGCCGCGATCCCTCCCGTTGTTGGTGTGGGACTGACCGGGAAATGTGTCCCCCTTGTCCCACGGGTGACCCTCCCCCAGCAGCCCCGCAGGTCTCACAGCTGCAGGGCAGAACCTCCCCTTTCCACAGGCAAAAACAAGTTGTTAAATTCCTTCCAAGGCTTTTCCAGGACAGCAATTAGGGCTGGAGTGAGTGGTTCTGACTCTGCCGCTCCCCGAGGGGCCCGGGAGGGGCTTGATGGAAATGCCCTTTTCTCGGGGCACTTCGAGGTTTGGGGGCAGCTCAGGGACCCCTCCCGTGCCCCCCTCCCCTCCCAGAGGTGGCACCGGGGCTGCACCTGCACAGCTTGTTCACCTGTGTGTGAATGCCAGGGGTGTGTTTGGGCAGAGGGGGCAGCTCCTCCCAGAGGCCACAGAGCCAGGGGAGCTGCGGGGGCTGCTCAGGTCCTGCTGAGCCACCACCCCAAGTGATGCTCCTGTCCCTGTCCCTGTCCCTGTCCCTGTCCCTCTGCTCAGGTCCTGCTGAGCCACCACCCCAAGTGATGCTCCTTTTTCTGTCCCTGTCCCAGTCCCTCTGCCCAGTTCCTTCTGACCCATCGCCCCCAGTGATGCTCCTGTCCCTGTCCCAGTCCCAGTCCCTGTCCCAGTCCCAGTCCCAGGGGGACCCAAGGAGGGTTTGGGGGTCTGTGGGGGGTTTGGGGGTTCAGGAGCTGCTGCCTGAGGGTCCCCCCGTGGTTTGTGCTGAGGTTCAGCTGTTCTCACACAGCCCCAAAAATCACTCCCAGGGCCTGAGCTCATCCCACTGTCCAAGGCATGGCATGGTCTCCTTGGGGACAATCCTGGCACCTGCCTGGCACCTCTCCCTGCCAGGACAGGGATTTGTGGCCCCCAGACCCTCCCCCAGACCCCAAACTGGAGCTCCCAGAGGGTGAGAAACCCCAGAAGCCACCGGGCAAAGAGCAGCAGTTTGTTTTGCAAACCAGGGGGGAAATCAGGCAATTCTGGGCTGGAAGAAGGGTCTGGGAGCCTCCTGGAATTCCATCTGATAAAGCTGCCCAGATAAACAAGGAGAGGGAGTTTGCAGAGGGAGAAGGAGCTGCAGCCCCCCTGGCCCCCCTGCACTCCCTCCCTGGAACCAGGAGAGGAGATTCCTCCAACCTCAGGAAAATTTATCCAGCTCCATCTCGGGCACTTCATCTGGTGCTGCTGGAGGTGGTGGATATCCATCCCCTCGGGAGTCAGTCCGGGAGAACTCAACAATTCCCCCTTCCTTGTGTTGCCTCTGGAGCAGAACCGAGTGGAGAATCCCTGTCTGGGTTGGGAGCTCCGGGATTGATGTGCCTTGAACACCCTCTGTGGGGCGGGGGCTGGGCCTGGACGCGGCCAGGGGGGCCCGGGGGTTGTTCCAGGGGGGCCCAGGGGTTGTTCCAGGGGGGCCCAGGGGTTGTTCCAGGGGGGCCCGGGGGTTGTTCCCGGGGAAAAAGCGGGAAGTGGGTGGATCCCCGTGTGCCAGGAGGGAGGGAGGGAGGGAGGGAGGGGGCCCTGCCAGGGACGGGGCAGACCCAGCTCTGGTGGCTCTGAGGGGGAGTGGGGGTTTGGTGAGGGATGGGGGGACAGGGATGGGACAGGACAGGGATGGGCACAGGGAGGGGCACAGGGAGGGGCACAGGGATGGCACAGCACAGGGATGGCACAGCACAGGGATGGGGATGGGATGGCACAGGGCAGTGACAGTGACAGTGATGTGACAGTGACAGGGACAGGGCTGTGACAGGGCTGGGATGGCACAGCACAGGGCAGTGACAGGGATGGGGCAGTGACAGGGACAGGGCAGTGACAGGGACAGGGCCAGGGCAGTGACAGGGCTGGGATGGCACAGGGATGGCACAGTGACAGTGACAGGGATGGCACAGCACAGGGCAGTGACAGTGACAGTGCCAGGGCAGTGACAGGGACAGTGACAGGGATGGGATGGCACAGCACAGGGCAGTGACAGGGACAGGGATGGCACAGCACAGGGCAGTGACAGGGCTGGGATGGCACAGTGACAGGGCTGGCACAGGGCAGTGACAGGGACAGTGACAGTGACAGTGACAGGGCCAGGGCCGTGCCCGTGTCTCGTGCCCGCGCACGCGCCCCTCTCTCCCCCCCCCCCGCGCGCCCCCGCCCCGCGCATGCGCACCCCCCGCCCCCTCACCGCCCCCTCCCGCCCCGCCGCCGCGGCCGCGCAGGCGCAGTGCGGC
>JAWWEV010000084.1:1351906-1362635 GCA_035583235.1 Hafferia zeledoni
TGGGCACAGGGGGCAGAGCTGAGGGGGCAGAGCTGAGGGGGTCTGTGGGCACGGGGGGCAGAGCTGAGGGGGTCTCTGGGCACGGGGGGCAGAGCTGAGGGGGTCTCTGGGCACGGGGGCTGATGGAACAGCCCCTGGCTGGGCCTGGCTGGGCCTCGGGGGAGTTGCGGGTGCTGCTGCTTTATTTAGATCCCTCATTTGCATTTATAGAAGGGGCTCGTTTGGGAAGAACCTCCTGGTTCTCCGGGTGATGCACAGTCAGTTCTTCCAACTCTCTGGGGGTGGTTTGGGGTTTTCCCTCCGAGCAGGCAGGGCTGGGCTGGGCCCGTGCTCAGCAGCCGGCCCAGGTCTGGGGGCAGAGACTGATTTGCTGGGGTTTCCAGTCCCAAATGGAGTGTTGTGGGTTGGTGTCTCTGAGGTGCCGCTGTGAGGGAGGAGCTCAGACCTCCCGGGGAAGGTGCCGGTGGCCCAGACCTGCGGGGCTCAGGGGGCTGGGGCTCGGATAACCCGAATTACCAGCTGGTGTCAGCAGGGCAGGGGGGAACAAATGAGCATCACACCACAAAGGGGTGAAACAGGAACTGCTCCTCAAAGTACTTTTCAAGAATATTTGATATTGAAAAATGATTTTAGTAGTGATGTGGCCTGGGGGCAAATTCTCTTCAGGACCCATGACATGGAATGGAAAAAAACTGTTCTTCACAGCACAAAAAAAGGGAGGGGGAACCCCCCAAGGGCTGGAAAGCCCAGAACGTGATGGTGTGAGGACAAACCATTTTTAGCTGCAGTTTGGTTTTCAGTCACATGACTTATTTAAATTTTTTATCACATAAATTGCATTTTTATTCTTCTAACCAACGTGCATTACCTGGGCTGGTTTGGAAACAAAGCTGATTTCAACGTGCTGTTCATCACACTGCTCCTTCCTGTGCTAACTGGTCTTGATTTGATAATCAATTTGCCATTGTCATTGATTTTAGTTAGAAAGCATTTAGTGCCCTTGAGGAGTCCCCAGGCCCTGGCTCTGCTGAGGCAGCAGCTCTGGGCACCTGCAGAGGGAGCTTTTCCTGCTGAGCCCTGGGGTGGCCACGGGGGGGGACAGCAGGGTGGGCACCCCAAATCACACTGGTGGGGGTGGGTGTTTTGGGGTGATTTAACCCAGGGAATACCCTGATGTGATCAGATGGGTAAGTTTTCTGTAAGAAATTCCTGGCTGGGAGGGTGGGCAGGCCCTGGCACAGGGTGGGCAGAGCAGCTGTGGCTGCCCCAGCCCTGGGAGTGTCCGAGGCCAGGCTGGAGCCCCCTGGGATGTGGGAGGGGTCCCTGCCCATGGCACGGGTGGCATTTCTGATCTTTAAGGTCCTTCCAACCCAACCCATTCCTTGATTGTGTGAAATTATGGAGTGTTATCAAGCACTTCCATTGGAGTGGTGATCAAATCCTAATTGGCAAAAGGTGGACATTGTCTGATCAATAGGGATTAACCCACATGGATTAGAGGCTGAATATTTATCTGTGATCTCTGTCAGCCTCCTCTGGCTGCAAAGGGACCTTTCCCTGAGCTGTGACTCGGTCGATGTGCCCCCAGCACTGATCACTCCCTGATGGTCTGGTCCACACTGCCATCCGTATTTTTGTGCCTAATGCAAGAGCTGAAACTCGAGCAGCCTTCAGAGCACTTTTCTGCAAAAGTAATAGTGTATCTTCAAAAAAACAAGGCTAGAAAATGAGCTTGTCTGTGTTAAAGGCACGTTACTGGCTGTGATGGTGGGATTTTACCAGCAGGGGTTTGTGGCTGGGCTGGAGGAGCTGGGCTGTTCTCAGGGGTCTGGGGTCACTGGGGGTTGGAGTAAGGGAGGGAAAAGATGCAGATTGTCAAAAATCTGGTAGATTTGTTGGGCAGGGTTCATTGGGACAGCAGCCCGTTTTCACCTCAGTGCTGCTTCCCTTTTCCTTTTGTCTTAACCCCTCACATTTGACTAAACAAATGTGGGCCCAAAGGTTTGGTGCCCCATCCCTGGCAGTGTCCAAGGCCAGGCTGGACAGGGCCTGGAGCAACCTGGGACAGCTGAAGGTGTCCCTGCCCATGGCAGGGGTGGGAACTTGGTTGTCACTAAGGTCCCCTCCAACCCAAACCATCCTGTGAGGTGGATGCTGCACTTGGGAGTCTTCATTAACTCATTTCCTAACCCAGAATCTCTGAGAGTGCCCAGGACTTAACACTGAAAATGTTGCTTTGGTTTGTTTGGCACAACTTGCCTTCAGTGCAGCTGGAGGGGATTCCCAGCAATGGGGTCTCCATGAGGGTCTCCATCAGAGCTTGCTGAGCCAAGGGCGTGTTGCAAACCCACCTGTAGCAACCAGGAGTGTTCTGGCACCATCTCCCTGGCACCTTTTGGATTACCAGGTTGTAACCAAGTGTTGACAACAGTCTTGTTTTGCAAATTATTTCAGGGACTGAAAATTCTTGCCCTTGTAGCAGAACAATCCTCTGCAATAAAACACCACCACACACCCACCAAGAATGGGTCTTCACTAATGAAGTGGAGGAGGATGAAGTGCTGCGGTGACAGTTCTACAGCTCTTTACAGTCCTGCTCTGGAGGGCTGTGTTTTCCAGGCAGCTTTTCTCCAAGTGTGCTTTGCTTTCTTGCCTGGCCTATCACTTTTCCCGATGATTGGGGAAATCTCCTCAGTGCTGTCCCTGTGGCTGTGGAGTGAGATGTGTTAACAGCAGACTGCAGTGCTGTCAGATGAATTTGCACTTCATTTTGATACCCAGCTATTACTATTTATGTAGCATTGTTTGCCTTGGACGGAGGAGGTCTCCGAGGGGAGGGGATCAGAGCTGATAGTGCAAACTCTGGCTTTGCAGGCGGCTGGTGATGGCTCCCACTCCGCGGGGACACCCGGGGGCCTCCCCAGCCCGGGGGCAGGAGCTGCATGGGAAGCTGTGCAGGAGATTTTCCCAGCTCTGGAGTTTTTGAAGGGATAATTAAACATCCCCAAGCTGGATTAGAGGACTCAGAGACCTCGGTGGGAGAAGGGAAGACAGGGATTGTTTCCTGGAGTGACTTCTCACCTTTCTCTTCCTTGCAGAGCCTCGGGGTGGGTGGGATTGCTGGCCCCCAGTCAGCAGCCACTGGTTGCAGTGGTGTTACTGGGTTTGGCCTCCCTGCAGGCTTTTCATCCCAGTTCCACCAGACCCTGTTCCCCCTCCCCAGCATTTCTCCACTAGTGAGGGAAGAGGGCTATAGAATATCTTACTTAATATTTATTTAATATCTTAAATATTGCCCAAGTTTCCACCAGCCAGCCCTGATTCAAATACCTTATTGACCTTCTCCTTGTAATTAGATTTTCCTCCTGTGCAGGGAGATGGTTGTGCTCAACGAGCCTTTTGCATTCGAAGAATTTGGGCTCTAATGGCAGAGATTTCTGCTACCTGGAGGATTGGCTGGTGCCTCCTCTTTAAAGCTGCAGTTTCCTGGAGCTCGTGGCCACTCTCGGTGCAGCTTTAGGTGCTGCCTGAGCACTGACAGACCCCCAGGAGTGCAAACAACGGGCCCTGCTTGGCTCCCCGTTTACGAAACTTGTAGGGTTACATAACTGAATTTTCATTCTTTAGCTAAAAATAAAAAATGGAACATAAAAGCTATTTTTATCTTGCTTAATGAGGGCATCTCTGCCTTTATTTCAGCTTTTCTGAGGCATTTCAATAGGAGGAATGGTGATGGTTTAGGAACTTTTTATTTCAGCTGGGTGTTGGTTTTGCACCCTTGTCCATCACCCAGCAAACCCAGCCTGCTCAGTGGGAATATTTTCCTTAAAACTACATTGTTAGCTAATAAGGACCACAAAACCAAACAGCTTTGGAGTGCCAGGCTACATCCAGCCACAGCAAAAAGAATTCTTTGCCTTCCCCATCTCCAGTCTCAGCTGAGTTTGGGGCTCCCGTGCCGAGTTCTCTCTCCCGGCACCCCCAGCCCCTGGGCTGGAGCCTGGCAGAGGAGCAGGGTGGCACTTGCCGAGCTGCCACCACGGGCTGGGGTTGTGTTTGACAGCAGTGCCGGCAGGTCTGGTGCCTGTTGGAGCTGGGCTTGGCTCCCTGCCCGGAGATAGAGCACAACTCGGAAGAATAGGCACTATTTTAAGGCTCCAGTTTGCTGTATCCTGTTTTTACTTGCTGCTCAGTTGTGACTGTTAGGTTTGAAACAGTAAACCTTTGTTCACCAGAAATAGCAAAGTGTTTTTAAACACGGAGTGGCAGCCTGTGCGTTCAGTTTTGTTCTTTACAATTAGTGCTTTATGTGTTTATTCAAATCCTGCTCGAGGGGTGTTCGTGCTGGTCCTTTGCCCTCCACCCTCAAATAGTTCATATTAATTCACTCCTGGGAGAAAGTTAAAGGCAGTTAATGTGTAAAGAGGTGCCCCTGCTCAAAGTTTAGAATAAAACAGAAAATAAACAATCCAGAAATAAATAATAAAACATAATGACAGCATTCAATGCTGTCGCTGCCTTCCTCCACCCCTCCTCCTCCTCTGCAAAAATTCAGCGTTCCCGTTTGTTTTCTTTGGGTCCACAACTCCCAAGGCTTTGGGATTTGAGCACGGTGTGGGTTTGGGGTGGTTTGTAACTATTCAGTGTGTGTTGGGGGGTGAGATCTCTCCACTTTCACATGAATTCTCGGAGCCATCTGGGGGGAGAGGGCTGGGCCGTGTGTGGTTTTTATAACCCTCTTTCCTCACGGTTTTATGGCTGAGGCATCAGGGGAGTTGCAGCTCCTGAAGGGGAATCTAATGGGGCCTTGGAATTTGTAGATGACTCATAACAGGACAAAACAATCCAGTTAAGTGATTTGAGGTCTTAAATAATCTCTTCAACAGGAAGGTGAAGAAAACATGAACTCATGAGTAATAATTGGCTCTCTTGGAGTGCTAAAAGTGCAGCGCTGGCGGGTTGGCCGAGCCTCAGGTGGTTCCTGCTCGGGCTCTGCTGATCAATACCCAGCCCAGCTCTTGTCAGGGGGGTGTGTTGGACTGGGCTATAAAGCTCTTAGCAAAGTGTTGCTGTGCTGCAGGTGGGAGTTGCTGTGACTCGGGGGTGACCCAGGGCTGGCCTGGAGGATCCTGAGCCCTTCCAGCTCAGCATGTTCTGTGTGTCCATGCCCAGTTTACTCGGGGTTGGTCAGTGCTGGTGACCTGGAGGCAGGGCCCAGCTCTTTGGGTTGGCTTTTTGTCCCGTCCTCTGCCCCAAGAGCCACCCAAGTGGCTGAGGTGGCTTTGATGGGGAGGCCCCCAGGGCAGTGCCTGCACCTGGGGGGTGATCCCTGCCTGCCCTTCCCTGCTCCATGGACAGGATTCCTGCAGTGCCTGCACCTGGGGGGTGGTCTCTGCCTGCCCTTCCCTGCTCCATGGACAGGATCCCTGCAGTGCCTGCACCTGGGAGGTGGTTCCTGCCTCCCCTTCCCTGCTCCATGGACAGGATCCCTGCAGAAATTCCATGGCTTCAGCCAGTCCCAGGCCTTCCTTCCATCAACACGGAGACTGGGGCTAAGAACTTACTCCATCAGCACCTTCCTCCTTGTCAAAGCACTGACTGTTCAGGTTTGCCTGATTTTGCAGAGGCTTTAGTGCAGCTGCAGGGCCTCCTGCAGGTGTTCCAGCCTCTGAGACCTCGGGATTTCCCTGGTAAGCCGCTGGAACTGCGGGGTGTGAGCAATGCTATCAGGTAACCTTTAACTAATCAGATTTATAAAGTCTCCAGTCAGCTGCCTTACTGTCCCCTGGCTGCTGACTGGCAGTTTGCATTGCTCTAATGATGCAAAGCCCTTCTGCAGATCCCCGGTTTGTTTTTCCTGGCATCTGGAGAGGGAGCTCCTGTTCCATCCCCAGCTCTGGCTCCGTGGGGTGGAAGAGGCGGATTCTGCGCCCCCTCTCCCCTTCAGCCCCAGTGCTGGGACACTCCCAGGCTGCAGCAGAATCCCTTTGCTTCTGCTCCTGGAATGTGTCACCTCCCGTTTGGGTGTTGATTTGTGAAGTTTTTGAGCAACTTTGGGTGTTTCAGCACGTTGGGCAAACCTCCAATCCTTGAGCAGTGTGGTGAAAATCAGGAGCAGGGCTGGCCTTGGGAGGAAGGAGTTGCTCGTGAGGAGTTCCAGAGGGGCAGAAAAAAACCTGTTGCTCTTTTGTGTCTGCTAAATTCCAATATATTACAACAGCTTCCTTAACAAAAGTGCTTTTTTTTTGTTGGCCTTTTCCTGGATTTTTGTTCTTCCTGGCTGGCCCGAGAGTTCTGTTTGTGTCGTGACAAGGCGATGGGATAATGGAACAAAGTGACTGAAACGACAGTGGTGGTGATGGAGGAGTAAACAATGATGTAGCAGTTCTGGGCTGGGTTCACATCCAGTTCATACCATATGTCTGGAGTTTTTCGGGGTAATTTTCACTTGGTTTGTAGTAGACATTTGGCTTCCTGTTCTGGCTGGTTGTCCCTTTCCTGCAGAATCCTTTGCTCCAGGACACCGAGGGGAGCCCAGAAAGGATTGGCAGAGGCACCAAGGGAAACTTTTGCTCGGCCTGGCCGTAGCCAGTGTCCAAATCCTCACTTCCATGACAATAAAAACACCCTGAAATTTCAGACCCCACCCCAGCATTGGAACCGTTTGGTGGGAGCTGCTGCTGGAGGCTCTGGGAGCCCAGGGGAGCCGGGGGAGCAGCTGCCATCAGTGTGCATTAGACCTTTCCTCTCAGCTTCAGCCTTCATTTCCTCTGCCCTCCTTCCCGGGAGGAACAGCTGTGCTCTTGGAGCCTCTGCTGCTCTTGGAGCACGCCTTGGAACTGCAGGAAATCAGTTCTGCAGCAATCTGGCCTGCTGGAGCTTCTCCCTGAGTGTGAGAGAGGAGAGAAAAGCGAGGGGCTCTCCGTGTTTGTTCCCTCAGGCTGGGGATGGTGTGAAGGAGCTGCCCCTGCCCCTCCTGAGCCGCATCCTCTGCCAGGAACGGCTGATTGGTCAGGAATTACAGCCCAGTGTCACTTGTAGCACATTCACCCAGGGCTGCTTTGGGGGGCAACTGGGATCCCAGAGCTGCCTTTTTTCTCTCTCAGCAAACTGCTCACCTCTGGAATTCCAGGTATTTTTATCTGCCCCTCTTGGGTGTGATTTATCCAAGAACTTGCCCTGTGGCTTCCTGATATTGCACCTTTTCCTCTCTGTCAGGCAGAGGTGCATTAAGTGCTCTGAAAGTCACTGTGGGTTTACACCATGGGGATGATTTCCCCCATCTCAGGGCATTTCTGCACTGAGGATAAATTCCTGTATTCAAAGTTCTGAAAGTCACTGTGGGTTTACACCATGGGGATGATTTCCCCCATCTCAGGGCATTTCTGCACTGAGGATAAATTCCTGTATTCAAAGTTCTTCCTGCTGGTATTGATGTTATTACACTGCATAATGTTAATTTTTAATTATATGGAAAATAAAGGCTAAAATTGCAGATCCATCCCTTTATCTAACTCTTAGATAATGTGTGGGGAAGTTTTCATCAGCAAAATGTAAATAATGGAAGTATTTCTAATTATTGGCAATAAATTATCAAAGCCATGACAAGACTGTAATGACAATCAGTATTCACTTACCAGCTGTAGTCAGGCTGTAAAAGCATTATAAAAACTCAGGCATTCCAAAGGCCTTCACTCATCTCTCTGTGAGCAGTCGGGTATCTTTAATTAATTTATCAAATCTCCCCTCTGCCCCAGGGAGACCCAGCCCTGTCAGCACACACAGAAGTGATGCTGAGGCTCTGGAATACCTTCCCTTATCCCCGTTTTCCCTGGATTGCTCCAGCCCTTGGAGCACCACACAGTGATGGGGAGGATGAAAGCCCCAGGGAAGGGGGTGAGGAGGGTGAGGAGCTCCAGAACAGTCTTGCCAATATCCCTCTGCTGGGAATATCCTCATTTTACAGGAGGTGGGAACAGGGAAATGGCCAAACCTGCTGGTTTGGGTGCCCAGTTTGACCCCCTGGTCCTGGGGGGGATCCCTGGGTTGGGTTCTAGAACTGCATCCTCTGCTTGTGAAACTTGTTCTGTGCTTGTAACTTTGTGTCTCCTCAGTTTTTATTTCGGTGTTAATCCCATCTTTACTAAGATTGTGTCTGAGTGTGGTGATGTGGAGCTGAAAACCTGCTCTAATTAATGGCATTGTGGCCACCACTGAAATGTTCTTTTCCTTGGCTCATTGGGGTTCTCTCTTAGTGATTTGTGAGTCTTTCCTTGTTTCATTCAATCAGTTCTCGTGGAGGGTGGTTTAATATAACAGCAGTTATTTGAATGCATGTTCATTGTAGGAACTGTTTGAGTAGCAAGTGCCCAGTGTTTAAAATTCAAATTTTAACATGAATTTGGGGATATGAACAGAAAAGGGTTCATTTGAGCGGAGAGAGGAGCCAAACTCTTGGTGGTCAGAGTTGTTAATTGTCTGATAGTTTTTGGCAACTTAAAGGACTTGGTTAATTGCTAGTTAAAGGGTTAATGAGGTGAGTGGGAGCTGTGGCTGCATTGCCACGAAATCTGAATTCAGCCCCTGCGAATCATCAAGTTGATGTTCAGGCCTCTCTCTTTTTGAGACTCTGTTTGCTTTTCTTATCACCCCGAGGATTGTGAATGGGAAGAAACGTCCCTTTGAAGGGAACAGCTCCCTGGGATCGCAGCGCTGAGTGCCTCGGCTGGAGGGTCTGTTTGCCTTGGTGTTTCATTTCAGGCTGGAGAGGGAGCCCAGGCCCGACTTGGGGAGGCTCAGCACGGGCAGAGCGTGGCCTGGGCAGTGTCTCTGCTCTGTCACAGCCCAACTCCAGGACTCACAGCAAGCCCATTTACAAACTCCTGACAAGCTGAGTGTTCCTTTCTGGGTGAGCTCCTGCCTGGGGGTGCTCCAGGTGAAAACCTTCCCGAGAAGGGGGAACTTTGAACTGATTAGAACAGCAGGATTTACCTTTAATGCAGCCTCTAAAACTTGCAGTTAATCCTTTAAACAGCACTTAATTCCCAATTAAGCTTTAATAATACTTTTCTAATTTTAATCTGCACTCGTTTTGCTGCTTGTTAAGGCTCCATGTGCTGAAGAGAAAAGGTTTGGAAGGGAAAAGGTGAAGCTTTGTCAGAAAAGTTTGGTGTGGAAAGTGCAAGGCAGCAAAAAGGAGCTGCTATCGTGAGATCTGCTTCCTGCAGTCAGCACTTATCTTGGGCTCCATCAAACGGACACTCCACCCTTTTATTATGATTGTGGGATCCAGTTTTCATGTATTAAACCAGCATTTTAAGAGAGACCTTGCTGGTGGTGTTGATGGACTTAAAGTGTGGCCAAACCCGCCCAATTTTCCAGTTCAGGTCTCTCCACAAGTTCATAATTGGCCCAGGATTCTTTTGTGAAGAATTTCTCGAAGTTGAAGCATTGAACTTGTAATAAATTCTTCCTTTGGTTCCCATCTGCAGGTTTTGGACACGTAGAAAGTCTGTAGGAAAACTGGATTTGTATTCAGGGCTGTGTTTCTTTATTATTTTTTTAATTGTATAACTTGAATCTCGCCCTACGAACACATCTGTGTGTCCAGCAAATGTTCACCCAAAGGGGAAAACCGAGGCAGTTACATAAATGTTCACATAAAGGATTTGATTCTTAATGATTAAATTGGATTTTAAAGAAAACATGAGGACTTTGAGTAAGACAAATGCTGGTGGAGGGAAAATTACAGATTCAGTTTGGATCTGTCGTTTGGGAAACATTTTTTCTGAACAAGAAAGCCAAGCAGAAATAAAGTGGTTTAACAAGCAAAAGCTGTTTCCTTACCAAAAGCTTTCTTGGGAAAGAACTGGAATATTTAGCAATATTTTCAGCTGTCAAGGAGCTGTTTTCTTGGCCACATAGTACAGAAATGGAAAAGCTGTAATGTGGAGTCGCCGAGTTCTTGTGGCTCAAGAAATTAATAAATCTGGAGAACATGAAGTAATTCCTTATCTCCCTTCACTGTCTAAATCCACCCAGAGTCCAAGCTGCACTAATTGAATCCAAACCCAGGAGATAACGGTGGAGTTGTCATGAGGCTTGTTAACATTTGGAGAGTAATCTGAATTTTTCTATTAAGAAAAGGCTTTTTGTGGTTGTTTTCTTTGAAAATCAAACCCCTCGTAAGACGTAATGCCCAGCCCCCAGTTGTGCCGTGTATTGATCCACCTCCCAGGGTGGTTGGACAGGAAAATGGAGGGTCATTTTTGTCCCAGTCTCTGTTTGTGTGGGGTGGGAGACAGAGAAGCTGTGGCTGCCCCATCCCTGGGAGTGCCCCAGGCCAGGTGGGACCAACCTGGGACAGTGGGAGGGGTCCCTGCCCGTGGCAGGGGTGGCACCGGGTGGGCTTTGAGGTCCTCCCAACCCAACCCGTGGCTGGACTCTGCTTTTCAGTGCTGCTTTTCTCTGTGCACGGGTCCCTTCACTCACCGTGGAGCCTCCTGAGGCTCCTCAAAGCACCACAGTGAAATCTGCAGAAACCAAAACACCCCCTGGTTTTCCTCCAGGTTCCCCGTTGGAGGGACAGCAAGGTCAGAACAGTTCAAAATGCTTTTCCCCAGCTCCAAAGCCGGAGGTTTGAGCTGCTCAGGCCTTGATCTTCCCAGATTGCAAGTGGCAGCTGTTGATGGGCCCCATAAACGCTGCAGGCTGGGGGCTCCTGGAGGCC
>JAWWEV010000084.1:1362735-1376213 GCA_035583235.1 Hafferia zeledoni
GAGGCTGAGCAGGCTGGGGGCTCCTGGAGGCCGAGGCTGAGCAGGCTGGGGGCTCCTGGAGGCCGAGGCTGAGCAGGCTGGGGGCTCCTGGAGGCCGAGGCTGAGCAGGGGAGCAGCCCCAGGGCCAGCCTGGGGTCAGGAGGGATGAGGGCCATGAGCAGCAGGCCCAGCTCTGGGTCTGGCACACAACCCCCAGTGTTTGTGGAAGGGCAGGGAGTGTTACTACAACTGATGGGACAGCAGAGCCATTGAACAGGCTCCTTCCAGCCCTGCATCTCTTGTGCTTCCCCAGTTCCATGGGGAAGTGCAGCAGAAAGACCAGTGGTTGTGCCCTGCCTGTGCTGGGGTGCTTTGAGGTGGGTGTGGGCTGAGGAAAGCCAAAACACCAGAAAAACATCAAGCCCCCCCCCCCTCCTCCCCTGTGCCTTCAGGAGGTTCCTTAAAGGAAACCAACACCTGTTGAAATAGTTACTTCAATGTTTGGCCCAACTCCCAAACAAGCTTTTTTTTTTTTTTAACAACAAAAACATATGTAGGGGCCAGGGAAAAAGCACAGCTAGTTCTGATGTTGTGCTTTTTGTGCTCTGCAGCTCCGAGTTGGAGGGGCTGTGACTCATTTAGTGATACCAGCACAGTCTTTCTCTAATTTCATGTCTTGCTGGGTTGGATTTGCATGGCAAAAATTGCACAAGAAAAGCAGGAGGGGCCTTTCCTGCTCATGGGATGGGAATATTTCTGGAATATGTGGTAGGATTTGGGGCTGAGGGGATTATCTGCCCCTTTGAGAAGGAAAAACCCATCAGCCACTTAGTGCCTGGTGTGTAGCCTGAGTAGTTGAGGCTTTTGAGGGCTCCTGGTCCAAGATTGGACAGGATGGTTTGGGATGTCTTTTGGTGTGTGGAGAGGATCCGTCTGATCTGGAGATCCCTTAGGTCCCTCAGCTGAAGCCAAGGTTGGAACTGTCTGTGGAGCTCCACGTTGGTGGCTCCCAGGGACAGCTCTGTGAGGAAAAGGTGTTGGAGTTTTCCAGGGACAGTTTAAGTGTTGTCCTCAGGGTGATCCTGGATTCTCCTCCTCTATTCAGGGACTACTTTAATAGAATATTCCTCCCTGGGAGGGTGGGCAGGCCCTGGCACAGGTTGGGCAGAGCAGCTGTGGCTGCCCCAGCCCTGGGAGTGTCCCAGGCCAGGCTGGAACACCCTGGGGACAGTGGGAGGGGTCCCTGCCCATGGCAGGGGTGGAACTGGATGCCCTTTAAGGTCCTTCCCAACCCAACCCAACCCATTCTGAGTGCTGGGCTGATGGAACCAGGTTGGTCCCCCCCTGTCCTGTCAGCATTAGGGAGTTGAATGAGCAATTAGTTTAAATATTGGTGCTGCTGAACTAAAAGAATTGAGGGAAAAAAAAGATTAATCAAATGATAGATTTCACTAATGAGATTTTAGCCAGTCTGGTCTTCTGAAAGAAGTGACAGTGAAAGTAAGTTGGTGTTGGAGTAGAAAAGAAGGAGTTTCTCTCTTGCACATTTTTGCAAACCAGAAGTGCTTCCAGCTCTGGGCAAACACCCTGGAATATTTCAGTGGAGAGGTGTCTCTCAGGCCTGGGTGCCTGTGAGTCTGTGAGACTCTGCAGGCCATCACCTTCACTTTCATTCTTTTCTGGCCAGTAAGGAATTCCCAGTGGTTTGTTTTTCCTTTGGTTGATGGGATTGTCTTTGCAAGGCTCTGCCTTTCCTTTGCCAACCTGTCTGTGCCCTTTCTCCAGGGCCTTTGCTGGTGCAGGAGAGCAGAGCAGTGTGGAGGAGGTTGCCATTCCCTGGCATTCACAGTTGGGTTCCTGCTGTTTAGGGATGGTTTCTGTTCCCAGCCATCACAGACGTGGTGTCAGGTCGTGTTAGTTAAAACAGCTCAAAGTCTTTTCCTCCTCCTTTTCTTTCAGCTACAGCTGCAGAAAACCCAATATTTGCAACTGGGACAGAGCCGTGGCCAGTACTATGGGGGGTCTCTGCCAAATGTGAACCAGATTGGGAACAGTGCCATGGATCTCCCCTTCCAGGTGAGTCCAGAGGGGGTCTCTGGGTTTGGGGAGGGATTCCATGCCTGGATGTTGCTGACTCCAGTCCTGGTTTAGAGTTCTGCTCCTCTGGAATGAACGGGGTTGGGATGTGTGGATGGTTTTGTCTTGCACACCTTGTGTTAAGTGTTGGTTCTGCCCCTGGTTGTGTTGCTTTTGGGTCAGGAATGCTCAGAGTGGTGCAATTCCTTTGTCAGGGAATGTTTATGGGGTGGGGTGGGGTTTTTTGTGCAGTACCAAATTCCTGATGAACCCTGTGAAGATACTGCAAATCCAGAGCAAAAGGGAAACAGGTGAAGGTGTTGTGGAAACTCCTGGGGAAGGTGGTGGGGTGTGTGTTCTGTGGGAATAATTCTGGGAGAGAGGAGAGGGAATGGGACACAAAGTGGTACAAGAATAGTCACTTTTTGGGGCTGGATGAGAAGGAAACACAGGGATGTCCTGGCTGTGACTCCAGAGGTGATTCACCATCAACAGAAAATCAGCATTTTAGGTGAATGCTTTGCTGTTTGAGGCGTGTTTGGACAGAAGGTGTTGGACATGGATAGGATCAGGTGATGGGGCCTTTGAGGGCTCTGATTTCTATAGTCAGTTGATTGAGGGTGCTCTAAATAATTAACATTCCTGCATCAGTTTTCCTTTTTTGAGTAGTAGCAGTTACATTTATCTCCCAAGGATGTGGCAAGAAGGAGATTTTGCAGTTGGTGGTTTTCTGATGAAGGGAGAAACTGTTGCTGAGCTCCTCTAAAGCAGGTGGAGACAGCTGAATTTGGGCAGGTTAAAAGCTTGAACCTCGTGCAAGAGAGGAAGCAAAAGTATTTTCATCCTTTAGGGAATGCAGAACAGAGGTTTGGAGTGGATTGGAGTCCTCAGTGTTGCTCCACCACGTCTGGTCTCTCCAACATTTTAGCTTCTTGTTAAGGAATCTCAGAGTTCTGTTCTTTTTAAGCAACAGCATTTCAGTATTTCTGTGCTGAGTGGCCATTCCTGGTGGTTATTGCATAGACTGTTCTACTCCTGAAGCCAACAGAGTGCTTGGAAGTGAATATTCCCAAGTTATGACTGACCAGAGGAGGATACAGAAACAAACCATCCCTAAACTCCAGGGGTTTGTGTATTTTTTCACACACACACATAAAAAACCCCAAACTGTTGTTGTTACAGCCAACAAAGGGTGAGAAGCACCAAAACAACCCCACGTGTCTGTGTCAGGAGGGAATTCTGTCCAGGTTTTTCCCATGGGATGGTGTGGTGCCACCGGGGCAGGGCTGGTGTGGCTGTGTCAGTGGGAATTGGTGTCTGGGCATCGGTGTTTGGGCATCCTGGTCTGGGCATCCTGATGTCTGGGCATCCTGATGTCTGGGCATGGGTGTCTGGGCATGGGTGTCTGGGCATCCTGGTGTCTGGGCATCCTGGTCTGGGCATCAGTGTTTGGGCATCGGTGTTTGGGCATTGGTGTTTGAGCATCCTGGTGTCTGGGCATCCTGGTCTGGGCATCCTGGTGTCTGGGCATGGGTGTCTGGGCATCCTGGTGTCTGGGCATTGGTGTCTGGGCATCCTGGTGTCTGGGCATCCTGGTGTCTGGGCATCCTGGTGTCTGGGCATTGGTGTTTGGGCATCCTGGTGTCTGGGCATCCTGGTGTCTGGGCATCCTGGTCTGGGCATCCTGATGTCTGGGCATGGGTGTCTGGGCATTGGTGTCTGGGCATGGGTGTCTGGGCATCCTGGTGTCTGGGCATGGGTGTCTGAGCATCTTGGTTCTTTGATTTGCAGCCCAACGGAGCTCTGGCAGAACCCTTTGGAGCAGTTCCTGTCTCTTTGGTAAACAAGTATTTAGGTTTGTGCAAATACGTATTTAGGACTGGTCCCTTTGCCCAGGTGGATACGTATTTCAGCACAGCCCCACCTGCTCTGCTGTGCCCACCTCCAGCTCCTCAGGGGGCTGCCCTGGCACACCACTCAGGTTTTGCCATGCATCCCACTTTGGAACGTGCATAAGAATTCCTGGACAGACTCCCTGGACCTGCTGCCCTGGCACTCCCTGGGGTTCCGGGGCACTCGGGGCAGACAGTGGGGGTCGGGCGCTGTCTTGGCCTGTGGTTTCAGCAGCCTCTGAGCATGTGCATGTTGAACTCCGTGGGGAATGAGTTCCCAAGTCCTGCTTGGCACCAGGAGGCACTGAAAAACGAGCTGTCACAGGTCCCACTCCTCCTTTTCCCCCTCATCCCCCTTGCTTGGGTTTATTCCTGAAGCCTTGATAAATCTTGAAAGGACACTTGTAGAGCTCAGAGCTTTTTCCTTCCTGTCTGTATTCAGCTGCTTTTTTAATAGTTTGTGGGGTTTGGGGTCTGGTCTCAAATCCTGTAATGTTTTTCAGGGAAGGGAAACACTTCTTCATTTTCCTCAAAAAAAGTCCATGCTCAAATCTGTTATTTTTCTTTTAAATCCCATTTTTTAATCAGGAGTGGGGATTTTAATCAAGGCACCTTGTCCTGGTGTTTGGCCCAGAGGAAGTTCTGTGGGAAGGTTGCTGAGAGAAGCCAGACCTGTTGGAGGTGACATCCAGAAGTGTTCTCTGTTTCCCTAAGCCAGGGATTCACTTGAGATCCTTGTTCCTGGAAAGCCAGAGAACACCATTGCCCCAAATTCCTCACTGTCAGCTGTAGCTGGGACATGCTCCATGTTTATTGCTGCATTCAGTGAGAGTTTTGGTGTGTTTTTAATACAGAAGTTTCACCAAACAAAGGCAAAACATAAAATATAACTATTTTTGCATTCAACGTTTTGTGTCCCCTGCATTGGTTTCCTTTTGGGTTCCAGGTGAGCTCTGCATTCCCTGTGCTTTGGGCTGGCAATACCCCTGACAAGGAAATTGCTTTTCCTGTTGACCTTCCAAGCACGTATTTGCAAATTCTGCTGCCTTTTGGGCTTGAATGGCTGTGACAACAGTGCAAGCAGGAGTTGGAGACCTTTTGTTGGGTTGGAATTAGGAATGTTCCCAGTTCTGTGTGGAGACAGAACTAGATTGTTGTTGGGTGTTTGCAGCAGGGGTTAAACCAACGTGTTTTACTTCAAATTACTTAAAACCGAGATTCTGTTTGAGACTTCTCAGTCTTCATTTGAGAAAGTGAAGCAAAACCCCTTGATCTCTGTGCTCCTTTTTAGCCCCACGTTGGCTTAAATATTCTGCTGGATATAAAGTGTTGGCCTTGAAATGAGAAAATAAACAGCCCAAGCACTCTGCATGCATTTATATTAACACAGGCTGTGTGTGCAGAGAGGGTGAGGAGAGCAGTATTTGCTGAACAGAAAAGAGTTTAAAATAGTAGAAAGACTCGTTAAGAAGTTATTACAAACAAAGCTTTTAAAAATAAATGCAAAGCTTTTTCGAAAGAATCATTTCAACAGCCAAAGCTGACACTTGGAGAAAGAAAAACAGAAAAGGCTGAATGTGGGAGCCAGATGGTTTCATGGCTTGGCAGACAGGACAGTGCATTTGCCACGTGCAGCACCTGAATGGAGGAGGAAATTTTGGATTTCCAAACAGATGGTGTTGAGGGACTCGGCAAAGCTGTTCACATTGGCAAGGAGTGGAAAACTGGGGAGGGTTTTTTTTTCCCCCAGAGACCCATAAATTGCTGGTGGAGTAGAGTGGAGATTGACCCTTCGGTACTTCCTTTGTCCCCCCCAGGTATGCGCTGGGAAGGGCTTTGGAAAATGTGGGAGTTTCCCAGTTTAGCCTGGGAATTCATCTTCCCTGTCCTTTCTCTGCCATCCTCATCCTCTCAGATAATTTGCTGCCAAGTGTCCGCTGAGGATCTCGGCGCTGATAAGAGTCCAGGTGGGACCCTCCCACCGGGAGGGAGCTGCGAGTCACCCCCAAAACATCAGAGGCCGTAACTTTTTCTAGACAGAGGAGGAAGGAAACTGCTTTTCTTTTTCTTGTCATTCTCTCAGTGTCCCCTTAAAACAATTCTGAAGGGAGGGGTGAGAGGAGGCCCTGAGAGAAGGTTCCGGGCGCTGTCCCCTCCCGCATCTCCCGCCCGCGGGGCCGCAGCTCTGGGGCCTCAGCTCTGGTTGTCGGCATGTTCCCTCTGGATGCATCCTGCATGCTGCACCCAGGGCATGTGGGCACGGCTGGCAGCTCCCTGCCACGCTCACACCCGCCTTGTAGGGCCGCAGAGGGCACTGCTGGGCCCCTCTGGGAGAGGCGGCCTCGGCCTCTGCTTCCCGAGGCTGCGGAGAAAACGGTGCAGGAAAGATTGACGTGGTTCCACTTGCCCACATCTTACACCAGTGTGAGTCCTTAGAGCATCACAGCCCTGCACACACCCCCGAGGAGGTTCTGGGCAGGTTGTGTGTGGGATTTCCTGGTCCTGACTTGCTGTGTCTCCCTCAGACTCCTTTCCAGTCGTCGGGGTTGGACACGAGCAGGACGACCCGGCACCACGGGCTGGTGGACAGAGTGTACCGGGACAGGAACCGCCTGGGCTCGCCGCACCGCCGGCCGCTCTCCGTGGACAAGCATGGAAGGCAGATATCCTTTGGGGCAGGGCTTTCACCAGCAGCACTGCCTGGGGGCTCACAGCTCCCTCCTTCCTCCCCTCCTCACCTGGGCTGGTTGCCCCCCACCTCTGCTCATGTCCTTGTGTCTCCACTCCTGGGCTGTGAGTACCTGTAAAGGAAGCACTTGCCTTTCCCTGTTTCCTCAGCTCTGAGTGGGGATAGCACTGCCTGTGATGCTGAGAGGGATTGGCATCTTTGCTGGGTTGGTGACACCACCCAGCAGGGCTTCCCTGTGGGCAAATCCTGCCCCATGAGTTCAGTCACCTCCTAGGATGGAGTTCCTGGTGTCATCCCCTGGACTTGGGCACTGTCCCACGGGATATCCCTGTCTGTGAGCTGGAGAGATGTGGATTTGATGGATGGAGCACTCTGTGGCTGAGGAATTGGCTGGACTGGCTGCACTCCAGGAGTTGCAGTCGGTGGCTCAGTGGGGACCAGCAGTGAGTGGCATCCTCAGGGCTATTCAATGTCCTTGGTGGTGACACGGGCCGTGGGACCGAGTTACCAGCTCTGTGTGACAGCAACGTGGATCATCTGCTTCCAACCCAAACCATTCCATGACACTCTGAAAAGTCAAGGCTGTTGGGGAAACAGAGTTTCCCTTCAGAACTGAGGAAATCCAGCCCAGGATAATTCCCTGCAGTTTGTTGTGCATTTTACTGCAGGTTGATTCATCCATTTGGCACTTGCCAAGCCATGTTTCTTCCTGCCATTTGTGAGCATCAATTAGCTGATTATTTCTGACTGGCTTAAAATGTGCCACCATCAGTTTGGCTTGATGCGGCTGAAGGGGCTGTGGGAATGGGGAGTGCAGGGCTGGTGGCTGCCCAGGGAGGAGTTAAAAAACCTGCAGGAAAGGAGGATTGTTGTCTTTGTTGCTCAAATATCCCAACCCTCCAGATTTTGCTTTGAGTGTCCTTTTAAAGTTCCCCACGGGGTGTCTGCTTGCTTTTCTCCTGTGAGCTTGGTGCCCCTGAGAGGGTCATGGGAGATATTCTCAGGAAAAGCTTTCCAACAGCTCCCCTGCCCCAGTGGCAGTGGCGTTGTGTCCCTTGACTGTGCCCACGTGGACAGCTGTCCCTACGGAACCGTGTACCTGTCGCCGCCGTCGGACACCAGCTGGAGAAGGTTGGTGCCACCTCCCCTGTGTGTCTGCACTGGCCTCTGTCCCTGCCACCCTCCCAGCTGCAAAACACCTTCACCATTCCCCACAGCACTTGGCCCTGGGGGGAATTGTTGTGCCTTGCTGAATTCAGGAGTGGAGCTTTCCTTCTGCTATGCCCATTCTTTTGGATGGCTGGCTTTGAAATCACGGTGTGTCAGCAAGTGTGAGCTTTGCCAAGGTAAATCCTGCCAGTTAATCCAAGCCCCACTTTGTGGGGTTGTGTCTTGTTGCCCTGCATCCCCAAAGGAGGGATGTTCACCATGAGATGGGGTGTGTTGGCCATGGAGATTCCCATCTCCACAGTTCCTGCATCCTGAGCCAGCACTTTCCCTCCCTAACAGGGATACTTGTTTATCAAACACTGCCCTAACCAAAGTGTGTGTAAACAGCTTTCAGCTCCAGAAGGGCATTATTGGATCACATCTAATCCTAACAAAGCAGACCAAATTCTTTTCTAAGAGGGCAGTCCAAATTATCCTGTATTCCTCTCAATCCCATTATTGAAACAGTGGCCCTTCAAACTTGAACTCTTTTGTCCTGTAAATTGATTGTTTCACGAGGAAACTGTGCCTGGTGTGTGCCATATATTGATTTTTGGGTTTTAATGTGGAGTGTTCAGGTTTTACTGGGTTGGTTGCACCGATCTGAGATTAAAATCCTTTATTTAGAGAAGCTGACAATAAAAATATTGTGGGTTTTGCTTTCTGTCAGGACAAATTCTGATTCTGCCTTGCACCAGAGCACCATGACTCCAGCTCAGCAGGAATCCTTTTCTGGAGGGTCACAGGACATGCAGCAGAAAAGAGGTAAACAGAGAAAAAAAAATGGGTGCAAATATTTCTTAACATTCCAAGCACTGCCCTTCCCATGATCTGCAGGTGGATTGGGCTTCATCTGCTTGTAAAATACAGGTCTGATGCCTCCTGGATCCAGGACACAGGAATGGGAGTGCAGGGTCAGATTTACTGGGTGCTGAAATCCAGAAAAAAACGGTACAAAACTAAGAGAGAACTTTTTCCTGAGCCCCAAGTTCTGTTATTCTGAGGCCTTGCCCTGGGGAGGAGTAATTTGGGCTGGTGGGACTCTGGTGTTGAGTGCTCTGAGTGCTGCCAGAGCTTTGTAGCAACTCCCAGTCCAGTCAGGGCTGCGATACTGGGAGGAAGGAGCAAGACTTCATCCAGTTTGTATTTATGGGCTTGGGATCCCCAGGGAACATCCCCTCAGAGGCAGCACTTCCAGCCAGCCCCGGGAACATTTCCCACAGTTCTGGTGCCCTCTGCTGGGCCTCCTGCCTGCTCAGCCCAGCAGGAGTTGGGCATCCCAAAGGTCTTTCCAGCCTTAACCATTCCAGGAGTCTGAAAGGCTCCAGAGTCTGTGGAGGGAGGTTCAATCCTTTGGGGAGTGTCCAACTCAGCACTCTGCACTGCAGCTCCTCCATGTGCTCCTGGAGCTGGAAAACGTTGGGAACACCTGGACAGGGTTCCATAAATAGGGATTTGGAGCCATCAGTGTTTGTTGGTTCATCTCTCTCTCAACTTCTTCTGGTGATTTTTGTCTCCTCACAGTTGATTGTGTGGACAAAGAAATGGCCTTGGAATGTGGAGCAGGAACAGCTTTGTGGTGTTTGTGTATCCCAGGGGAGATGGGTTGGATTTTCCCCACTGGAACTGGCCCTTTGGATGTACCAGGGGGAGCTCATTGTGCACAATGTGCAGGGAGCCCAGTCCCAAATAGTCTCTTCCATTTAATTCCATGGAATCCCTTCAGATCCATTTGGATCTTCAGGCCAGAAGTTTTTAAGTATTATTTGGATGGGTTATTTTTAACTGATAATGTCTCATTGATTAATTAGTGAATTAAATACAATTTTAGTCTCTTCTGCTTTCTAGTGTCTGTTTTTTTTCTGGAGTGTGACTTTCAAACTCACTGATAATTTTAAACTGAAGATTTTACAAATGGTTAAACTTCCAGTATGAAAATGTCTTACTGAGAAGCTTAATATTCCTGATTATTAATTATGTGACTCCTTTTGTTCTCCTTTCTCCAGTTTTGCTGCTGACTGTCCCTGGGATGGAGGAGAACACCTCAGAGCCAGACAAGGCCCTCTCTAAGCAAGGCTGGGACACTAAAAAGGTGGGAATTGCACACTTGAGAGTGCAGAGATTTCATTTTCTAAACATGCTGAGGGAAATGAGTGCTTTAATATTGTCTCCATAACAAACTGCTTGAAGAGATTAGAGATTAAATGTTGTGGTTAGAAGCAAATCATAAACATCAGGCCAGAAAGAAATTGTGTGTGTGCAGGCACATGCTTGATTTTATCAGAAAATCTTTACATTTGAGATTTGTTGGACCAATAAAGCAAAAAAAGTGATAAATACCTTGTAAGAGCTTCACAAAGCTCCTGTGCAGAGTAGCTCTTCTATAGAAATGTATTAAACTTCCTAATTAAAGTATATCCTGAACATGAATTTCTGTCAGTATCTTTGCCTCTAAAACTCTGCTCCTTCTGTTTTAGACTGGGTCATCAAGACCTAAATCATGTGAAGTTCCAGGAATCAAGTAAGTTTTGAGCAATTATTTTTAAGAGCACTGAGCTCTTTTAAGTAAGAACATTATTTTGAACATCCTCTTGCTTTGCATTTCTTGGAAAGCCCTTAAATTGGGCAAGAACCTTTGGGAGCTGCTGATCAAAACACAATACCGAGTTTTGCATTTAAAAAAACCCCAAAACATTTTATACAGCTCTGCCCAGGCTGAAATTTCAATTGAGATGAGTTTTTTTGGTTTTTTTCCCTGCTGTAGCATCTTCCCATCAGCTGACCAGGAGAACACTACAGCCCTGATCCCTGCCACGCACAACACGGGGGGCTCCCTGCCAGACCTGACCAACATCCACTTCCCCTCCCCTCTGCCCACGCCCCTGGACCCCGAGGAATCCACATTCCCAGCCCTGAGCAGCTCCAACAGCACCGGCAACCTCGCTGCCAACCTGACCCACCTGGGCATCAGCACTGCCAGTCCGGGTGAGCTCACGGCCCCCGCTGCCTCTTGGCTCTGCAGCTTCTCTCAAATCACAGCTTTGCTGTTGTTTCTTTGCACTTCAGGCTCCACTGACTTGTCCTTCTAAGCAGGTTTGATGTGGACAAAAAAGGTGACAAAGCCGTGTGTAGTCAGGGCATTGCTCTCACATTTTTGGTTCCCAAATCTGCTTTCTGGGGCTGCTTTGAGGTGTTGATTTCTTCTTGTTTGTGTGGGGGCTTTTGGTGGTGCTTTTGTTTGTTTGTTTGGGTTTGTTTATTTTGTTATGTTTTGGGGGTTGTTTGTTTGGGTTTGGTTTTCTTTATTTTGTTTGGGTTTTTTGCGTGTTTTTGGGAGGATTTAAAATTTTTTTTATATATAAGACTACATGAGTCCCTCTGTTATAATTCATTGTATTGAACCCCAACAGTGTCATGGCAACACCTTCAGCAGCCCTTTTGTTTTCCTTCCTTTAAAGTGGCATTTTTTAATGTGAGGATTCTCTTGGAGAGAGAACATTGTTGGCTTTATCTGAAGCAAACCTTCCCCTTTGAGCCATCAGGAATAATGTGGAGCCTTTCCAAGATGTGCTGCTTGAGGTTTGAAGGCATCCTGAATATTCAGGGAAATCTCTGGGAAATCACACCAGCTGACCCTGAGTTGTGTTTGTTGGGCTTGTTGGACTTTGGCAATGTGGATAATTTGATTTTTAAGACCCACAAACAAATGTTATTTGCCATGTTGGCAATTTGGAATATTCACAGTGATGATCATTCCAGGAGTTGTCAACTTCACAGGCAAACAGCCTAAACACCAGTTTATTATTGGTGTTTTAAAAACAATTTCACTGGTTTATACTCCAACGATTGTGAAGAGGGTTGAGTTTTTTTCTTGTTGGTGGCAGCTGCAGTCTGTTGATTCCTAGAATAGAACTGAGGCTTTGTGTCCAAAAATTCAAGTTGATTTCCTGAGCTGGGCAGGATTCCCTTTCCCACTTGACAATGCTCTCCTATTCTGGGAAAAGGAAATTACTGCAATCAGGTTAATGACTGAGCAGGTAAGTTGGAGGATGAAGCAAGGAGAGGATTTAACCATTTGAGGACAGAGTGGGTTTCAGCATCCTTGGACAAGTTTTGGTCTCAGAAGTGGCTGTTTCAGGGCTGGGCTGTCACTCAAATAGAAATCAGGAATTAGGCCAGACTGGGTCACTCATTTTTTGCTGTACCCATATTTAGCAAAGTAAATGGTGTAAAACCAAACTGCTAAGCTTGAATTGCTTTGAAAACATTTCCTGCTCCATCAAGTACACAACAAATTAAAAATACACTCATTGATGCTCCTCCTGGAGATCATCCCACAGTTTGGTCACTGCCCCAGTCAGTGCTCGGTGCTTTTCAAACCCATTGCCCCAAAGCTGCTGTTTGGCAGAAGAACCTCAGTGGGGCCTTTTGCACCCACAGGCATGTCCTGGGCAGTCCTGGCAGGGGCTGGGGCAGCAAACCCTCCCCAGGCTGCACAGAACTGCCCCTGGTGCTGCAGGAGGTGTGGGGTCACCCACGGGCTCTGGGACACGGAGCTGCTCCTGCACACACAGCCAGGACCTGCAGAGCTGCAGCCACTCTGCCTGCTGGCCCTTGGCAGCCTGGGCTTCCTGGCTCCCTGGCAGCCTGCCTGGAACCCTGAGCCTCTGCCAGGAGCTGGGAGCTCTCAGGCTCCCTGGATGCTCCTTCCTGGCAGCTCCAGGGGAGCAGCTCCCCCGTTCCACTGTCCTGGAGTCGCCTCCCAGGGTGACTGGGTTGCTCTGGGCTGAGGCAGAAAATGAGAGGGGTTTCTAAACTCCCAGATTTTTGTCTTGATTTGAACAGAATTACCATGTTTGAGGTGTTTATCCCTACCCCCTGTGAGTTGTGGCTCTTGGGAGTGTGATGGATATTTCCTGCACTGTGCCATTAAAAATGGAGCTGTTCCTGCACAACCAGTTTTTCTTCTGCTTTTTCCATTAAAGACATGTTTGCTTTTATAATACCTCAAGTGCCCTCTGATTAGTGAGGCTGCATGATCTGTTTTCTTCCTGCCAGAGTGTGAGCCTGTGCAAACAGAGCAGACCCTGCTCCTCCTGGGCTGGGGGTGTGCAGGTCTGGGAGGACCATCCCTGCCGAGCCTGGAGCCGCTGAGGCCGCTCTGCCTCTGCCAGCTCTGGGGCATCTGTGCACAAACCTGGGCCTGGGCCCTGTCCAGGACAAACCACGGGCATCTTCCTCTCATCCTGATGCTCTCCAGCCTGGCCAAATTAATTACAATTCTCCTGACAAGCTCCAGGCTGATTGGCTGGGGTGGTGTATGGAGGGATTGACCCCTTAGGCCGTTTGTTATTCATTGTTGAGGTGATTCCATTTGGTCTGAGTGTCACTGAGCTGTTGCTGTCCAGGTGATTCCCTCTGGTACAGTGTCACTGGGCTGTTGTTGAGGTGATTCCCTCTGGTACCCTTTGGCACAGTGTCACTGAGCTGTTACTGTCCAGGTGCTTCTCTCTGGTACAGTGTCACTGGGCTGTTACCAAGGTGATTCCCTCTGGCACAGTGTCACTGGGCTGTTACCAAGGTGATTCCCTCTGGTACAGTGTCACTGGGCTGTTACCAAGGTGATTCCCTCT
>JAWWEV010000084.1:1390071-1401640 GCA_035583235.1 Hafferia zeledoni
AGCAGGTGAGGAACGTCCAGAGGTTGTGGCAGCCTCAGGGCTTGGGGCAGGGTGAGGAGCTGCCACCAGCCCCAGGGCTTGGGGCAGGGTGAGGAGCTGCCACCAGCCCCAGGGTTTGGGGCAGGGTGAGCTGGGGAGGAGCAGCCCCACTGTGCCCCCTCCCCTCTCCACAAAGCCCTGCAGTGCCACCCCAGGGGTTGTCACTGTGCTTTGGGACACTGCTTTGTTGGGTAAAGGCTCCTTCTTTCCTTCCCCCCATGTGTTTGCCCCCAGGTGTGTGCCCATCCCGTGCTCACCCCGTGCCCACCCCGTGCCCACCCCGTGCCCACCCTGTGCTCACCCTGTGCCCACCCCATGCCCACCCTGTGCTCCCCCCATGCCCACCCTGTACCCACCCCGTGCCCACGCTGTGCCCCCCTGCCCTGGCAGCCCCACGGCCATGGGGGCAGATCCCCCTGTCAACACTCTTTTTCAAGCTTTTTGGGTTTGTTTTTTTTAGCTGTGTCTGTACTATAACATTTCTCTCTCTGCATTTATAGAGAGCATTTCTGAGCACACACAAAGTACTATAATTCATTTCTTGAGGAGCACAGAGGAAGGAGCAGAACATTGAAAGCAGCTACAAAATTAGAGGAACTCACCTGCATCAGTCTGATTTACTCTGTGAGAGATTCCTGGGCAGCAGGAAGGGCATTTCCATAGCAATGCCAGGCTTGTAGAATCATGAGGACTTATTTTTTATTTTTTATTCATTACTTATTCTGTTACTTATTTATGATTCTTTTTGTTGTTGTTGTTGTTGTTGTTGTTTTTATTTAAATATTTGGATATTAGGAAAGTAGCTGAACTACATAGAGCCAGTTGAAGCACTTACATAATCCTTGTACAGTCCATCCTTTTGTGGTTTTATTCCAGAAATATATTATATATATTATATATATAGGTATTTTTAAACTAACTGGAATTTTAAACAGATGTTGAGCAGAAATAAGGAAGCTTAAGGCAAGTTTAGATGTTTTCCTTTGGAACAGGCAAAATAGGGTGGCAGGAACTCAGATATTCCTTCTTTCACCCAGGGGAAAAATCTCTTGCTCCACAGTGACCAGGACTGGATCCTTCCAAAGGCTGAGGTTCTGTTCAGTTCAGTTGACTATTTCTGGTAGTCCTTGTGAATATTCTGTGCTGCAGCATTAAAAAAATCCCACCCAAGGCCCCCATTGCCTGGGAATTGGTGGTTTCACTGCACTGGCCTGGCTGGACTGGGGGTGATTCCCAGATTTCTGTGCTTGGGTCTCATCAGGAATGGATTTAAGGATGAATCAGGAGCTCTGGGGCTGATGGTCCCCTCAGGGCACTGGTGGGATCTGCCCAGGGACAGCATCTCCCAGCACAGGACCCTCCTCTTCACAAGTCAGGAATTAATCAGGAATTAACATTATCTTGAGTTTTATTAACAAATTAAAAGCATCACAGCCCGAGGGTGGGTTGGGCCTGGAGAGGGAAACCCTTCCAGGCAGGAGGGGCTGAGCAGCCTGTCCCCCATTTCAGTCTCAGTCCATCCCATTGTGGTTTGTTCATCCCCAGCTGCATCACCTGGAGTTGCTTTTTACCTGAAATCCCATCCCTTCCTCAGCTCTTGGGGGCAAACCCCAACCCAACCCCTCAGCCTTCCCCCCAGCCCAGTCCCTGCAGGAAGGTTCTCCAAGTTTGCAGCAAAGGCAGGAGCTGGGTTACACCTCAGTTAATGAGTTACCCTTCACTTAACGAGTTCTGCCTGCCCTTAATGAGTTATACTGGTTTCTGTGTGCTTCCAGAAATCCTGGGCTGCTGGGCCAAGGTCCTGCCAGGACCTGCTCGGGACCCCTCGACCCCTGGGGCTTCTGCTCCCCTTCTGTGCCATTCCCTGACCATTTGCACTAAACAGGTGGTTCTCCCCTTGCATCTCTTGGCTTTCCTGTGTGGTTTTGCTCCCTCCCCCTGCACTCCAGAGGTTTTCCTGCGTCCCTGAAAACATCCTGGGATTTTTGGCAGGATTTAAGCCCCACGTGAACTCCTTGGTTCAGATCTCTGAAGCTTTTCCAGATTAAGGAGGAGATGAAGGAGGACACCTGGAAAACCCAGGAGGAATTGGGGCACAGGTGACTGGAGCCCTTTGCTGGGGGCTCCCTGCAGCTCCCCTGGCTCCCTGCTGGCATCTCTGTGTTGCTGTCCCGTGGGAATGACTCTCCTGCATGTGCACATTGTCTGTGATCTGTTTTTTCATAGCCAGAGTCACTCCAGAGTGAAGCAGCAGAGCAGGAGCTGAGATTCCTCCCACCCTGTCCTGCTTTTTTAACTCCCTGTGTACAAATCAGCTCTTGTTTCTTAGACTTGTAAGTAGACATTGAAAATGGCCTTAATTTCCAACTAACACGTCTTGGATGCAACTGGCAGAATTAGGGACCATCTGGCTGAGAGAAATCCAGCCTTTCTTCCCTTTGTGTGGGGCTCTGGGAGAGGGGAGGAGGAGCAGGTGGGAATGCTGGGTGTGACAGGCTGGGTTTGATCCCTTGTGGCCCAGGTTGGGGCAGGTGAGAAGCTGCTTTTCATCCCGGGGAAGGAATTCCAGCAGCTCCTGCCTTTCCCTTCCCCAAGGAAACCTTCCCCTCCAAAGGTTTCCTGATGCATCACTTGGGAGGATTTTCCACCCTTCTCTCCTTAAAATCCTGTTTGCTGTGGCATCAGGCTGGTCTGGAGCCACCTCGGTGTGTTGGGGGGTCAGAGGCAAACGTGGAGCAGATCCCAAATGATGGGGTTTGGTCTCCAATTCAGCAGCTCTGGGTGTGTGAGGGCCCCTTCCCAGCAGGCCCTGGTGGGGGCAGGAGCAGCAGAAAGGGAAGAAAACCATCACTTAGCAAAAAATAAAAGGAGAAAATAGTGTTACTGCTATTACTGATAAGTTTGAGTTAAATGCTGTTGAAACTGTCTGGTGTCTCAAAGGGTGACTGTCCAAACTTACCTGCTGAGTGAGCCCCACCCTCCCTACATGTGTTTTTATATCTATATAAATATATATATATAAATTAATTAAAAAATTCCCAAGCTAGACTGTTGCATTTGCCAATACAATGGGGAATAACAGGAATAAACCTTGGGCATATCAGAAACTGTGATTTCTCTTTTTGCAGAGGCAGCCCCAGCCCTGGAGCTTTGGGGTGGGCTGGGGGTGGCTCCTGCCTTGTACAAAGCTCTGCTCCTGCTGGTCTGCATGCCAGGGAGCCCCTGCCAGCCTGTGCCCCCTGCCCCTGCCCTGTGCCCCCTGCCCTCTGCCCCCTGCCCCCTGCCCTGGCACACGGCCCTTGAGTTGGTTTAAAAGAGGGGAAAAGGTTTCCAGAAAGAGGCTGCAAAGAAATCGTTGATTTTTTGTATGTTTTATGACCTTTTTTGAAACTTAGTGGATTGGATGGATAAATTTTGAAGAAGTTTTGCCCAGAACACTCGTGGGTGAGCCTTGAGCTCAGAGCAGGTTGGATTTGATGGTCCTGCAGGTTCTTTCAGGCCTTGATTCAGTGATTCCTTCCCCAACTTGAGTCAGTGATTCTTGTCCAACCTTAACTTGGTGATCCTTTTCCAACCATGAATTGGTGATTTATTTCCAGCCCTGACTTGATGATCCTTTTCCAACCTGGATTTGGTGATCCTTTTCCACCCCTTCCCTGGTGATCCTTTTCCAACCCAAATTCAGCCCCTTTTCCCCACCCTTGACTTGGTGACCCCAAGACCTGCCCCGACTTCCCCTCAAACCGGCCCCGATAACCCCCAACCCCTGAAATTCCCCCCCAAACGAGCAGCCTGCATTTCTGTAGAAACCATACCCAAGGCTGGAGCTGTGCCCCCCTTGGGGCCCCCCTGTGGGCACCGGGGAGGCAGAGAGGCCCCTCCTCACCCCCGGCCCTGCCCCGCCCGTGCTCTGGGAGGGCCCCAAACCTGCGCGGTTATTCCTGGGAGCAGCGCCCGCCCCTGTCACTGTGATGGCCAAGTGGGAGCGCAGGAAGTGTCTGTCACGTGTGTCTGTCCTTTTTACAAAACAGCAAAAACCCTCCAAAAACCCCCCCCCCCGACCCCTTAGAATTAACTTTGTAGTGTTCCTGTTCTTTGTATTTTGAGTTGCATCTTATTTATACGGCGCAGTTGTGGCATGGATTGCATGTCGGTTTTCTATGCGGGCACCACGACATTCTGACTGTGTATTATAAACCATTTTTACCTTTTTAAACAGAAAAAAAAAAACCAAACAAAAAAAAAAAACCAACCCCAAGAAACCATTGTGTGGAATTTCTATACTGCAAAGCCAAACACTACATTGGTCCTCTCCTCATTGGTGTTATTTATTTCCCGGGGCGGGCGGGTGGGGGCGTGGCCTGCGTTGCCTTATGTGGGCTTTGACCAATTTTATCAAAATAAAGGCCTGAAGGGGTAAAATCCAGTGGCTGTTTTCTTCAGTGGGTGGAGCAAAGGGAGAGGATCAGCACCAGGGGCTGGGTGGGTGTGGTGGTGCTGCAGGTGGTGAAGGGGCTGCTCTAGGCAGGGATACAGTCTGAGGGGTCCTGGAATCCTGGAATATCCCCAGGTGGAAGGACCCCCAGGGATCATCGGTCCCAACTCCTGGCCCTGCACACCCCCCAACAATCCCCTGGTCACAGGAGAGCTGGGGTTGGGAGGGACCTCTGCAGATGCCCCAGTCCCACCCCTGCCCAGGCAGAGTCAGCTGGAGCAGGGACACATCCAGGTGGGTTGGATTCTCCAGAGAGGAGACTCCACACCCTCCCTGGGCAGCCGTTCCAGGCTCTGCCACCTCCAGAGGAAGAAGTTCTTCCTCATGTTGAGGTGGAACTTCCACCCTGTCCCTGGGAGTGTTGTCCAAAGGCTCCTGGAGCTCTGGCATGAATATTCCTGGCAGGAGCAGCAGCGTGGTGGGAAGAGGAATTCCCTGGACACATCCCCAGTGATGGTCAGTGATGAGAACTCTTTGAGGCATCTGGACAGCAGGTATTGATCCTGAGAGTTATTCTGGGGAGGAATTGGGACTTTCAGCTCCTTCTGACCATCTCAGAGCCCCCTCCCCTGTGGCAGGGGAAGGGGAAGGGTCGCCTTTATTCAGTTCCACCCCGCAGTGTTTCTGACCGGCAGCTCAGCCCAACCCCCAGTGGAGGGTCTTGAGTTTGGGGAACCCCAAATTTCCTGCATTTCCAGGCTATAAAAAGCTGCTCTATGAGAGCAAAACTTCTATTGAAACAATTTGGGGGAGATTTCACCCATTTGTGCAAACCTCTGCTCAGCTGCAGCCTGGGGGGGGTGGGACCTGCACAGGAGTTACACCAGTACCAGTTATACCAATAACAGGAGTTATTTGTTGTGTTTTTTATGGATAAAGTGGAAAACTGACATTGGCTTTCAGTGTTTGCAGCCAGAACTGGTGTGAAAACACAGCTCAGCTCCACCTGTGCCCTTTCCACCCTGAAGGGTCTCTTACACAAGGGAAGAGTTTCACGAGAGCAACAAGAACACACACATGACCAAGGAGGAGTCTCGTATTTATTATCCAACATTCCAGAACAAAGACACTCTCCTTAAAGTGCTTTTTTATTATATTTTTTTTTAAATGAGCAACTTGTACTGAGGCTGCTCCCCATGTCCTTCCCACACTGGGGCTGGGTTTGCTTTGCAGCAGGTCTTGAGAAGGAAAACAACATTCCCATCTGACAGCCTTGGAGCAGGGAAGAGATTCCTGGGAATCATCCACACTACACTTGCTCCAACAATTCCAGCTGCTACAAGGGAAGAGCTTCCAGCAGCAGCAGGTCCTTTCCTGTGGTGTTTGCAGCAGCTCAGGCTTGTGGTGACATTCAGAGAGTCACTGCCCTTCCCAGAGGGTTCTGCAGCAGGGGAAGGAGGTTGCCATGGAGGGGCAGCTGCTGGAGGGGCACGTGGTGCTGGGAGGGCGCAGGGACGTGGTGGCAGTTCCTGGGATGCCATTCCGGGGCGGGAGCGGCTTGGGAAGGTGCCCGGGCTGGGCTCAGTCCTGCTGCACTCGGAACGTCTCGTAGTCCTCGGGGATGGTGTCTGGGCAGGGGGACAGGAAGCAAACAGAGGTCAGGAGGAGAAGCAGAAGTGGGAAGCAGAAGCAGCTCCTGGGTGGGGTGGGATCTCATCCCGGTGTGTCCCGGGACAAAGGAGCAGCCAAGGGGCCCCAGGACCCACCGTTGCAGCGATAGCGCAGGTTGGACCAGATGATGTTCTCCTGGGAGAAGCAGAAGACCCCGAGGCGTCCTCCCCTCATGGTGGTGTCCAGGACAACTCCTGTGTCTGCCACAACTTCAGGGCCTTCGTAGAAACGAGCTCTGGAGGAGAAGAAGGCCGTGACCAGGAGGCTTCTCTGGCCAATCCCTGGGAGTGTCCAAGGGCCCAGTCACAGGCAAGGCCTAAATCTCTGTGACATCAATGGCTTTTGTGCCTCTCAAACAAATTCTGCTTATTCGTGTCTCAGGAATGTGCAATTTTCAGATCTCAGTTCTCAAAGGGATCTCAAATTTCAGAATTGTTGCATTTTGACTCTGTGAGAGGGATTCAGCTTTTATAACATGAAGTGGTTGACTGCCAGCCACGAATTCATGGGCCAGGCAGGAGCTTCGCACTGGCAAGGTGTGTCTGGGGTTTGAGCAACACCAAACGACACCTTGGCACTACCAATTCTCCCCACAGAGTGCTCTGCATTTTGTGAATCCTCATGGAGGATCCTGCCCATCCTGCCACAGCCTGCCCATGGCTGCAGCCACTCCCCCTCCCCTCAGGGAGTGACAGTGCAGGGGTCACCTGCCTCCAACTGGGGTGGTGGGAGGTGTCCCTGCCAGGGCTGGAATGACTTTAAGGTCCCTCCCAACCCACACCATGCTGGAATTCCATGAGTTGTCCCTCCTGGAGATGCTGAGGGCAGGGGGGCAGCCCCTCACCTGATGTACCCGACCTGTGGCCGGTGCTGCAGGAACCAGCGATAGGAGGTCTTGTCCTTCCAGCCTGAATTCCGAGGGTCCTTCCAGAGCAGCTTCACCTGGTCCGTGGTGTCCCCCGTGTGCCACAGGGAGTTCCTCAGGTACTCCCCAGGGCCTGTCTTGGACTTCACTGCCTGGGGTGGGGCAGAGAAGGGTCAGAGGGTGGATTGTGGGTAAAGGACTGAGTGGCCGCAGCTGCTTGTCCTGCCACGTGTGACAATGACACAAATCCCCCCGGCAATGTTTTCCCGTGGTTTCCTTGCCTTCAGCTGAATCCCAGGCTCGGCCACAGCTCGGAAGGGGTTTGCCTGCCAGTAGGTCTGTTCCATCTGCTTCCACATGACCACGTAGAAGCTGGAGCTGTCCTGGTAGCCGAAGATGAACCCTGCGTAGTCGTCGTCCGTGGCCGTGTTGACGTGGAAGGTGCCCTCAAAGTCCACTCCATTGAACGCTGTGTAACCTGCCGTGGTGGGGACAGACCCTCTGTGTGCCAAGGCAAAACCTTCATCCATTCTTTTTGTGGCTTCAGGTCAGGGGATGGATTTGGCTTGGTGTAACTGAGGGTTTCTGTACTAGAGGAAGTATTTCCCTCCCCAGGAGGGGGATGGAGTCATGGCTGAAAGAGCTGTCAAAGCTGCACTGAGGGATCATTTCCCACCAGGACAAAGGTAATTCCTCACCTACAGCCAGGCCAGGGTCGCTGTTCATGGTCTGGACGATCTCCATGCCCTGAGGAAGAGCAATGTTGACTCCTTAGTGCAGTTCCAACTCCCCCTTGTTCAGTGATCAGGGATTTGGGAATTGTTGGGTGGCACCACAAACCCTGCAGAGCCTTCCCAGGCAAACGGTGCCCCAGCTGTGCTGGAGCACTCCCCTACCTGGTTGAGGACGATCCAGTTGGGGTCAATCTGAGCATCCCCCTCGGGGTCCAGCACCACAGTCTGGAAGGCCCTGAAGTCGGTGAGTGTCACCTGGGCGTTCTCGGGGCACACGTCGATGCGGTCGATCACCGTGTCCCTGTCAAAGTCGTCCTCGCACAGGTTGCCCACACCGTCCCCTGGCAGCACAAGGGGAGGGCAAGGAGCTTTCCAGGGGTTCTCCTGCCCCTCCCATCTGGATTCCCTCAGCTCTGGAGGAGGTTCAGAGCGCTGGGACACTCTGAGGTGGCTGCAGAGAGACCCTGAGGCTTCTCCTGCCATCAGGGAAACTTCAAACAGAGAAACCCTCAAACCACAGACACCTCTGGAAGGGAACATTCCCCAAGTCTGAGCCTGCTGTGGAATCTGGAGCTGCCACAGGGCTGGCTCAGGGCAGAGATTGGAATCACTGTCGATCTCCAGAGCTCAGTGGAGCCACCAGAAGAACCCCCAGGCAGAGCTCCTGAGGATCTGTATTGGGAATTGAGCATTGACATTTTGGTCTGTGTTTTTGCTTATGCCACCTGTGAAAAGATTTACTCTTTTCCTGCCTTTGGAGGAGAGCTGAGGGAGGAGAGCAAGGAGGAAGAGAGAGAGAGAACAGCAGGATCTGTGACCTCTTCCTGGGGCGTGGTGGACACACCTGCCCAGACAGACATCTCTTGCAGGCTCAAAAAAAGGGGAGAGGGCTCTTGGTGAGGGTGTTTTTTCCTCTGGAGGATTCAGCCCCTGCCTTCGGGGGAGTGTCCTGGGTTGGTAAGACAACCTTACATGAGTAACCCTTTGGTGAGTGGGTGCTTTAGTCTCCCTCCTCTCCCTTCTCTTGGGTTCCTGCTATTGGGTCACTCCTGTTAATACAGATCCTGTTCTCTGACCTCTCTATGGTGCTCGGCCTCACTTTTCCAGCAGCTGCAGGACCCCCCCTGTTACAGGGTGCCCTCACCATCAGAGTCCTCCTGGCCAGGGTTGGGCACCAGCCTGCAGTTGTCGGGGCCTGGGGGTCTCACATCTGGAACTCCATCGTCGTCGTCGTCGTCGTCGCACTCGTCGCCCAACCCGTCGCCGTCCGTGTCCACCTGGGAGCTGTTGGGCACTGCTGGGCAGTTATCCCGGGAGTCCTGGTGCCCATCCCCGTCACTGTGGGCACAAGCACAGGGAAGGGTCACCCACTGAGGCCCTGCCAGGAGCTCGGAGCCTCAGCAGGAGCTGCTGCTTTGAGCTTTAAGAAGCTTTGAAATTTGAATTACTCCAAAAGACAGATCAGAAATATTCCTGCTGGAGAACTGGGACAACTCAGGGACTGCTCCAGACTATCCCTGGCCACTTCTTTTGAGATCTGAAGGAAGTTCCACCTCTCTGACTCTCTATTTTTTAGCAGGTAAGCCCAAGCCAGGTTGGCACAGCCCTTTTTTCCCCTTCGTGTCCAAGATTTCATGCAAACAAGTGTAATTTTTGCTGCAAGGTCTCACCTGTCCTGGTTGGTGTCACAGACATCTCCCACTAGATCGTGGTCAGTATCTTTCTGGTAAAAGAAAGGAAGAATAATTTAAATTTTCCATGGATCAAGAGGAGGAAGAAGAAAGAGAGACACCAGAGAGATTGCTGGCAGGGTGGGAGAGTTTCTGCCCTGAGGGATTCCAGCAGAGCTGTGGCTGAACTCGGATGGACAGGGAAGAAAGGGAGAGCCCAGAGGGCAAAACCTCTCTCTGCCCAACATCTGAGCTCTAGGGGGGTGTGTTTGTGCTGCAGGATGGCAGCCACAATGTGCCAGGGGTGCCCTGGGTGGGTCACCAGGAGTGGGGACCTTGGCAGGTGACCCAGGCACAGTCTGAGGGAGAGGGGTGAACCTGGAAGGTGAAAACTGGGAGGGTTCCATACCTGGTCTGGGTTGCTGAGGGTTGGGCAGCTGTCACAGGCATCTCCCACCCCATCCCCATCCCCATCCCTCTGGTCAGGGTTGGGAACCTTCTTGCAGTTGTCCACTGTGTTTTTGATCCCTGGGAAACAGGGAGAGGGGACCCATCAGGGCCAAAATCCAGGGCAGGGGAACTTGTGTAATAAAGCAAAAAGTTAGAAACAGTTATCCCTTCCTTCTCATTCACATTTTCTAATTAAAGGACTTTTCAATATAATAAGGGCTGAAGTGGTTCTTGAGAAGGAGTGCCCTTTTCTAGTTCTGGTAACAGTGGGTTCCTTTAAACCAGGACATTAATTGGCATCCAGCATGGGGCATTAATTAGCATCCAGCATGGGGCTCAAACCCACAACCCTGGGAATAAGAGTCCCAACTGAGCTGGAGCACCAGCTGGGAGAGACCCCCAAACCCTGCAGGACCCGAGCTGGGAGGACACTGGTGGGGCTGCCCGGGAGTGGTCCCAGCCCAGCAGGAGCCCTGGCAGGTCTGGGTGAGGAGCTGCCCCTGCCCCAGGAGCGATGCCCAGCCCAGCAGAGATGCCCTGGGAGGGTCCAGGTGAGTATCTGCCCCTGCCCCGCCCGGAGCCGCCCCCGCCGCTCTCACCGTCGCCGTCCATGTCATCGTCGCACGCGTCGCCCTTCCCGTCGCCGTCGCTGTCCTTCTGGTCGTTGTTCTTCACCTGGCGACAGTTGTCGCAGGCGTCGCCGAAGTTGTCCCTGTCGGCGTTGCGCTGGTCGGCGTTGCGCGTGTACACGCAGTTGTCCTGCGGGGAGGGCACACTCTGGCACCGGCCCCGCTGCCCCTGCCCTGCCCTCTCCCTGGGCAGCCCCAGCCAGCTCAGGGACTGCCGGGACGTGCCCAGTGCCTGGGGGGTCAGAGCTCCTCAGGTCCCTTCGGGGTTGGGATGTTCTCTCCTCTCTGCGTGTTTTTAGAGTCTTCAGAGTCACAGAATGGGCCAATGGGAAGGGACCCACAGGGAGCACCAATCCAGCTCCTGGCACTGCCCAGGACACCCCAACAATCCCCCCTGTCCCTCAGAGTGTTGTCCAAACCCTCCTGGAGCTCTGGCAGCCTCGGGGCTGTGCCCACTGCCCTGGGGAGCCTGGTCAGTGCCCACCACCCTCTGGGGGAGGAGCCTTTCCCAGAGCTCCATCCCAGCCCTGCCCTGGCACAGCATTCCCTGAGCTCCATCCCATTCCCTGGCACAGCATTCCCTGAGCTCCATCCCAACCCCCCTGGCACAGCATTCCCTGAGCTCCATCCCAGCCCTGGCACAGCATTCCCAGAGCTCCATCCCAGCCCTGGCACAGCATTCCCTGAGCTCCATCCCAGCCCTGGCACAGCATTCCCTGAGCTCTGTGCCAACCTCCCTGGCACATCTTCATGCCATTCCTGAAGCTCCATGCCAACCCCTGGCACATCTTCATGCCAGGGCTGGTGCTGCCCCTCCTGTGCCCCTTGGGAGGGGTTTGTAGCCCCCTCTGAGGGTGTGTGGGCACCACGTGGGTGCTGGTGCCCCCCTGTGCCCCCCATGCCACCCTGCAGGGGCTCACCCAGCGTCTTGAGGAGCAGAGTGCAGTGCAGGGTGAGGGCGATGGGCACCACGTACTGCAGGGTGACCACGGGCACGTAGCAGAAGATCCGGGTGATCTGTGGGCAGGGCGGGCACCGCTCAGGGCCGGGCACAGCGCTGTGCCCCCCCCCCCCGG